>CAKAJE020001710.1:0-217009 GCA_916610135.2 Macropis europaea | reverse complement strand
AGAATTCAGCGAAATTCTAACACATTTGTTCAATTTACGTCGCTCCTATTTCAGATAGCGTATTGGGCTAAGCGCATCTCAAAGCGTATGACATGGCGAATAAAATGCACTATTAAAGTCCTAGGCTAGGGCGAACAGAGACCCGATTAGATCATTTTATATTACCGTTAATTTAAGACTTCAGCAAAATTCTATCACATTTGTTCAATTTATATCGCTCCTATTTCAGATTGCGTATTGGGCTAAGCGGCATCTCAAAGCGCATGAACTGACGAGTAAAATGCACTATTAAAGTTCTAGGGAAGGGCAAACAGAGACCCGATTAGATCATTTTATATTTTGTTTAATATAAGATTTCAGGGAAATTCTATCACATTTGTTCAATTTACGTCGCTCCTATTTCAGATAGCGTATTGGGCTAAGCGGCATCTCAAAGCGCATGAAATGGCGAATAAAATGCGCTATTAAACTTCCAGGATAAGCCAACCAGAGACCCGATTAGATCATTTTATATTACGGTTAATATAAGAATTCAGCGTAATTCTATCGCATTTGTTCAACTTACGTCGCTCCTATTTTAGATAGCGTACTGGGCTAGGCGGCATCTTAAAGCGCGTGGAATGGCGTGTAAAATGCACTACTAAACTTCTATGATCGGAGGATCAGAGACCCGATTAGATCATTTTATATTTTGTTTAATATAAGATTTCAGGGAAATTCTATCACATTTGTTCAATTTACGTCGCTCCTATTTCAGATAGCGTATTCGGCTAAGCGGAATCTCAAAGCGCATGAAGTGGCGAATAAAATTCACTATTAAACTTCTAGGCTAGGGCGAACAGAGACCCGATCAGATCATTTTACATTATGGTTAATAAAACAATTCAGCGAAATTCTATCACATTTGTTCAACTTACGTCGCTGCTATTTCAGATAGCGTATTGGGCTAAGCGGGCATCTCAAAGCGCATGAAATGGCGAGTGAAATGCACTATTAGACTTCTATGGTAGGGCGAACAGAGACCCGATTAGATCATTTTACATTAAGGTTAATATAAGAATTACGGAGATTCTATCACATTTTTTCAATTTACGTCGCTCCTATTGCAGATAGCGTATTGGCTAGGCGGCATCCTAAAGCGCGTGGAGTGGCGAGTAAAATGCACTATTAATCTTCTATGATAGGGCAATCAGAGACCCGATTAGATCATGTTTATATTTGGTTAATATAAGAATTCAGCGAAATTCTATCACATTTGTTCAATTACGTCGCTCAAATTTCAGATAGCGTATTGGGCTAAGCGGCATCTCAAAGCGCATGAAATGGCGAGTAAAATGCACTATTAAACTTCTAGGGTAGGGCAAACAGAGACCCGATTAGATCATTTTATATTATGGTTAATTTAAGAATTCAGCGAAAATCTATCACATTCGTTCAATTTACGTCGCTCCTATTTCAGATAGCGTATTGGGCAAAGCGGCATCTCAAAGCGCAATGAAGTGACGAGTAAAATGCACTGTTAAACTTCTTGGGTAGGGCAAACAGAGACCCGATTAGATCATTTTATATTGATGGTTAATTTAAGAATTCAGCGAAAATCTATCACATTTGTCGAATTTACGTCGCTCCTATTTCAGATAGCGTATTGGTCTAAGCGGCCTCTCAAAGCGCATGAAATGGCGAGTAAAATGCTCTAATAAACTTCTAGGATAAGGCAAACAGGGACCCGATTAGATCACTTTATATTACGGTTATTATAAGAATGCAGCGTAATTCTATCACATTTGTTCAGGTTACGTCGCTCCTACTTCAGATAGCGTACTGGCTAGGCGGCATCTTTAAAGCGCGTAGAATGGCGAGTAAAATGCACTATTAAACTTCTAGGATAAGGCAAACAGAGACCCGATTAGACCATTTTATATTTTGTTTAATATAATGTTTCAGGGAAATTCTATCACATTTGTTAAATTACGTCGTTCCTATTGTCAGATAGCGTATTGGGCTAAGCGGCATCTCAAAGCGCATGAAATGACGAGTGAAATGCACTATTAAACTTCTCGGGTAGGGCGAACAGAGACCCGATAAGATCATTTATATTACGGTTAATATAAGAATTCAGCGAAAATCTATCACATTTGTTCAATTTACGTCGCTCCTATTTCTGATAGCGTATTGGGCTAAGCGGCCTCTCAAAGCGCATGACATGGCGAGTAAAATGCGCTAATAAACTTCTAGTATAAGGCAAACAGGGACCCGATTAGATCATTTTATATTACGGTTAATATAAGAATGCATCGTAGTTCTATCACATTTGTTCAATTTACGTCGCTCCTATTTCAGATAGCGTCTTGGGCTATGCGGCATCTCAAGCGCATGAAATGGCGAGTAAAATGCACTATTACACTTCTAGGATAAGGCAAACAGAGACCCGATTAGATCATTTTATATTACGGTTAATATAAGAATTCGGCGTAATTCTATCACATTTGTTCAACTTACCTCGCTCCTATTTCAGATAGCGTACTGGGCTAGGCGGCATCTTAAAGCGCGTGAAATGGCGAGTAAAATGCACTACTAAACTTCTATGATAGGGCAAACAGGGACCCGATTAGATCACTTTATATTACGGTTAATATAAGAATGCAGCGTAATTCTATCACATTTGTTCAGGTTACGTCGCTCCTACTGCAGATAGCGTACTGGGCTAGGCGGCATCTTAAAGCGCGTAGAATGGCGACTAAAATGCACTATTAAACTTCTAGGATAAGGCAAACAGAGACCCGATTAGACCATTTTATATTTTGTTTAATATAAGGTTTCAGGGAAATTCTATCACATTTGTTAAATTTACCGACGTTCCTAATTCAGATAGCGTATTGGGCTAAGCGGCATCTCAAAGCGCATGAAATGACGAGTGAAATGCACTATTAAACTTCTCGGGTAGGGCGAAAAGAGACCCGATTAGATCATTTTATATTACGGTTAATATAAGAATTCAGCGAAAATCTATCACATTTGTTCAGTTTACGTCGCTCCTATTTCAGATAGCGTATTGGGCTATGCGGCATCTCAAAGCGCATGAAAATGGCGAGTAAAATGCACTATTAAACTTCTAGGATAAGGCAAACAGAGACCCGATTAGATCATTTTATATTACGGTTAATATAAGAATTCGGCGTAATTCTATCAACATTTGTTCAACTTACGTCGCTCCTATTTCAGATAGCGTACTGGGCTAGGCGGCATCTTAAAGCGCGTGAAATGGCGAGTAAAATGCACTACTAAACTTCTATGATAGGGCAATCAGAGACCCGATTAGACCATTTTATATTTTGTTTAATATAAGGTTTCAGGGAAATTCTATCACATTTGTTAAATTTACGTCGTTCCTATTTCAGATAGCGTATTGGGCTAAGCGGCATCTCAAAGCGTATGAAATGGCGAATAAAATGCACTATTAAAGTTCTAGGCTAGGGCGAACAGAGACCCGATTGGATCATTTTATATTACCGTTAATTTAAGAATTCAGCAAAATTCTGTCACATTTGTTCAATTTCTATCGCTCCTATTTCAGATAGCGTATTGGGCTAAGCGGCATCTCAAAGCGCATGAAATGACGAGTAAAATGCACTATTAAAGTACTAGGGAAGGGCAAACAGAGACCCCGATTAGATCATTTTATATTATGGTTAATTTAAGAATTCAGCAAAATTCTATCACATTTGTTCAATTTACGTCGCTCCTATTTCGGATAGCGTACTGGGCTCGGCGGCATCCTAAAGCGCGTGGAGTGGCGAGTAAAATGCACTATTAATCTTCTATGATAGGGCAATCAGAGACCCGATTAGATCATTTTTTTTTTGGTTAATATAAGAATTCAGCGAAATTCTATCACATTTGTTCAATTTACGTCGCTCCTATTTCAGATAGCGTATTGGGCTAAGCGGCATCTCAAAGCGCATGAAATGGCGAGTAAAATGCAATACTAAAGTTCTAGGATAAGGCAAACAGAGACCCGATTAGATCATTTTATATTACGGTTAATATAAGAATTCAGCGTAATTCTATCACATTTGCTCAACTTACGTCTCTCCTATTTTAGATAGCGTACAGGGCTAGGCGGCCTCTTAAAGCGCGTGGAATGGCGAGTAAAATGCACTACTAAACTTCTATGATAGGGCAATCAGAGACCCGATTAGATCATTTTATGTTATGGTTAATTTAAGAATTCAGCAAAATTCTATCATATTTGTTCAATTCACGTCGCTCCTATTTCAGATAGCATATTGGGATAAGCGGCATCTCAAAGCGCATGAAATGACGAGTGAAATGCACTATTAAACTTCTATGGTAGGGCAAACAGAGACTCGATTAGATCATTTTACATTAATGTTAATATGAGAATTCACGGAAATTCTATCACATTTGTTCAATTTACGTCGCTCCTATTTCAGATAGCGTATTGGGCAAAGCGGCATCTCAAAGCGCATGAAATGACGAGTAAAATGCACTGTTAAACTTCTAGGGTAGGGCAAGCAGAGACCCGATTAGATCATTTTATATTATGGCTAATTTAGGAATTCAGCAAAATTCTATCACATTCGTTCAATTTAGGTCGTTCCTATTTCAGATAGCGTACTGGGCTAGGCGGCATCTTAAAGCGCGTGGAGTGGCGAGTAAAATCCACTATTAGACTTCTAGGCTAGGGCGAACAGAGACCCGATTAGATCATTTTACATTATGGTTAATAACAGAATTCAGCGAAATTCTAACACATTTGTTCAATTTACGTCGCTCCTATTTCAGATAGCGTATTGGGCTAAGCGGCATCTCAAAGCGTATGACATGGCGAATAAAATGCACTATTAAAGTCCTAGGCTAGGGCGAACAGAGACCCGATTAGATCATTTTATATTACCGTTAATTTAAGACTTCAGCAAAATTCTATCACATTTGTTCAATTTATATCGCTCCTATTTCAGATTGCGTATTGGGCTAAGCGGCATCTCAAAGCGCATGAACTGACGAGTAAAATGCACTATTAAAGTTCTAGGGAAGGGCAAACAGAGACCCGATTAGATCATTTTATATTTTGTTTAATATAAGATTTCAGGGAAATTCTATCACATTTGTTCAATTTACGTCGCTCCTATTTCAGATAGCGTATTGGGCTAAGCGGCATCTCAAAGCGCATGAAATGGCGAATAAAATGCGCTATTAAACTTCCAGGATAAGCCAACCAGAGACCCGATTAGATCATTTTATATTACGGTTAATATAAGAATTCAGCGTAATTCTATCGCATTTGTTCAACTTACGTCGCTCCTATTTTAGATAGCGTACTGGGCTAGGCGGCATCTTAAAGCGCGTGGAATGGCGTGTAAAATGCACTACTAAACTTCTATGATCGGAGGATCAGAGACCCGATTAGATCATTTTATATTTTGTTTAATATAAGATTTCAGGGAAATTCTATCACATTTGTTCAATTTACGTCGCTCCTATTTCAGATAGCGTATTCGGCTAAGCGGAATCTCAAAGCGCATGAAGTGGCGAATAAAATTCACTATTAAACTTCTAGGCTAGGGCGAACAGAGACCCGATCAGATCATTTTACATTATGGTTAATAAAACAATTCAGCGAAATTCTATCACATTTGTTCAACTTACGTCGCTGCTATTTCAGATAGCGTATTGGGCTAAGCGGCATCTCAAAGCGCATGAAATGGCGAGTGAAATGCACTATTAGACTTCTATGGTAGGGCGAACAGAGACCCGATTAGATCATTTTACATTAAGGTTAATATAAGAATTCACGGAGATTCTATCACATTTTTTCAATTTACGTCGCTCCTATTTCAGATAGCGTATTTGGCCAGGCGGCATCCTAAAGCGCGTGGAGTGGCGAGTAAAATGCACTATT
Organism: Macropis europaea; assembly: GCA_916610135.2. NCBI lineage: Eukaryota > Metazoa > Arthropoda > Insecta > Hymenoptera > Melittidae > Macropis > Macropis europaea. The sequence continues at coordinate 211,086 of CAKAJE020001710.1, read as the reverse complement.
AATCTTCTATGATAGGGCAATCAGAGACCCGATTAGATCATTTTATATTTTGGTTAGTATAAGAATTCAGCGAAATTCTATCACATTTGTTCAATTTACGTCGCTCATATTTCAGATAGCGTATTGGGCTAAGCGGCATCTCAAAGCGCATGAAATGGGGAGTAAAATGCACTATTAAACTTCTCGGGTAGGGCGAACAGAGACCCGATTAGATCATTTTATATTACGGTTAATATAAGAATTCAGCGAAAATCTATCACATTTGTTCAATTTACGTCGCTCCTATTTCAGATAGCGTATTGGGCTAAGCGGCCTCTCAAAGCGCATGACATGGCGAGTAAAATGCGCTAATAAACTTCTAGGATAAGGCAAACAGGGACCCGATTAGATCATTTTATATTACGGTTAATATAAGAATGCATCGTAGTTCTATCACATTTGTTCAATTTACGTCGCTCCTATTTCAGATAGCGTATTGGGCTATGCGGCATCTCAAAGCGCATGAAATGGCGAGTAAAATGCACTATTAAACTTCTAGGATAAGGCAAACAGAGACCCGATTAGATCATTTTATATTACGGTTAATATAAGAATTCGGCGTAATTCTATCACATTTGTTCAACTTACGTCGCTCCTATTTCAGATAGCGTACTGGGCTAGGCGGCATCTTAAAGCGCGAGAAATGGCGAGTAAAATGCACTACTAAACTTCTATGATAGGGCAAACAGGGACCCGATTAGATCACTTTATATTACGGTTAATATAAGAATGCAGCGTAATTCTATCACATTTGTTCAGGTTACGTCGCTCCTACTTCAGATAGCGTACTGGGCTAGGCGGCATCTTAAAGCGCGTAGAATGGCGAGTAAAATGCACTATTAAACTTCTAGGATAAGGCAAACAGAGACCCGATTAGACCATTTTATATTTTGTTTAATATAAGGTTTCAGGGATATTCTATCACATTTGTTAAATTTACGACGTTCCTATTTCAGATAGCGTATTGGGCTAAGCGGCATCTCAAAGAGCATGAAATGACGAGTGAAATGCACTATTAAACTTCTCGGGTAGGGCGAACAGAGACCCGATTAGATCATTTTATATTACGGTTAATATAAGAATTCAGCGAAAATCTATCACATTTGTTCAATTTACGTCGCTCCTATTTCAGATAGCGTATTGGCTAAGCGGCCTCTCAAAGCGCATGAAATGACGAGTAAACTGCACTATTAAAGCTATAGGGTAGGACAAACGGAGACCCGATTAGATCATTTTATATTATGGTTAATTTAAGAATTCAGCGAAATTCTATCACATTAGTTCAATTTATATCGCTCCTATTTCAGATAGCGTATTGGGCTAAGCGGCATCTCAAAGCGCATGAAATGGCGAGTAAAATGCACTATTAAAGTTCTAGGGTAGGGCAAACAGAGACCCGATTAGATCATTTTATATTATGGTTAATTTAAGAATTCAGCAAAATTCTATCACATTTGTTCAATTTTCGTCGCTCCTATTTCGGACAGCGTACTCGGCTCGGCGGCATCCTAAAGCGCCTGGAGTGGCGAGTAAAATTCACTCTTAATCTTCTATGATAGGGCAATCAGAGACCCGATTAGATCATTTTACATTATGGTTAATAACAGAATTCAGCGAAATTCTATCACATTTGTTCAATTTACGTCGCTCCTTTTTCAGATAGCGTATTGGGCTAAGCGCTATCTCAAAGCGCATGAAATGACGAGTAAACTGCACTATTAAAGCTATAGGGTAGGACAAACGGAGACCCGATTAGATCATTTTATATTATGGTTAATTTAAGAATTCAGCGAAATTCTATCACATTTGTTCAATTTACGTCGCTCCTATTTCAGATAGCGTCTTGGGCAAAGAGGCATCTCAAAGCGCATGAAATGGCGAGTAAAATGCAATACTAAAGTTCTAGGATAAGGCAAACAGAGACCCGATTAGATCATTTTATATTACGGTTAATATAAGAATTCAGCGTAATTCTATCACATTTGTTCAACTTACGTCTCTCCTATTTTAGATAGCGTACAGGGCTAGGCGGCCTCTTAAAGCGCGTGGAATGGCGAGTAAAATGCACTACTAAACTTCTATGATAGGGCAATGAGAGACCCGATTAGATCATTTTATATTTTGTTTAATATAAGATTTCAGGGAAATTCTATCACATTTGTTAAATTTACGTCGTTCCTATTTCAGATAGCGTATTGGGCTAAGCGGCATCTCAAAGCGTATGACATGGCGAATAAAATGCACTATTAAAGTTCTAGGCTAGGGCGAACAGAGACCCGATTAGATCATTTTATATTACCGTTAATTTAAGACTTCAGCAAAATTCTATCACATTTGTTCAATTTATATCGCTCCTATTTCAGATTGCGTATTGGGCTAAGCGGCATCTCAAAGCGCATAAACTGACGAGTAAAATGCACTATTAAAGTTCTAGGGAAGGGCAAACAGAGACCCGATTAGATCATTTTATACTTTGTTTAATATAAGATTTCAGGGAAATTCTATCACATTTGTTCAATTTACGTCGCTCCTATTTCAGATAGCGTATTGGGCTAAGCGGCATCTCAAAGCGCATGAAATGGCGAATAAAATGCGCTATTAAACTTCCAGGATAAGGCAACCAGAGACCCGATTAGATCATTTTATATTACGGTTAATATAAGAATTCAGCGTAATTCTATCACATTTGTTCAACTTACGTCGCTCCTATTTTAGATAGCGTACTGGGCTAGGCGGCATCTTAAAGCGCGTGGAATGGCGAGTAAAATGCACTACTAAACTTCTATGATCGGAGGATCAGAGACCCGATTAGATCATTTTATATTTTGTTTAATATAAGATTTCAGGGAAATTCTATCACATTTGTTCAATTTACGTCGCTCCTATTTCAGATAGCGTATTCGGCTAAGCGGAATCTCAAAGCGCATGAAGTGGCGAATAAAATTCACTATTAAACTTCTAGGCTAGGGCGAACAGAGACCCGATCAGATCATTTTACATTATGGTTAATAAAACAATTCAGCGAAATTCTATCACATTTGTTCAACTTACGTCGCTGCTATTTCAGATAGCGTATTGGGCTAAGCGGCATCTCAAAGCGCATGAAATGGCGAGTGAAATGCACTATTAGACTTCTATGGTAGGGCGAACAGAGACCCGATTAGATCATTTTACATTAAGGTTAATATAAGAATTCACGGAGATTCTATCACATTTTTTCAATTTACGTCGCTCCTATTTCAGATAGCGTATTTGGCTAGGCGGCATCCTAAAGCGCGTGGAGTGGCGAGTAAAATGCACTATTAATCTTCTATGATAGGGCAATCAGAGACCCGATTAGATCATTTTATATTTTGGTTAATATAAGAATTCATCGAAATTCTATCACATTTGTTCAATTTACGTCGCTCATATTTCAGATAGCGTATTGGGCTAAGCGGCATCTCAAAGCGCATGAAATGGCGAGTAAAATGCACTATTAAACTTCTAGGGTAGGGCAAACAGAGACCCGATTAGATCATTTTATATTATGGTTAATTTAAGAATTCAGCGAAAATCTATCACATTCGTTCAATTTACGTCGCTCCTATTTCAGATAGCGTATTGGGCAAAGCGGCATCTCAAAGCGCATGAAGTGACGAGTAAAATGCACTGTTAAACTTCTTGGGTAGGGCAAACAGAGACCCGATTAGATCATTTTATATTATGGTTAATTTAAGAATTCAGCGAAAATCTATCACATTTGTCGAATTTACGTCGCTCCTATTTCAGATAGCGTATTGGTCTAAGCGGCCTCTCAAAGCGCATGAAATGGCGAGTAAAATGCTCTAATAAACTTCTAGGATAAGGCAAACAGGGACCCGATTAGATCACTTTATATTACGGTTATTATAAGAATGCAGCGTAATTCTATCACATTTGTTCAGGTTACGTCGCTCCTACTTCAGATAGCGTACTGGGCTAGGCGGCATCTTAAAGCGCGTAGAATGGCGAGTAAAATGCACTATTAAACTTCTAGGATAAGGCAAACAGAGACCCGATTAGACCATTTTATATTTTGTTTAATATAATGTTTCAGGGAAATTCTATCACATTTGTTAAATTTACGTCGTTCCTATTTCAGATAGCGTATTGGGCTAAGCGGCATCTCAAAGCGCATGAAATGACGAGTGAAATGCACTATTAAACTTCTCGGGTAGGGCGAACAGAGACCCGATTAGATCATTTTATATTACGGTTAATATAAGAATTCAGCGAAAATCTATCACATTTGTTCAATTTACGTCGCTCCTATTTCAGATAGCGTATTGGGCTAAGCGGCCTCTCAAAGCGCATGACATGGCGAGTAAAATGCACTATTAAACATCTAGGATAAGGCAAACAGAGACCCGATTAGATCATTTTATATTACGGTTAATATAAGAATTCGGCGTAATTCTATCACATTTGTTCAACTTACGTCGCTCCTATTTCAGATAGCGTACTGGGCTAGGCGGCTCTTAAAGCGCGTGAAATGGCGAGTAAAATGCACTACTAAACTTCTATGATAGGGCAAACAGGGACCCGATTAGATCACTTTATATTACGGTTAATATAAGAATGCAGCGTAATTCTATCACATTTGTTCAGGTTACGTCGCTCCTACTTCAGATAGCGTACTGGGCTAGGCGGCATCTTAAAGCGCGTAGAATGGCGAGTAAAATGCACTATTAAACTTCTCGGGTAGGGCGAACAGAGACCCGATTAGATCATTTTATATTACGGTTAATATAAGAATTCAGCGAAAATCTATCACATTTGTTCAATTTACGTCGCTCCTATTTCAGATAGCGTATTGGGCTAAGCCGGCCTCTCAAAGCGCATGACATGGCGAGTAAAATGCGCTAATAAACTTCTAGGATAAGGCAAACAGGGGACCCGATTAGATCATTTTATATTACGGTTAATATAAGAATGCATCGTAGTTCTATCACATTTGTTCAATTTACGTCGCTCCTATTTCAGATAGCGTATTGGGCTATGCGGCATCTCAAAGCGCATGAAATGGCGAGGTAAAATGCACTATTAAACTTCTAGGATAAGGCAAACAGAGACCCGATTAGATCATTTTATATTACGGTTAATATAAGAATTCGGCGTAATTCTATCACATTTGTTCAACTTACGTCGCTCCTATTTCAGATAGCGTACTGGGCTAGGCGGGCATCTTAAAGCGCGTGAAATGGCGAGTAAAATGCACTACTAAACTTCTATGATAGGGCAAACAGGGACCCGATTAGATCACTTTATATTACGGTTAATATAAGAATGCAGCGTAATTCTATCACATTTGTTCAGGTTACGTCGCTCCTACTTCAGATAGCGTACTGGGCTAGGCGGCATCTTAAAGCGCGTAGAATGGCGAGTAAAATGCACTATTAAACTTCTAGGATAAGGCAAACAGAGACCCGATTAGACCATTTTATATTTTGTTTAATATAAGGTTTCAGGGATATTCTATCACATTTGTTAAATTTTACGACGTTCCTATTTCAGATAGCGTATGGGCTAAGCGGCATCTCAAAGAGCATGAAAATGACGAGTGAAATGCACTATTAAACTTCTCGGGTAGGGCGAACAGAGACCCGATTAGATCATTTATATTACGGTTAATATAAGAATTCAGCGAAATCTATCACATTTGTTCAATTTACGTCGCTCCTATTTCAGATAGCGTATTGGGCTAAGCGGCCTCTCAAAGCGCATGAAATGACGAGTAAACTGCACTATTAAAGCTATAGGGTAGGACAAACGGAGACCCGATTAGATCATTTTATATTATGGTTAATTTAAGAATTCAGCGAAATTCTATCACATTTGTTCAATTTATATCGCTCCTATTTCAGATAGCGTATTGGGCTAAGCGGCATCTCAAAGCGCATGAAATGGCGAGTAAAATGCACTATTAAAGTTCTAGGGTAGGGCAAACAGAGACCCGATTAGATCATTTTATATTATGGTTAATTTAAGAATTCAGCAAATTCTATCACATTTGTTCAACTTACGTCGCTCCTATTTCGGACAGCGTACTCGGCTCGGCGGCATCCTAAAGCGCCTGGAGTGGCGAGTAAAATTCACTCTTAATCTTCTATGATAGGGCAATCAGAGACCCGATTAGATCATTTTACATTATGGTTAATAACAGAATTCAGCGAAATTCTATCACATTTATTCAATTTACGTCGCTCCTTTTTCAGATAGCGTATTGGGCTAAGCGCTATCTCAAAGCGCATGAAATGACGAGTAAACTGCACTATTAAAGCTATAGGGTAGGACAAACGGAGACCCGATTAGATCATTTTATATTATGGTGAATTTAAGAATTCAGCGAAATTCTATCACATTTGTTCAATTTACGTCGCTCCTATTTCAGATAGCGTCTTGGGCAAAGAGGCATCTCAAAGCGCATGAAATGGCGAGTAAAATGCGATACTAAAGTTCTAGGATAAGGCAAACAGAGACCCGATTAGATCATTTTATATTACGGTTAATATAAGAATTCAGCGTAATTCTATCACATTTGTTCAACTTACGTCTCTCCTATTTTTAGATAGCGTACAGGGCTAGGCGGCCTCTTAAAGCGCGTGGAATGGCGAGTAAAATGCACTACTAAACTTCTGTGATAGGGCAATCAGAGACCCGATTAGATCATTTTATATTTTGTTTAATATAAGATTTCAGGGAAATTCTATCACATTTGTTAAATTTACGTCGTTCCTATTTCAGATAGCGTATTGGGCTAAGCGGCATCTCAAAGCGTATGACATGGCGAATAAAATGCACTATTAAAGTTCTAGGCTAGGGCGAACAGAGACCCGATTAGATCATTTTATATTACCGTTAATTTAAGACTTCAGCAAAATTCTATCACATTTGTTCAATTTATATCGCTCCTATTTCAGATTGCGTATTGGGCTAAGCGGCATCTCAAAGCGCATAAACTGACGTGTAAAATGCACTATTAAAGTTCTAGGGAAGGGCAAACAGAGACCCGATTAGATCATTTTATACTTTGTTTAATATAAGATTTCAGGGAAATTCTATCACATTTGTTCAATTTACGTCGCTCCTATTTCAGATAGCGTATTGGGCTAAGCGGCATCTCAAAGCGCATGAAATGGCGAATAAAATGCGCTATTAAACTTCCAGGATAAGCCAACCAGAGACCCGATTAGATCATTTTATATTACGGTTAATATAAGAATTCAGCGTAATTCTATCACATTTGTTCAACTTACGTCGCTCCTATTTTAGATAGCGTACTGGGCTAGGCGGCATCTTAAAGCGCGTGGAATGGCGAGTAAAAATGCACTACTAAACTTCTATGATCGGAGGATCAGAGACCCGATTAGATCATTTTATATTTTGTTTAATATAAGATTTCAGGGAAATTCTATCACATTTGTTCAATTTACGTCGCTCCTATTTCAGATAGCGTATTCGGCTAAGCGGAATCTCAAAGCGCATGAAGTGGCGAATAAAATTCACTATTAAACTTCTAGGCTAGGGCGAACAGAGACCCGATCAGATCATTTTACATTATGGTTATAAAACAATTCAGCGAAATTCTATCACATTTGTTCAACTTACGTCGCTGCTATTTCAGATAGCGTATTGGGCTAACCCTTCATCTCAAAGCGCATGAAATGGCGAGTGAAATGCACTATTAGACTTCTATGGTAGGGCGAACAGAGACCCGATTAGATCATTTTACATTAAGGTTAATATAAGAATTCACGGAGATTCTATCACATTTTTTCAATTTACGTCGCTCCTATTTCAGATATTGTATTTGGCTAGGCGGCATCCTAAAGCGCGTGGAGTGGGCGAGTAAAATGCACTATTAATCTTCTATGATAGGGCAATCAGAGACCCGATTAGATCATTTTTATATTTTGGTTAATATAAGAATTCATCGAAATTCTATCACATTTGTTCAATTTACGTCGCTCATATTTCAGATAGCGTATTGGGCTAAGCGGCATCTCAAAGCGCATGAAATGGCGAGTAAAATGCACTATTAAACTTCTAGGGTAGGGCAAACAGAGACCCGATTAGATCATTTTATATTATGGTTAATTTAAGAATTCAGCGAAAATCTATCACATTCGTTTCAATTTACGTCGCTCCTATTTCAGATAGCGTATGGGCAAAGCGGCATCTCACGCATGAAGTGACGAGTAAAATGCACTGTTAAACTTCTTGGGTAGGGCAAACAGAGACCCGATTAGATCATTTTATATTATGGTTAATTTAAGAATTCAGCGAAAATCTATCACATTTGTCGAATTTACGTCGCTCCTATTTCAGATAGCGTATTGGTCTAAGCGGCCTCTCAAAGCGCATGAAATGGCGAGTAAAATGCTCTAATAAACTTCTAGGATAAGGCAAACAGGGACCCGATTAGATCACTTTATATTACGGTTATTATAAGAATGCAGCGTAATTCTATCACATTTGTTCAGGTTACGTCGCTCCTACTTCAGATAGCGTACTGGGCTAGGCGGCATCTTAAAGCGCGTAGAATGGCGAGTAAAATGCACTATTAAACTTCTAGGATAAGGCAAACAGAGACCCGATTAGACCATTTTATATTTTGTTTAATATAATGTTTCAGGGAAATTCTATCACATTTGTTAAATTTACGTCGTTTCTATTTCAGATAGCGTATTGGGCTAAGCGGCATCTCAAAGCGCATGAAATGACGAGTGAAATGCACTATTAAACTTCTCGGGTAGGGCGAACAGAGACCCGATTAGATCATTTTATATTACGGTTAATATAAGAATTCAGCGAAAATCTATCACATTTGTTCAATTTACGTCGCTCCTATTTCAGAAAGCGTATTGGGCTAAGCGGCCTCTCAAAGCGCATGACATGGCGAGTAAAATGCACTAGTAAACATCTAGGATAAGGCAAACAGAGACCCGATTAGATCATTTTATATTACGGTTAATATAAGAATTCGGCGTAATTCTATCACATTTGTTCAACTTACGTCGCTCCTATTTCAGATAGCGTACTGGGCTAGGCGGCATCTTAAAGCGCGTGAAATGGCGAGTAAAATGCACTACTAAACTTCTATGATAGGGCAAACAGGGACCCGATTAGATCACTTTATATTACGGTTAATATAAGAATGCAGCGTAATTCTATCACATTTGTTCAGGTTACGTCGCTCCTACTGCAGATAGCGTACTGGGCTAGGCGGCATCTTAAAGCGCGTAGAATGGCGACTAAAATGCACTATTAAACTTCTAGGATAAGGCAAACAGAGACCCGATTAGACCATTTTATATTTTGTTTAATATAAGGTTTCAGGGAAATTCTATCACATTTGTTAAATTTACGACGTTCCTATTTCAGATAGCGTATTGGGCTAAGCGGCATCTCAAAGCGCATGAAATGACGAGTGAAATGCACTATTAAACTTCTCGGGTAGGGCGAAAAGAGACCCGATTAGATCATTTTATGTTACGGTTAATATAAGAATTCAGCGAAAATCTATCACATTTGTTCAACTTACGTCTCTCCTATTTTAGATAGCGTACAGGGCTAGGCGGCCTCTTAAAGCGCGTGGAATGGCGAGTAAAATGCACTACTAAACTTCTATGATAGGGCAATCAGAGACCCGATTAGATCATTTTATGTTATGGTTAATTTAAGAATTCAGCAAAATTCTATCATATTTGTTCAATTCACGTCGCTCCTATTTCAGATAGCATATTGGGATAAGCGGCATCTCAAAGCGCATGAAATGACGAGTGAAATGCACTATTAAACTTCTATGGTAGGGCAAACAGAGACTCGATTAGATCATTTTACATTAATGTTAATATGAGAATTCACGGAAATTCTATCACATTTGTTCAATTTACGTCGCTCCTATTTCAGATAGCGTATTGGGCAAAGCGGCATCTCAAAGCGCATGAAATGACGAGTACAATGCACTGTTAAACTTCTAGGGTAGGGCAAGCAGAGACCCGATTAGATCATTTTATATTATGGCTAATTTAAGAATTCAGCAAAATTCTATCACATTCGTTCAATTTAGGTCGTTCCTATTTCAGATAGCGTACTGGGCTAGGCGGCATCTTAAAGCGCGTGGAATGGCGAGTAAAATCCACTATTAGACTTCTAGGCTAGGGCGAACAGAGACCCGATTAGATCATTTTACATTATGGTTAATAACAGAACTCAGCGAAATTCTATCACATTTGTTCAATTTACGTCGCTCCTATTTCAGATAGCGTATTGGGCTAAGCGCTATCTCAAAGCGCATGAAATGACGAGTAAACTGCACTATTAAAGCTATAGGGTAGGACAAACGGAGACCCGATTAGATCATTTTATATTATGGTTAATTTAAGAATTCAGCGAAATTCTATCACATTTGTTCAATTTATATCGCTCCTATTTCAGATAGCGTATTGGGCTAAGCGGCATCTCAAAGCGCATGAAATGGCGAGTAAAATGCACTATTAAAGTTCTAGGGTAGGGCAAACAGAGACCCGATTAGATCATTTTATATTATGGTTAATTTAAGAATTCAGCAAAATTCTATCACATTTGTTCAATTTTCGTCGCTCCTATTTCGGATAGCGTACTCGGCTCGGCGGCATCCTAAAGCGCCTGGAGTGGCGAGTAAAATTCACTATTAATCTTCTATGATAGGGCAATCAGAGACCCGATTAGATCATTTTACATTATGGTTAATAACAGAATTCAGCGAAATTCTATCACATTTGTTCAATTTACGTCGCTCCTATTTCAGATAGCGTATTGGGCTAAGCGCTATCTCAAAGCGCATGAAATGACGAGTAAACTGCACTACTAAAGCTATAGGGTAGGACAAACGGAGACACGATCAGATCATTTTACATTATGGTTAATAAAAGAATTCAGCGAAATTCTATCACATTTGTTCAACTTACGTCGCTGCTATTTCAGATAGCGTATTGGGCTAAGCGGCATCTCAAAGCGCATGAAATGGCGAGTGAAATGCACTATTAGACTTCTATGGTAGGGCGAACAGAGACCCGATTAGATCATTTTACATTAAGGTTAATATAAGAATTCACGGAGATTCTATCACATTTTTTCAATTTACGTCGCTCCTATTTCAGATAGCGTATTTGGCTAGGCGGCATCCTAAAGCGCGTGGAGTGGCGAGTAAAATGCACTGTTAATCTTCTATGATAGGGCAATCAGAGACCCGATTAGATCATTTTATATTTTGGTTAATATAAGAATTCAGCGAAATTCTATCACATTTGTTCAATTTACGTCGCTCATATTTCAGATAGCGTATTGGCCTAAGCGGCATCTCAAAGCGTATGACATGGCGAGTAAAATGCAATACTAAACTTCTAGGATAAGGCAAACAGAGACCCGATTAGATCATTTTATATTACGGTTAATATAAGAATGCAGCGTAATTCTATCACATTTGTTCAACTTACGTCTCTCCTATTTTAGATAGCGTACAGGGCTAGGCGGTCTCTTAAAGCGCGTGGAATGGCGAGTAAAATGCACTACTAAACTTCTATCATAGGGCAATCAGAGACCCGATTAGATCATTTTATATTTTGTTTAATATAAGATTTCAGGGAAATTCTATCACATTTGTTCAATTTACGTCGCTCATATTTCAGATAGCGTATTGGGCTAAGCGGCATCTCAAAGCGTATGACATGGCGAATAAAATGTACTATTAAAGTTCTAGGCTAGGGCGAACAGAGACCCGATTAGATCATTTTATATTACCGTTAATTTAAGACTTCAGCAAAATTCTATCACATTTGTTCAATTTATATCGCTCCTATTTCAGATTGCGTATTGGGCTAAGCGACCTCTCAAAGCGCATGAAATGACGAGTAAAATGCACTATTAAAGTTCTAGGGTAGGGCAAACAGAGACCCGATTAGATCATTTTATATTACGGTTAATTTAAGAATTCAGCAAAATTCTATCACATTTGTTCAATTTACGTCGCTCCTATTTCGGATAGCGTACTGGGCTAGGCGGCATCCTAAAGCGCGTGGAGTGGCGAGTAAAATGCACTATTAATCTTCTATGATAGGGCAATCAGAGACCCGATTTGATCATTTTATATTTTGGTTAATATAAGAATTCAGCGAAATTCTATCACATTTGTTCAACTTACGTCGCTGCTATTTCAGATAGCGTATTGGGCTAAGCGGCATCTCAAAGCGCATGAAATGGCGAGTAAAATGCAATACTAAACTTCTAGGATAAGGCAAACAGAGACCCGATTAGATCATTTTATATTACGGTTAATATAAGAATGCAGCGTAATTCTATCACATTTGTTCAACTTACGTCTCTCCTATTTTAGATAGCGTACAGGGCTAGGCGGCCTCTAAAAGCGCGTGGAATGGCGAGTAAAATGCACTACTAAACTTCTATCATAGGGCAATCAGAGACCCGATTAAATCATTTTATATTTTGTTTAATATAAGATTTCAGGGAAATTCTATCAGATTTGTTCAATTTACGTCGCTCCTATTTCAGATAGCGTATTGGGCTAAGCGGCATCTCAAAGCGCATGAAATGGCGAATAAAATGCGCTATTAAACTTCCAGGATAAGGCAACCAGAGACCCGATTAGATCATTTTATATTACGGTTAATATAAGAATTCAGCGTAATTCTATCACATTTGTACAATTTACGTCGCTCATATTTCAGATAGCGTATTGGGCTAAGCGGCATCTCAAAACGCATGAAATGGCGAGTAAAATGCACTATTAAACTTCTAGGGTAGGGCAAACAGAGACCCGATTAGATCATCTTATATTTTGTTTAATATAAGATTTCAGGAAAATTCTATCACATTTGTTCAATTTACGTCGCTCCTATTTCAGATAGCGTATTCGGCTAAGCGGCATCTCAAAGCGCATGAAATGACGAGTGAAGTGCACTATTAAACTTCTAGTGTAGGGCGAACAGAGACCCGATTAGATCATTTTATATTATGGTTAATTTATGAATTCAGCGAAAATCTATCACATTTGTTCAATTTACGTCGCTCCTATTTCAGATAGCGTATTGGTCTAAGCGGCCTCTCAAAGCGCATGAAATTCCGAGTAAAATGCGCTAATAAACTTCTAGGATAAGGCAAACAGGGACCCGATTAGATCACTTTATATTACGGTTAATATAAGAATGCAGCGTAATTCTATCACATTTGTTCAAGTTACGTCGCTCCTACTTCAGATAGCGTACTGGGCTAGGCGGCATCTTAAAGCGCGTAGAATGGCGAGTAAAATGCACTACTAATCTTCTATGATAGGGCAATCAGAGACCCGATTAGATCATTTTATATTTTGTTTAATATAAGATTTCAGGGAAATTCTATCACATTTGTTCAATTTACGTTGCTCCTGTTTCAGATAGCGTATTGGGCTAACCGGCATCTGAAAGCGCATGAAATGGCGACTAAAATGCACTATTAAACTTCTAGGTTAGGGCGAACAGAGACCCGATCAGATCATTTTACATTATGGTTAATTTAAGAATTCAGCGAAATTCTATCACATTTGTTCAATTTACGTCGCTCCTATTTCAGATAGCGTACTGGGCTAGGCGGCAACTTAAACCGCGTGGAATGGCGAGTAAAATGCACTATTAAACTTCTATGATAGGGCAATCAGTGACCCGATTAGATCATTTTATATTATAGTTAATTTAAGAATTCAGCGAAATTTTATCACATTTGTTCAATTTACGTCGCTCCTATTTCAGATAGCGTATTGGGCTATCGGGCATCACAAAGCGCATGAAATGGCGAGTAAAATGCACTATTAATCTTCTAGGGTAGGGCAAACAGAGACCCGATTAGATCATTTTATATTATGGTTAATTTAAGAATTCAGCGAAATTCTATCACATTTGTTCAATTTACGTCGCTCCTATTTCAGATAGCATACTGGGCTAGGCGGCATCTTAAAGCGCGTGGAATGGCGAGTGAAATGCACCATTAGACTTCTATGGTAGGGCGAACAGAGACCCGATTAGATCATTTTACATTAAGATTAATATAAGAATTCACGGAAATTCAACCACATTTGTTCAATTTACGTCGCTCCTATTTCAGATAGCGTATTGGGCTATGCGGCATCCCAATGCGCATGACATGATGAGTAAAATGCACTATTAAACTTCTAGGGTAGGGCAAACAGAGACCCGATGAGATCATTTTATATTATGGTTAATTTAAGAATTCAGCGAAATTCTATAACATTTGTTCAATTTATATCGCTCCTATTTCAGATAGCGTATTGGCCTAAGCGGCATCACAAAGCGCATAAAATGACGAGTAAAATGCACTGTTAAACTTCTAGGGTAGGGCAAGCAGAGACCCGATTAGGTCATTTTATATTTTGGTTAATATAAGAATTCAGCGAAATTCTATCACATTTGTTCAATTTACGTCGCTCCTATTTCAGATAGCGTATTGGGCTAAGCGGCATCTCAAAGCGCGTGAAATGGCGAGTAAAATGCAATACTAAACTTCTAGGATAAAGCAAACAGAGACCCGATTAGATCATTTTATATTACGGTTAATATAAGAATTCAGCGTAATTCTATCACATTTGTTCAACTTACGTCGCTCCTATTTCAGATAGCGCATTGGGCTAAGCGGCATCTCAAAGCGCATGAAATGGCGAGTGAAATGCACTATTAAACTTCTAGGGTAAGGCAAACAGAAACCCGATTAGATCATATCATATTACGGTTTATATAAGATTTCAGGGAAATTCTATCACATTTGTTCAATTTACGTCGCTCCTATTTCAGATAGCGTATTGGGCTAAGCGGCATCTCAACGCGCATGAAATGACGAGTGAAATGCACTATTAAACTTCTAGGGTTGGGCGAACAGAGACCCGATTAGATCATTTTACATTAAGGGTAATATAAGAATTCAGCGACATTCTATCACATTTGTTCAATTTACGTCGCTCCTATTTCAGATAGCGTATTGGGCTAAGCGGCATCTCAAAGCGCATGAAATGGCGAGTAAAATGCACTGTTAAACTTCTAGGGTAGGGCAAACAGAGACCCGATTAGATCATTTCATATTATGGTTTATTTAAGAATTCAGAAAAATTCTATCACATATGTTCAATTTACGTCGCTCCTATTTCAGACAGCTTATTGGGCTAACAGGCATCTGAAAGCGCATGGAATGACGAGTGAAATGCACTATTAAATTTCTAGAATAAGGCAAACAGAGACCCGATTACATCATTTTATATTACGGTTAATATAAGAATTCAGCGTAATTCTATCACATTTGTTCAATTTACGTCGCTGATATTTCAGATATCGTATAGGGCTAAGCGGCATCTCAAAGCGCATGAAATGGCGAGTACAATGCAATATTAAACTTCTAGGGTGGGGCAAACAGAGACCCCATTAGATCATTTTATATTTTGGTTAATATAAGAATTCAGCGAAATTCTGTCACATTTGTTCAATTTACGTCGCTCCTATTTCAGATAGCGTATTGGGCTAAGCGGCATCTCAAAGCGCATGAAATGACGAGTGAAATGCAATATTAAACTTCTAGGGTTGGGCGAACAGAGTCCCCATTAGATCATTTTACATTATGGTTAATATAAGAATCCAGGGAAATTCTATCACATTTGTTCAATTTACGTCGCTCCTATTTCAGATAGCGTATAGGGCTAAGCGGCATCTCAAAGCGCGTGAAATGGCGAGTAAAATGCACCATTAAACTTCTAGGGTAAGGCAAACAGAAACCCGATTAGATCATATCATATTACGGTTAATATAAGAATTCAGCGTAATTCTATCACATTTGTTCAACTTACGTCGCTCCTATTTCAGATAGCGCATTGGGCTAAGCGGCATCTCAAAGCGCATGAAATGGCGAGTTAAATGCACTATTAAACTTCTAGGGTAAGGCAAACAGAGACCCGATTAGATCATATTATATTACGGTTAATTTAAGAATTCAGCGAAATTCTGTCACATCTGTTCAATTTACGTCGCTCCTATTTCAGATAGCGTATTGGGCTATGCGACATTTCAAAGCGCATGAAATGGCGAGTAAAATGCACTATTAAACTTCTAGGTTAGGGCAAACAGAGACCCGATTAGATCATTTTATATTATGGTTAATTTAAGAATTCAGCGAAATTCTATCACATTTGTTCAATTTATGTCGCTCCTATTTCAGATAGCGTATTGGGCTAAGCGGCATCTCAAAGCGAATGAAATGGCGAGGAAAATGCACTATTAAACTTCTAGGGTAGGGCAAACAGAGACCCGATTAGATCATTTTATATTATGGTTAATTTAAGAATTCAGCAAAATTCTATCACATTTGTTCAATTTACGTCGCTCCTATTTCAGATAGCGTATTGGGCTAAGCGGCATCTCAAATCGTATGAAATGGCGAATAAAATGCGCTATTAAAGTTCTAGGCTAGGGCGAACAGAGACCCGATTAGATCATTTTACATTATTGTTAATAAAAGAATTCAGCGAAATTCTATCACATTTGTTCAATTTACGTCGCTCCTATTTCAGATAGCGTATTGGGCTAAGCGGCATCTCAAAGCGCATGAAATGGCGAGTAAAATGCACTATTAAACTTCTAGCGTAGGGCAAACAGAGACCCGATTAGATCATTTTATATTATGGTTAATTTAAGAATTCAGCAAAATTCTATAACATTTGTTCAATTTACGTCGCTCCTATTTCAGATAGCGTACTGGGCTCGGCGGCATCTTGAAGCGCGTGGAATGGCGAGTAAAATGCACTATTAACCTTCAATGATAGGGCAATCAGAGACCCGATTAGATCATTTTATATTTTGTTTAATATAAGATTTCAGGGAAATCCCATCACATTTGTTCAATTTACGTCACTCCTATTTCAGATAGTGTTCCGGTTTAGGCGGCATCTTAAAGAGCGTGGAATGGCGAGTAAAATGCACAATTAAACTTCTATGACAGGGCAATCAGAGACCCGATTAGATCATTTTATATTTTGGTTCATATAAGAATTCAGCGATATTCTATTACATTTGTTCAATTTACGTCGCGCCTATTTCAGATAGCTTATTGGGCTAAGCGGCATCTTTAAGCGCAAGAAATGGCGAGTAAAATGCACTATTAAACTTCTAGGGTAGGGCGAACAGAGACCGGATTAGATCATTTTACATTAAGGATAATATAAGAATTCAGCGAAACTCTATCACATTTGTTCAATTTACGTCGCTCCTATATCAGATAGCGTATTGGGCTAAGCGGCATCTCAAAGCGCCTGAAATGACGAGTGAAATGCAATATTAAACTTCTAGGGTAGGGCGAACAGAGACCCGATTAGATCATTTTACATTAAGGTTAATAAAAGAATCCAGGGAAATTCTATCGCATTTGTTCAATTTACGTTGCTCCTATTTCAGATAGCGTATAGGGCTAAGCGGCATCTCAAAGCGCGTGAAATGGCGAGTAAAATGCACTATTAAACTTCTAGGGTAAGGCAAACAGAAACCCGATTAGATCATATTATATTACGGTTAATATAAGAATTCAGCGTAATTCTATCACATTTGTTCAACTTACGTCGCTCCTATTTCAGATAGCGTACTGGGCTAGGCGGCATCTTAAAGCGCAAGAAATGGCGAGTAAAATGCACTATTAAACTTCTAGGGTAGGGCGAACAGAGACCCGATTAGATCATTTTACATTAAGGTTAATATAAGAATCCAGGGAAATTCTATCACATTTGTTCAATTTACGTCGCTCCTGTTTCAGATAGCGTATAGGGCTAAGCGGCATCTCAAAGCGCATGAAATGGCGAGTACAATGCAATATTAAACTTCTAGGGTGGGGCAAACAGAGACCCCATTAGATCATTTTATATTTTGGTTAATATAAGAATTCAGCGAAATTCTGTCACATTTGTTCAATTTACGTCGCTCCTATTTCAGATAGCGTATTGGGCTAAGCGGCATCTCAAAGCGCATGAAATGACGAGTGAAATGCAATATTAAACTTCTAGGGTTGGGCGAACAGAGTCCCCATTAGATCATTTTACATTATGGTTAATATAAGAATCCAGGGAAATTCTATCACATTTGTTCAATTTACGTCGCTCCTATTTCAGATAGCGTATAGGGCTAAGCGGCATCTCAAAGCGCGTGAAATGGCGAGTAAAATGCACCATTAAACTTCTAGGGTAAGGCAAACAGAAACCCGATTAGATCATATCATATTACGGTTAATATAAGAATTCAGCGTAATTCTATCACATTTGTTCAACTTACGTCGCTCCTATTTCAGATAGCGCATTGGGCTAAGCGGCATCTCAAAGCGCATGAAATGGCGAGTGAAATGCACTATTAAACTTCTAGGGTAAGGCAAACAGAGACCCGATTAGATCATATTATATTACGGTTAATTTAAGAATTCAGCGAAATTCTGTCACATCTGTTCAATTTACGTCGCTCCTATTTCAGATAGCGTATTGGGCTATGCGACATTTCAAAGCGCATGAAATGGCGAGTAAAATGCACTATTAAACTTCTAGGTTAGGGCAAACAGAGACCCGATTAGATCATTTTATATTATGGTTAATTTAAGAATTCAGCGAAATTCTATCACATTTGTTCAATTTATGTCGCTCCTATTTCAGATAGCGTATTGGGCTAAGCGGCATCTCAAAGCGAATGAAATGGCGAGGAAAATGCACTATTAAACTTCTAGGGTAGGGCAAACAGAGACCAGATTAGATCATTTTATATTATGGTTAATTTAAGAATTCAGCAAAATTCTATCACATTTGTTCAATTTACGTCGCTCCTATTTCAGATAGCGTATTGGGCTAAGCGGCATCTCAAATCGTATGAAATGGCGAATAAAATGCGCTATTAAAGTTCTAGGCTAGGTCGAACAGAGACCCGATCAGATCATTTTACATTATTGTTAATAAAAGAATTCAGCGAAATTCTATCACATTTGTTCAATTTACGTCGCTCCTATTTCAGATAGCGTATTGGGCTAAGCGGCATCTCAAAGAGCATGAAATGGCGAGTAAAATGCACTATTAAACTTCTAGCGTAGGGCAAACAGAGACCCGATTAGATCATTTTATATTATGGTTAATTTAAGAATTCAGCAGAATTCTATAACATTTGTTCAATTTACGTCGCTCCTATTTCAGATAGCGTACTGGGCTCGGCGGCATCTTGAAGCGCGTGGAATGGCGAGTAAAATGCACTATTAACCTTCAATGATAGGGCAATCAGAGACCCGATTAGATCATTTTATATTTTGTTTAATATAAGATTTCAGGGAAATCCCATCACATTTGTTCAATTTACGTCGCTCCTATTTCAGATAGCGTATTTGGCTAGGCGGCATCCTAAAGCGCGTGGAGTGGCGAGTAAAATGCACTATTAATCTTCTATGATAGGGCAATCAGAGACCCGATTAGATCATTTTTTTTTGGTTAATATAAGAATTCAGCGAAATTCTATCACATTTGTTCAATTTACGTCGCTCCTATTTCAGATAGCGTATTCGGCTAAGCGGAATCTCAAAGCGCATGAAGTGGCGAATAAAATTCACTATTAAACTTCTAGGCTAGGGCGAACAGAGACCCGATCAGATCATTTTACATTATGGTTAATAAAACAATTCAGCGAAATTCTATCACATTTGTTCAACTTACGTCGCTGCTATTTCAGATAGCGTATTGGGCTAAGCGGCATCTCAAAGCGCATGAAGTGGCGAGTGAAATGCACTATTAGACTTCTATGTTAGGGCGAACAGAGACCCGATTAGATCAATTTACATTAAGGTTAATATAAGAATTCACGGAGATTCTATCACATTTGTTCAATTTACGTCGCTCCTATTTCAGATAGCGTATTTGGCTAGGCGGCATCCTAAAGCGCGTGGAGTGGCGAGTAAAATGCACTATTAATCTTCTATGATAGGGCAATCAGAGACCCGATTAGATCATTTTATATTTTGGTTAATATAAGAATTCAGCGAAATTCTATCACATTTGTTCAATTTACGTCGCTCATATTTCAGATAGCGTATTGGGCTAAGCGGCATCTCAAAGCGCATGAAATGGGGAGTAAAATGCACTATTAAACTTCTCGGGTAGGGCGAACAGAGACCCGATTAGATCATTTTATATTACGGTTAATATAAGAATTCAGCGAAAATCTATCACATTTGTTCAATTTACGTCGCTCCTATTTCAGATAGCGTATTGGGCTAAGCGGCCTCTCAAAGCGCATGACATGGCGAGTAAAATGCGCTAATAAACTTCTAGGATAAGGCAAACAGGGACCCGATTAGATCATTTTATATTACGGTTAATATAAGAATGCATCGTAGTTCTATCACATTTGTTCAATTTACGTCGCTCCTATTTCAGATAGCGTCTTGGGCTATGCGGCATCTCAAAGCGCATGAAATGGCGAGTAAAATGCACTATTAAACTTCTAGGATAAGGCAAACAGAGACCCGATTAGATCATTTTATATTACGGTTAATATAAGAATTCGGCGTAATTCTATCACATTTGTTCAACTTACGTCGCTCCTATTTCAGATAGCGTACAGGGCTAGGCGGCATCTTAAAGCGCGAGAAATGGCGAGTAAAATGCACTACTAAACTTCTATGATAGGGCAAACAGGGACCCGATTAGATCACTTTATATTACGGTTAATATAAGAATGCAGCGTAATTCTATCACATTTGTTCAGGTTACGTCGCTCCTACTTCAGATAGCGTACTGGGCTAGGCGGCATCTTAAAGCGCGTAGAATGGCGAGTAAAATGCACTATTAAACTTCTAGGATAAGGCAAACAGAGACCCGATTAGACCATTTTATATTTTGTTTAATATAAGGTTTCAGGGAAATTCTATCACATTTGTTAAATTTACGACGTTCCTATTTCAGATAGCGTATTGGGCTAAGCGGCATCTCAAAGCGCATGAAATGACGAGTGAAATGCACTATTAAACTTCTCGGGTAGGGCGAACAGAGACCCGATTAGATCATTTTATATTACGGTTAATATAAGAATTCAGCGAAAATCTATCACATTTGTTCAATTTACGTCGCTCCTATTTCAGATAGCGTATTGGGCTAAGCGGCCTCTCAAAGCGCATGAAATGACGAGTAAACTGCACTATTAAAGCTATAGGGTAGGACAAACGGAGACCCGATTAGATCATTTTATATTATGGTTAATTTAAGAATTCAGCGAAATTCTATCACATTTGTTCAATTTATATCGCTCCTATTTCAGATAGCGTATTGGGCTAAGCGGCATCTCAAAGCGCATGAAATGGCGAGTAAAATGCACTATTAAAGTTCTAGGGTAGGGCAAACAGAGACCCGATTAGATCATTTTATATTATGGTTAATTTAAGAATTCAGCAAAATTCTATCACATTTGTTCAATTTTCGTCGCTCCTATTTCGGACCGCGTACTCGGCTCGGCGGCATCCTAAAGCGCCTGGAGTGGCGAGTAAAATTCACTCTTAATCTTCTATGATAGGGCAATCAGAGACCCGATTAGATCATTTTACATTATGGTTAATAACAGAATTCAGCGAAATTCTATCACATTTGTTCAATTTACGTCGCTCCTTTTTCAGATAGCGTATTGGGCTAAGCGCTATCTCAAAGCGCATGAAATGACGAGTAAACTGCACTATTAAAGCTATAGGGTAGGACAAACGGAGACCCGATTAGATCATTTTATATTATGGTGAATTTAAGAATTCAGCGAAATTCTATCACATTTGTTCAATTTATATCGCTCCTATTTCAGATAGCGTATTGGGCTAAGCGGCATCTCAAAGCGCATGAAATGGCGAGTAAAATGCACTATTAAAGTTCTAGGGTAGGGCAAACAGAGACCCGATTAGATCATTTTATATTATGGTTAATTTAAGAATTCAGCAAAATTCTATCACATTTGTTCAATTTTCGTCGCTCCTATTTCGGACAGCGTACTCGGCTCGGCGGCATCCTAAGCGCCTGGAGTGGCGAGTAAAATGCACTATTAATCTTCTATGATAGGGCAATCAGAGACCCGATTAGATCATTTTATATTTTGTTTAATATAAGATTTCAGGGAAATTCTATCACATTTGTTCAATTTACGTCGCTCCTATTTCAGATAGCGTATTCGGCTAAGCGGAATCTCAAAGCGCATGAAGTGGCGAATAAAATTCACTATTAAACTTCTAGGCTAGGGCGAACAGAGACCCGATCAGATCATTTTACATTATGGTTAATAAAACAATTCAGCGAAATTCTATCACATTTGTTCAACTTACGTCGCTGCTATTTCAGATAGCGTATTGGGCTAAGCGGCATCTCAAAGCGCATGAAATGGCGAGTGAAATGCACTATTAGACTTCTATGGTAGGGCGAACAGAGACCCGATTAGATCATTTTACATTAAGGTTAATATAAGAATTCACGGAGATTCTATCACATTTTTTCAATTTACGTCGCTCCTATTTCAGATAGCGTATTTGGCTAGGCGGCATCCTAAAGCGCGTGGAGTGGCGAGTAAAATGCACTATTAATCTTCTATGATAGGGCAATCAGAGTCCCGATTAGATCATTTTATATTTTGGTTAATATAAGAATTCAGCGAAATTCTATCACATTTGTTCAATTTACGTCGCTCATATTTCAGATAGCGTATTGGGCTAAGCGGCATCTCAAAGCGCATGAAATGGCGAGTAAAATGCACTATTAAACTTCTAGGGTAGGGCAAACAGAGACCCGATTAGATCATTTTATATTATGGTTAATTTAAGAATTCAGCGAAAATCTATCACATTCGTTCAATTTACGTCGCTCCTATTTCAGATAGCGTATTGGGCAAAGCGGCATCTCAAAGCGCATGAAGTGACGAGTAAAATGCACTGTTAAACTTCTTGGGTAGGGCAAACAGAGACCCGATTAGATCATTTTATATTATGGTTAATTTAAGAATTCAGCGAAAATCTATCACATTTGTCGAATTTACGTCGCTCCTATTTCAGATAGCGTATTGGTCTAAGCGGCCTCTCAAAGCGCATGAAATGGCGAGTAAAATGCTCTAATAAACTTCTAGGATAAGGCAAACAGGGACCCGATTAGATCACTTTATATTACGGTTATTATAAGAATGCAGCGTAATTCTATCACATTTGTTCAGGTTACGTCGCTCCTACTTCAGATAGCGTACTGGGCTAGGCGGCATCTTAAAGCGCGTAGAATGGCGAGTAAAATGCACTATTAAACTTCTAGGATAAGGCAAACAGAGACCCGATTAGACCATTTTATATTTTGTTTAATATAATGTTTCAGGGAAATTCTATCACATTTGTTAAATTTACGTCGTTCCTATTTCAGATAGCGTATTGGGCTAAGCGGCATCTCAAAGCGCATGAAATGACGAGTGAAATGCACTATTAAACTTCTCGGGTAGGGCGAACAGAGACCCGATTAGATCATTTTATATTACGGTTAATATAAGAATTCAGCGAAAATCTATCACATTTGTTCAATTTACGTCGCTCCTATTTCAGATAGCGTATTGGGCTAAGCGGCCTCTCAAAGCGCATGACATGGCGAGTAAAATGCGCTAATAAACTTCTAGGATAAGGCAAACAGGGACCCGATTAGATCATTTTATATTACGGTTAATATAAGAATGCATCGTAGTTCTATCACATTTGTTCAATTTACGTCGCTCCTATTTCGGATAGCGTCTTGGGCTATGCGGCATCTCAAAGCGCATGAAATGGCGAGTAAAATGCACTACTAAACTTCTATGATAGGGCAAACAGGGACCCGATTAGATCACTTTATATTACGGTTAATATAAGAATGCAGCGTAATTCTATCACATTTGTTCAGGTTACGTCGCTCCTACTGCAGATAGCGTACTGGGCTAGGCGGCATCTTAAAGCGCGTAGAATGGCGACTAAAATGCACTATTAAACTTCTAGGATAAGGCAAACAGAGACCCGATTAGACCATTTTATATTTTGTTTAATATAAGGTTTCAGGGAAATTCTATCACATTTGTTAAATTTACGACGTTCCTATTTCAGATAGCGTATTGGGCTAAGCGGCATCTCAAAGCGCATGAAATGACGAGTGAAATGCACTATTAAACTTCTCGGGTAGGGCGAAAAGAGACCCGATTAGATCATTTTATATTACGGTTAATATAAGAATTCAGCGAAAATCTATCACATTTGTTCAATTTACGTCGCTCCTATTTCAGATAGCGTATTGGGCTATGCGGCATCTCAAAGCGCATGAAATGGCGAGTAAAATGCACTATTAAACTTCTAGGATAAGGCAAACAGAGACCCGATTAGATCATTTTATATTACGGTTAATATAAGAATTCGGCGTAATTCTATCACATTTGTTCAACTTACGTCGCTCCTATTTCAGATAGCGTACTGGGCTAGGCGGCATCTTAAAGCGCGTGAAATGGCGAGTAAAATGCACTACTAAACTTCTATGATAGGGCAATCAGAGACCCGATTAGACCATTTTATATTTTGTTTAATATAAGGTTTCAGGGAAATTCTATCACATTTGTTAAATTTACGTCGTTCCTATTTCAGATAGCGTATTGGGCTAAGCGGCATCTCAAAGCGTATGAAATGGCGAATAAAATGCACTATTAAAGTTCTAGGCTAGGGCGAACAGAGACCCGATTAGATCATTTTATATTACCGTTAATTTAAGAATTCAGCAAAATTCTATCACATTTGTTCAATTTCTATCGCTCCTATTTCAGATAGCGTATTGGGCTAAGCGGCATCTCAAAGCGCATGAAATGACGAGTAAAATGCACTATTAAAGTTCTAGGGAAGGGCAAACAGAGACCCGATTAGATCATTTTATATTATGGTTAATTTAAGAATTCAGCAAAATTCTATCACATTTGTTCAATTTACGTCGCTCCTATTTCGGATAGCGTACTGGGCTCGGCGGCATCCTAAAGCGCGTGGAGTGGCGAGTAAAATGCACTATTAATCTTCTATGATAGGGCAATCAGAGACCCGATTAGATCATTTTTTTTTTGGTTAATATAAGAATTCAGCGAAATTCTATCACATTTGTTCAATTTACGTCGCTCCTATTTCAGATAGCGTATTGGGCTAAGCGGCATCTCAAAGCGCATGAAATGGAGAGTAAAATGCAATACTAAAGTTCTAGGATAAGGCAAACAGAGACCCGATTAGATCATTTTATATTACGGTTAATATAAGAATTCAGCGTAATTCTATCACATTTGTTCAACTTACGTCTCTCCTATTTTAGATAGCGTACAGGGCTAGGCGGCCTCTTAAAGCGCGTGGAATGGCGAGTAAAATGCACTACTAAACTTCTATGATAGGGCAATCAGAGACCCGATTAGATCATTTTATGTTATGGTTAATTTAAGAATTCAGCAAAATTCTATCATATTTGTTCAATTCACGTCGCTCCTATTTCAGATAGCATATTGGGATAAGCGGCATCTCAAAGCGCATGAAATGACGAGTGAAATGCACTATTAAACTTCTATGGTAGGGCAAACAGAGACTCGATTAGATCATTTTACATTAATGTTAATATGAGAATTCACGGAAATTCTATCACATTTGTTCAATTTACGTCGCTCCTATTTCAGATAGCGTATTGGGCAAAGCGGCATCTCAAAGCGCATGAAATGACGAGTAAAATGCACTGTTAAACTTCTAGGGTAGGGCAAGCAGAGACCCGATTAGATCATTTCATATTATGGTTAATTTAAGAATTCAGCAAAATTCTATCACATTCGTTCAATTTAGGTCGTTCCTATTTCAGATAGCGTACTGGGCTAGGCGGCATCTTAAAGCGCGTGGAATGGCGAGTAAAATCCACTATTAGACTTCTAGGCTAGGGCGAACAGAGACCCGATTAGATCATTTTACATTATGGTTAATAACAGAATTCAGCGAAATTCTATCACATTTGTTCAATTTACGTCGCTCCTATTTCAGATAGCGTATTGGGCTAAGCGGCATCTCAAAGCGTATGACATGGCGAATAAAATGCACTATTAAAGTTCTAGGCTAGGGCGAACAGAGACCCGATTAGATCATTTTATATTACCGTTAATTTAAGACTTCAGCAAAATTCTATCACATTTGTTCAATTTATATCGCTCCTATTTCAGATTGCGTATTGGGCTAAGCGGCATCTCAAAGCGCATGAACTGACGAGTAAAATGCACTATTAAAGTTCTAGGGAAGGGCAAGCAGAGACCCGATTAGATCATTTTATATTTTGTTTAATATAAGATTTCAGGGAAATTCTATCACATTTGTTCAATTTACGTCGCTCCTATTTCAGATAGCGTATTGGGCTAAGCGGCATCTCAAAGCGCATGAAATGGCGAATAAAATGCGCTATTAAACTTCCAGGATAAGCCAACCAGAGACCCGATTAGATCATTTTATATTACGGTTAATCTAAGAATTCAGCGTAATTCTATCACATTTGTTCAACTTACGTCGCTCCTATTTTAGATAGCGTACTGGGCTAGGCGGCATCTTAAAGCGCGTGGAATGGCGAGTAAAATGCACTACTAAACTTCTATGATCGGAGGATCAGAGACCCGATTAGATCATTTTATATTTTGGTTAATATAAGAATTCAGCGAAATTCTATCACATTTGTTCAATTTACGTCGCTCCTATTTCAGATGGCGTATTGGGCTAAGCGGCATCTCAAAACGCATGAAATGACGAGTGAAAGGCACTATTAAACTTCTAGGGTAGGGCGTACAGAGACCCTATTAGATCATTTTATATTAAGGTTAATATAAGAATTCAGGGAAATTCTGTCACATTTTTTCAGTTTACGTCGTTCCTATTTCAGCTAGGGTACTGGGCTAGGTGGCATCTTAAAGCGCGAGGAATAGCGAGTAAAATGCACTGTTAAACTTCTATGATGGGGCGATCAGAGACCCGATTAGATCATTTTATATTTTGGTTATTATAAGAATTCGGCGAAATTCTATCACATTTGTTCAATTTACGTCGGTCGTATTTCAGATAGCTTATTGGGCTAAGCGGCATCACAAAGCGCATGAAATGACGAGTGCAATGCACTATTAAACTTCTAGGGTAGGGCGAACAAAGCCCCGATTAGATCATTTTACATTAATGTGTATATAAGAATTCAGGGAAATTCTATCACATTTGTTCAATTTACGTCGCTCCTATTTCAGATAGCGTATTGGGCTGAGCGCCATCTCAAAGCGCAGGATATGGCGAGCAAAGTGCACTATTAAACTTCTAGGGTAGGGCAAACAAAGACCCGATTAGATCATTTTACATTAATGTGTATATAAGTATTCAGGGAAATTCTATCACATTTGTTCAATTTACGTCGCTCCTATTTCAGATAGCGTATTGGGCTAAGCGGCATCTCAAAGCGCATGAAATGGCGAGTGAAATGCACTATTAAACTTCTAGGGTATGGCGAACAGAGACCCGATTAGATCATTTTACATTAAGGTTAATATAAGTATTCAGGGAAATTCTATCACATTTGTTCAATTTACGTCGCTCCTATTTCGGATAGCGTACTGGGCTCGGCGGCATCCTAAAGCGCGTGGAGTGGCGAGTAAAATGCCCTATTAATCTTCTATGATAGGGCAATCAGAGACCCGATTAGATCATTTTTTTTTGGTTAATATAAGAATTCAGCGAAATTCTATCACATTTGTTCAATTTACGTCGCTCCTATTTCAGATAGCGTATTCGGCTAAGCGGAATCTCAAAGCGCATGAAGTGGCGAATAAAATTCACTATTAAACTTCTAGGCTAGGGCGAACAGAGACCCGATCAGATCATTTTACATTATGGTTAATAAAACAATTCAGCGAAATTCTATCACATTTGTTCAACTTACGTCGCTGCTATTTCAGATAGCGTATTGGGCTAAGCGGCATCTCAAAGCGCATGAAATGGCGAGTGAAATGCACTATTAGACTTCTATGGTAGGGCGAACAGAGACCCGATTAGATCATTTTACATTAAGGTTAATATAAGAATTCACGGAGATTCTATCACATTTTTTCAATTTACGTCGCTCCTATTTCAGATAGCGTATTTGGCTAGGCGGCATCCTAAAGCGCGTGGAGTGGCGAGTAAAATGCACTATTAATCTTCTATGATAGGGCAATCAGAGACCCGATTAGATCATTTTATATTTTGGTTAATATAAGAATTCAGCGAAATTCTATCACATTTGTTCAATTTACGTCGCTCATATTTCAGATAGCGTATTGGGCTAAGCGGCATCTCAAAGCGCATGAAATGGGGAGTAAAATGCAATACTAAAGTTCTAGGATAAGGCAAACAGAGACCCGATTAGATCATTTTATATTACGGTTAATATAAGAATTCAGCGTAATTCTATCACATTTGTTCAACTTACGTCTCTCCTATTTTAGATAGCGTACAGGGCTAGGCGGCCTCTTAAAGCGCGTGGAATGGCGAGTAAAATGCACTACTAAACTTCTATGATAGGGCAATCAGAGACCCGATTAGATCATTTTATATTTTGTTTAATATAAGATTTCAGGGAAATTCTATCACATTTGTTCAATTTACGTCGCTCCTATTTCAGATAGCGTCTTGGGCTAAGCGGCCTCTCAAAGCGCATGAAATGACGAGTAAACTGCACTATTAAAGCTATAGGGTAGGACAAACGGAGACCCGATTAGATCATTTTATATTATGGTTAATTTAAGAATTCAGCGAAATTCTATCACATTTGTTCAATTTATATCGCTCCTATTTCAGATAGCGTATTGGGCTAAGCGGCATCTCAAAGCGCATGAAATGGCGAGTAAAATGCACTATTAAAGTTCTAGGGTAGGGCAAACAGAGACCCGATTAGATCATTTTATATTATGGTTAATTTAAGAATTCAGCAAAATTCTATCACATTTGTTCAATTTTCGTCGCTCCTATTTCGGACAGCGTACTCGGCTCGGCGGCATCCTAAAGCGCCTGGAGTGGCGAGTAAAATTCACTCTTAATCTTCTATGATAGGGCAATCAGAGACCCGATTAGATCATTTTTTTTTGGTTAATATAAGAATTCAGCGAAATTCTATCACATTTGTTCAATTTACGTCGCTCCTATTTCAGATAGCGTATTCGGCTAAGCGGAATCTCAAAGCGCATGAAGTGGCGAATAAAATTCACTATTAAACTTCTAGGCTAGGGCGAACAGAGACCCGATCAGATCATTTTACATTATGGTTAATAAAACAATTCAGCGAAATTCTATCACATTTGTTCAACTTACGTCGCTGCTATTTCAGATAGCGTATTGGGCTAAGCGGCATCTCAAAGCGCATGAAATGGCGAGTGAAATGCACTATTAGACTTCTATGGTAGGGCGAACAGAGACCCGATTAGATCATTTTACATTAAGGTTAATATAAGAATTCACGGAGATTCTATCACATTTTTTCAATTTACGTCGCTCCTATTTCAGATAGCGTATTTGGCTAGGCGGCATCCTAAAGCGCGTGGAGTGGCGAGTAAAATGCACTATTAATCTTCTATGATAGGGCAATCAGAGACCCGATTAGATCATTTTTTTTTGGTTAATATAAGAATTCAGCGAAATTCTATCACATTTGTTCAATTTACGTCGCTCCTATTTCAGATAGCGTATTCGGCTAAGCGGAATCTCAAAGCGCATGAAGTGGCGAATAAAATTCACTATTAAACTTCTAGGCAAGGGCGAACAGAGACCCGATCAGATCAT
Source organism: Macropis europaea (assembly GCA_916610135.2). Lineage (NCBI taxonomy): Eukaryota > Metazoa > Arthropoda > Insecta > Hymenoptera > Melittidae > Macropis > Macropis europaea. Next base: position 181,134 of record CAKAJE020001710.1, on the reverse strand, counting down.
TTTACATTATGGTTAATAAAACAATTCAGCGAAATTCTATCACATTTGTTCAACTTACGTCGCTGCTATTTCAGATAGCGTATTGGGCTAAGCGGCATCTCAAAGCGCATGAAATGGCGAGTGAAATGCACTATTAGACTTCTATGGTAGGGCGAACAGAGACCCGATTAGATCATTTTACATTAAGGTTAATATAAGAATTCACGGAGATTCTATCACATTTTTTCAATTTACGTCGCTCCTATTTCAGATAGCGTATTTGGCTAGGCGGCATCCTAAAGCGCGTGGAGTGGCGAGTAAAATGCACTATTAATCTTCTATGATAGGGCAATCAGAGACCCGATTAGATCATTTTATATTTTGGTTAATATAAGAATTCAGCGAAATTCTATCACATTTGTTCAATTTACGTCGCTCATATTTCAGATAGCGTATTGGGCTAAGCGGCATCTCAAAGCGCATGAAATGACGAGTGAAATGCACTATTAAACTTCTCGGGTAGGGCGAACAGAGATCCGATTAGATCATTTTATATTACGGTTAATATAAGAATTCAGCGAAAATCTATCACATTTGTTCAATTTACGTCGCTCCTATTTCAGATAGCGTCTTGGGCTAAGCGGCCTCTCAAAGCGCATGAAATGACGAGTAAACTGCACTATTAAAGCTATAGGGTAGGACAAACGGAGACCCGATTAGATCATTTTATATTATGGTTAATTTAAGAATTCAGCGAAATTCTATCACATTTGTTCAATTTATATCGCTCCTATTTCAGATAGCGTATTGGGCTAAGCGGCATCTCAAAGCGCATGAAATGGCGAGTAAAATGCACTATTAAAGTTCTAGGGTAGGGCAAACAGAGACCCGATTAGATCATTTTATATTATGGTTAATTTAAGAATTCAGCAAAATTCTATCACATTTGTTCAATTTTCGTCGCTCCTATTTCGGACAGCGTACTCGGCTCGGCGGCATCCTAAAGCGCCTGGAGTGGCGAGTAAAATTCACTCTTAATCTTCTATGATAGGGCAATCAGAGACCCGATTAGATCATTTTTTTTTGGTTAATATAAGAATTCAGCGAAATTCTATCACATTTGTTCAATTTACGTCGCTCCTATTTCAGATAGCGTATTCGGCTAAGCGGAATCTCAAAGCGCATGAAGTGGCGAATAAAATTCACTATTAAACTTCTAGGCTAGGGCGAACAGAGACCCAATCAGATCATTTTACATTATGGTTAATAAAACAATTCAGCGAAATTCTATCACATTTGTTCAACTTACGTCGCTGCTATTTCAGATAGCGTATTGGGCTAAGCGGCATCTCAAAGCGCATGAAATGGCGAGTGAAATGCACTATTAGACTTCTATGGTAGGGCGAACAGAGACCCGATTAGATCATTTTACATTAAGGTTAATATAAGAATTCACGGAGATTCTATCACATTTTTTCAATTTACGTCGCTCCTATTTCAGATAGCGTATTTGGCTAGGCGGCATCCTAAAGCGCGTGGAGTGGCGAGTAAAATGCACTATTAATCTTCTATGATAGGGCAATCAGAGACCCGATTAGATCATTTTTTTTTGGTTAATATAAGAATTCAGCGAAATTCTATCACATTTGTTCAATTTACGTCGCTCCTATTTCAGATAGCGTATTCGGCTAAGCGGAATCTCAAAGCGCATGAAGTGGCGAATAAAATTCACTATTAAACTTCTAGGCTAGGGCGAACAGAGACCCGATCAGATCATTTTACATTATGGTTAATAAAACAATTCAGCGAAATTCTATCACATTTGTTCAACTTACGTCGCTGCTATTTCAGATAGCGTATTGGGCTAAGCGGCATCTCAAAGCGCATGAAATGGCGAGTGAAATGCACTATTAGACTTCTATGGTAGGGCGAACAGAGACCCGATTAGATCATTTTACATTAAGGTTAATATAAGAATTCACGGAGATTCTATCACATTTTTTCAATTTACGTCGCTCCTATTTCAGATAGCGTATTTGGCTAGGCGGCATCCTAAAGCGCGTGGAGTGGCGAGTAAAATGCACTATTAATCTTCTATGATAGGGCAATCAGAGACCCGATTAGATCATTTTATATTTTGGTTAATATAAGAATTCAGCGAAATTCTATCACATTTGTTCAATTTACGTCGCTCATATTTCAGATAGCGTATTGGGCTAAGCGGCATCTCAAAGCGCATGAAATGGGGAGTAAAATGCACTATTAAACTTCTCGGGTAGGGCGAACAGAGACCCGATTAGATCATTTTATATTACGGTTAATATAAGAATTCAGCGAAAATCTATCACATTTGTTCAATTTACGTCGCTCCTATTTCAGATAGCGTATTGGGCTAAGCGGCCTCTCAAAGCGCATGACATGGCGAGTAAAATGCGCTAATAAACTTCTAGGATAAGGCAAACAGGGACCCGATTAGATCATTTTATATTACGGTTAATATAAGAATGCATCGTAGTTCTATCACATTTGTTCAATTTACGTCGCTCCTATTTCAGATAGCGTATTGGGCTATGCGGCATCTCAAAGCGCATGAAATGGCGAGTAAAATGCACTATTAAACTTCTAGGATAAGGCAAACAGAGACCCGATTAGATCATTTTATATTACGGTTAATATAAGAATTCGGCGTAATTCTATCACATTTGTTCAACTTACGTCGCTCCTATTTCAGATAGCGTACAGGGCTAGGCGGCATCTTAAAGCGCGAGAAATGGCGAGTAAAATGCACTACTAAACTTCTATGATAGGGCAAACAGGGACCCGATTAGATCACTTTATATTACGGTTAATATAAGAATGCAGCGTAATTCTATCACATTTGTTCAGGTTACGTCGCTCCTACTTCAGATAGCGTACTGGGCTAGGCGGCATCTTAAAGCGCGTGAAATGGCGAGTAAAATGCACTACTAAACTTCTATGATAGGGCAATCAGAGACCCGATTAGACCATTTTATATTTTGTTTAATATAAGGTTTCAGGGAAATTCTATCACATTTGTTAAATTTACGTCGTTCCTATTTCAGATAGCGTATTGGGCTAAGCGGCATCTCAAAGCGTATGAAATGGCGAATAAAATGCACTATTAAAGTTCTAGGCTAGGGCGAACAGAGACCCGATTAGATCATTTTATATTACCGTTAATTTAAGAATTCAGCAAAATTCTATCACATTTGTTCAATTTCTATCGCTCCTATTTCAGATAGCGTATTGGGCTAAGCGGCATCTCAAAGCGCATGAAATGACGAGTAAAATGCACTATTAAAGTTCTAGGGAAGGGCAAACAGAGACCCGATTAGATCATTTTATATTATGGTTAATTTAAGAATTCAGCAAAATTCTATCACATTTGTTCAATTTACGTCGCTCCTATTTCGGATAGCGTACTGGGCTCGGCGGCATCCTAAAGCGCGTGGAGTGGCGAGTAAAATGCACTATTAATCTTCTATGATAGGGCAATCAGAGACCCGATTAGATCATTTTTTTTTTGGTTAATATAAGAATTCAGCGAAATTCTATCACATTTGTTCAATTTACGTCGCTCCTATTTCAGATAGCGTATTGGGCTAAGCGGCATCTCAAAGCGCATGAAATGGAGAGTAAAATGCAATACTAAAGTTCTAGGATAAGGCAAACAGAGACCCGATTAGATCATTTTATATTACGGTTAATATAAGAATTCAGCGTAATTCTATCACATTTGTTCAACTTACGTCTCTCCTATTTTAGATAGCGTACAGGGCTAGGCGGCCTCTTAAAGCGCGTGGAATGGCGAGTAAAATGCACTACTAAACATCTATGATAGGGCAATCAGAGACCCGATTAGATCATTTTATGTTATGGTTAATTTAAGAATTCAGCAAAATTCTATCATATTTGTTCAATTCACGTCGCTCCTATTTCAGATAGCATATTGGGATAAGCGGCATCTCAAAGCGCATGAAATGACGAGTGAAATGCACTATTAAACTTCTATGGTACGGCAAACAGAGACTCGATTAGATCATTTTACATTAATGTTAATATGAGAATTCACGGAAATTCTATCACATTTGTTCAATTTACGTCGCTCCTATTTCAGATAGCGTATTGGGCAAAGCGGCATCTCAAAGCGCATGAAATGACGAGTAAAATGCACTGTTAAACTTCTAGGGTAGGGCAAGCAGAGACCCGATTAGATCATTTCATATTATGGTTAATTTAAGAATTCAGCAAAATTCTATCACATTCGTTCAATTTAGGTCGTTCCTATTTCAGATAGCGTACTGGGCTAGGCGGCATCTTAAAGCGCGTGGAATGGCGAGTAAAATCCACTATTAGACTTCTAGGCTAGGGCGAACAGAGACCCGATTAGATCATTTTACATTATGGTTAATAACAGAATTCAGCGAAATTCTATCACATTTGTTCAATTTACGTCGCTCCTATTTCAGATAGCGTATTGGGCTAAGCGGCATCTCAAAGCGTATGACATGGCGAATAAAATGCACTATTAAAGTTCTAGGCTAGGGCGAACAGAGACCCGATTAGATCATTTTATATTACCGTTAATTTAAGACTTCAGCAAAATTCTATCACATTTGTTCAATTTATATCGCTCCTATTTCAGATTGCGTATTGGGCTAAGCGGCATCTCAAAGCGCATGAACTGACGAGTAAAATGCACTATTAAAGTTCTAGGGAAGGGCAAGCAGAGACCCGATTAGATCATTTTATATTTTGTTTAATATAAGATTTCAGGGAAATTCTATCACATTTGTTCAATTTACGTCGCTCCTATTTCAGATAGCGTATTGGGCTAAGCGGCATCTCAAAGCGCATGAAATGGCGAATAAAATGCGCTATTAAACTTCCAGGATAAGCCAACCAGAGACCCGATTAGATCATTTTATATTACGGTTAATCTAAGAATTCAGCGTAATTCTATCACATTTGTTCAACTTACGTCGCTCCTATTTCAGATAGCGTACTGGGCTAGGCGGCATCTTAAAGCGCGTGGAATGGCGAGTAAAATGCACTACTAAACTTCTATGATCGGAGGATCAGAGACCCGATTAGATCATTTTATATTTTGTTTAATATAAGATTTCAGGGAAATTCTATCACATTTGTTCAAGTTACGTCGCTCCTATTTCAGATAGCGTATTGGGCAAAGCGGCATCTCAAAGCGCATGAAATGACGAGTAAAATGCACTGTTAAACTTCTAGGGTAGGGCAAGCAGAGACCCGATTAGATCATTTTATATTATGGTTAATTTAAGAATTCAGCAAAATTCTATCACATTCGTTCAATTTAGGTCGTTCCTATTTCAGATAGCGTACTGGGCTAGGCGGCATCTTAAAGCGCGTGGAGTGGCGAGTAAAATCCACTATTAGACTTCTAGGCTAGGGCGAACAGAGACCCGATTAGATCATTTTACATTATGGTTAATAACAGAATTCAGCGAAATTCTATCACATTTGTTCAATTTACGTCGCTCCTATTTCAGATAGCGTATTGGGCTAAGCGCTATCTCAAAGCGCATGAAATGACGAGTAAACTGCACTATTAAAGCTATAGGGTAGGACAAACGGAGACCCGATTAGATCATTTTATATTATGGTTAATTTAAGAATTCAGCGAAATTCTATCACATTTGTTCAATTTATATCGCTCCTATTTCAGATAGCGTATTGGGCTAAGCGGCATCTCAAAGCGCATGAAATGGCGAGTAAAATGCACTATTAAAGTTCTAGGGTAGGGCAAACAGAGACCCGATTAGATCATTTTATATTATGGTTAATTTAAGAATTCAGCAAAATTCTATCACATTTGTTCAATTTTCGTCGCTCCTATTTCGGATAGCGTACTCGGCTCGGCGGCATCCTAAAGCGCCTGGAGTGGCGAGTAAAATTCACTATTAATCTTCTATGATAGGGCAATCAGAGACCCGATTAGATCATTTTACATTATGGTTAATAACAGAATTCAGCGAAATTCTATCACATTTGTTCAACTTACGTCGCTGCTATTTCAGATAGCGTATTGGGCTAAGCGGCATCTCAAAGAGCATGAAATGGCGAGTGAAATGCACTATTAGACTTCTATGGTAGGGCGAACAGAGACCCGATTAGATCATTTTACATTAAGGTTAATATAAGAATTCACGGAGATTCTATCACATTTTTTCAATTTACGTCGCTCCTATTTCAGATAGCGTATTTGGCTAGGCGGCATCCTAAAGCGCGTGGAGTGGCGAGTAAAATGCACTATTAATCTTCTATGATAGGGCAATCAGAGACCTGATTAGATCATTTTATATTTTGGTTAATATAAGAATTCAGCGAAATTCTATCACATTTGTTCAATTTACGTCGCTCATATTTCAGATAGCGTATTGGGCTAAGCGGCATCTCAAAGCGTATGACATGGCGAATAAAATGTACTATTAAAGTTCTAGGCTAGGGCGAACAGAGACCCGATTAGATCATTTTATATTACCGTTAATTTAAGACTTCAGCAAAATTCTATCACATTTGTTCAATTTATATCGCTCCTATTTCAGATTGCGTATTGGGCTAAGCGACCTCTCAAAGCGCATGAAATGACGAGTAAAATGCACTATTAAAGTTCTAGGGTAGGGCAAACAGAGACCCGATTAGATCATTTTATATTACGGTTAATTTAAGAATTCAGCAAAATTCTATCACATTTGTTCAATTTACGTCGCTCCTATTTCGGATAGCGTACTGGGCTAGGCGGCATCCTAAAGCGCGTGGAGTGGCGAGTAAAATGCACTATTAATCTTCTATGATAGGGCAATCAGAGACCCGATTTGATCATTTTATATTTTGGTTAATATAAGAATTCAGCGAAATTCTATCACATTTGTTCAATTTACGTCGCTGCTATTTCAGATAGCGTATTGGGCTAAGCGGCATCTCAAAGCGCATGAAATGGCGAGTAAAATGCAATACTAAACTTCTAGGATAAGGCAAACAGAGACCCGATTAGATCATTTTATATTACGGTTAATATAAGAATGCAGCGTAATTCTATCACATTTGTTCAACTTACGTCTCTCCTATTTTAGATAGCGTACAGGGCTAGGCGGCCTCTAAAAGCGCGTGGAATGGCGAGCAAAATGCACTACTAAACTTCTATCATAGGGCAATCAGAGACCCGATTAAATCATTTTATATTTTGTTTAATATAAGATTTCAGGGAAATTCTATCAGATTTGTTCAATTTACGTCGCTCCTATTTCAGATAGCGTATTGGGCTAAGCGGCATCTCAAAGCGCATGAAATGGCGAATAAAATGCGCTATTAAACTTCCAGGATAAGGCAAACAGAGACCCGATTAGATCATTTTATATTACGGTTAATATAAGAATTCAGCGTAATTCTATCACATTTGTACAATTTACGTCGCTCATATTTCAGATAGCGTATTGGGCTAAGCGGCATCTCAAAGCGCATGAAATGGCGAGTAAAATGCACTATTAAACTTCTAGGGTAGGGCAAACAGAGACCCGATTAGATCATCTTATATTTTGTTTAATATAAGATTTCAGGAAAATTCTATCACATTTGTTCAATTTACGTCGCTCCTATTTCAGATAGCGTATTCGGCTAAGCGGCATCTCAAAGCGCATGAAATGGCGAATAAAATGCACTATTAAACTTCTAGGCTAGGGCGCACAGAGACCCGATCAGATCATTTTACATTATGGTTAATAAAAGAATTCAGCGAAATTCTATCACATTTGTTCAACTTACCTCGCTTCTATTTCAGATAGCGTATTGGGCTAAGCGGGCATCTCAAAGCGCATGAAATGACGAGTGAAGTGCACTATTAAACTTCTAGTGTAGGGCGAACAGAGACCCGATTAGATCATTTTATATTATGGTTAATTTATGAATTCAGCGAAAATCTATCACATTTGTTCAATTTACGTCGCTCCTATTTCAGATAGCGTATTGGTCTAAGCGGCCTCTCAAAGCGCATGAAATGCCGAGTAAAATGCGCTAATAAACTTCTAGGATAAGGCAAACAGGGACCCGATTAGATCACTTTATATTACGGTTAATATAAGAATGCAGCGTAATTCTATCACATTTGTTCAAGTTACGTCGCTCCTACTTCAGATAGCGTACTGGGCTAGGCGGCATCTTAAAGCGCGTAGAATGGCGAGTAAAATGCACTACTAATCTTCTATGATAGGGCAATCAGAGACCCGATTAGATCATTTTATATTTTGTTTAATATAAGATTTCAGGGAAATTCTATCACATTTGTTCAATTTACGTTGCTCCTGTTTCAGATAGCGTATTGGGCTAACGGGCATCTGAAAGCGCATGAAATGGCGACTAAAATGCACTATTAAACTTCTAGGTTAGGGCGAACAGAGACCCGATCAGATCATTTTACATTATGGTTAATTTAAGAATTCAGCGAAATTCTATCACATTTGTTCAATTTACGTCGCTCCTATTTCAGATAGCGTACTGGGCTAGGCGGCAACTTAAACCGCGTGGAATGGCGAGTAAAATGCACTATTAAACTTCTATGATAGGGCAATCAGTGACCCGATTAGATCATTTTATATTATAGTTAATTTAAGAATTCAGCGAAATTTTATCACATTTGTTCAATTTACGTCGCTCCTATTTCAGATAGCGTATTGGGCTATCGGGCATCACAAAGCGCATGAAATGGCGAGTAAAATGCACTATTAAACTTCTAGGGTAGGGCAAACAGAGACCCGATTAGATCATTTTATATTATGGTTAATTTAAGAATTCAGCGAAATTCTATCACATTTGTTCAATTTACGTCGCTCCTATTTCAGATAGCATACTGGGCTAGGCGGCATCTTAAAGCGCGTGGAATGGCGAGTGAAATGCACCATTAGACTTCTATGGTAGGGCGAACAGAGACCCGATTAGATCATTTTACATTAAGATTAATATAAGAATTCACGGAAATTCAATCACATTTGTTCAATTTACGTCGCTCCTATTTCAGATAGCGTATTGGGCTATGCGGCATCCCAATACGCATGACATGATGAGTAAAATGCACTATTAAACTTCTAGGGTAGGGCAAACAGAGACCCGATGAGATCATTTTATATTATGGTTAATTTAAGAATTCAGCGAAATTCTATAACATTTGTTCAATTTATATCGCTCCTATTTCAGATAGCGTATTGGCCTAAGCGGCATCACAAAGCGCATAAAATGACGAGTAAAATGCACTGTTAAACTTCTAGGGTAGGGCAAGCAGAGACCCGATTAGGTCATTTTATATTTTGGTTAATATAAGAATTCAGCGAAATTCTATCACATTTGTTCAATTTACGTCGTTCCTATTTCAGATAGCGTATTGGGCTAAGCGGCATCTCAAAGCGCATGAATTGGCGAGTAAAATGCAATACTAAACTTCTAGGATAAGGCAAACAGAGACCCGATTAGATCATTTTATATTACGGTTAATATAAGAATTCAGCGTAATTCTATCACATTTGTTCAACTTACGTCGCTCCTATTTTAGATAGCGTACTGGGCTAGGCGGCATCTTAAAGCGAGTGGAATGGCGAGTAAAATGCACTGCTAAACTTCTATGATAGGGCAATCTGAGACCCGATTAGATCATTTTATATTTTGTTTTAAATAAGATTTCAGGGAAATTCTATCACATTTGTTCAATTTTCGTCGCTCCTATATCAGATAGCGTATTGGGCTAAGCGGCAGCTCAAAGCGCATGAAATGGCGAGTAAAATGCACTATTAAACTTCTAGGGTAAGGCAAACAGAGACCCGATCAGATCATTTTATATTATGGTTAATTTAAGAATTCAGCGAAATTCTATCACACTTGTTCAATTTACGTCGCTCCTAATTCAGATAGCGTATTGGGCTAAGCGCCATTTCAAAGCGCATGAAATGGCGAGTAAAATGCACTATTAAACTTCTAGGATAAGGCATACAGAGACCCGATTAGATCATTTTACATTAATGTTAATATAAGAATTCAGGGAAATTCTATCACATTCGTTCAATTTACGTCGCTCATATTTCAGATAGCGTATTGGGATAAGCGGCATCTCAAAGCGCCAGAAATTGCGAGTAAAATGCACTATTAAACTTCTAGGGTAGAGCGAACAGAGACCCGATTAGATCATTTTACATTAAGGATAATATAAGAATTCAGCATAATTCGGTCACATTTGTTCAATTTACGTCGTTCCTATTTCAGATAGCGTACTGGGCTAGGCGGCATCTTAAAGCACGTGAAATGGCGAGTAAAATGCACTATTATCTTCTAGGATCAGGCGAACAGAGACCCGATTAGATCATTTTACATTAAGGTTAATATAAGAATTCACGGAAATTCTATCACATTTTTTCAATTTACGTCGCTCCTATTTCAGATAGCGTATTGGGCTATGCGACATTTCAAAGCGCATGAAATGGCGAGTAAAATGCACTATTAAACTTCTAGGTTAGGGCAAACAGAGACCCGATTCGATCATTTTATATTATGGTTAATTTAAGAATTCAGCGAAATTCTATCACATTTGTTCAATTTATGTCGCTCCTATTTCAGATAGCGTATTGGGCTAAGCGGCATCTCAAAGCGAATGAAATGGCGAGTAAAATGCACTATTAAACTTCTAGGTTAGGGCAAACAGAGACCCGATTCGATCATTTTATATTATGGTTAATTTAAGAATTCAGCGAAATTCTATCACATTTGTTCAATTTACGTCGCTCCTATTTCAGATAGCGTATTGGGCTAAGCGGCATCTCAAAGCGAATGAAATGGCGAGTAAAATGCACTATTAAACTTCTAGGGTAGGGCAAACAGAGACCCGATTAGATCATTTTATATTATGGTTAATTTAAGAATTCAGCAAAATTCTATCACATTTGTTCAATTTACGTCGCTCCTATTTCAGATAGCGTATTGGGCTAAGCGGCATCTCAAATCGTATGAAATGGCGAATAAAATGCGCTATTAAAGTTCTAGGCTAGGGCGAACAGAGACCCGATTAGATCATTTTACATTATTGTTAATAAAAGAATTCAGCGAAATTCTATCACATTTGTTCAATTTACGTCGCTCCTATTTCAGATAGCGTATTGGGCTAAGCGGCATCTCAAAACGCATGAAATGGCGAGTAAAATGCACTATTAAACTTCTAGCGTAGGGCAAACAGAGACCCGATTAGATCATTTTATATTATGGTTAATTTAAGAATTCAGCAAAATTCTATAACATTTGTTCAATTTACGTCGCTCCTATTTCAGATAGCGTACTGGGCTCGGCGGCATCTTGAAGCGCGTGGAATGGCGAGTAAAATGCACTATTAACCTTCAATGATAGGGCAATCAGAGACCCGATTAGATCATTTTATATTTTGTTTAATATAAGATTTCAGGGAAATCCCATCACATTTGTTCAATTTACGTCACTCCTATTTCAGATAGTGTTCTGGGCTAGGCGGCATCTTAAAGAGCGTGGAATGGCGAGTAAAATGCACAATTAAACTTCTATGACAGGGCAATCAGAGACCCGATTAGATCATTTTATATTTTGGTTCATATAAGAATTCAGCGATATTCTATTACATTTGTTCAATTTACGTCGCGCCTATTTCAGATAGCTTATTGGGCTAAGCGGCATCTTTAAGCGCAAGAAATGGCGAGCAAAATGCACTATTAAACTTCTAGGGTAGGGCGAACAGAGACCGGATTAGATCATTTTACATTAAGGATAATATAAGAATTCAGCTAAACTCTATCACATTTGTTCAATTTACGTCGCTCCTATATCAGATAGCGTATTGGGCTAAGCGGCATCTCAAAGCGCCTGAAATGACGAGTGAAATGCAATATTAAACTTCTAGGGTAGGGCGAACAGAGACCCGATTAGATCATTTTACATTAAGGTTAATAAAAGAATCCAGGGAAATTCTATCGCATTTGTTCAATTTACGTTGCTCCTATTTCAGATAGCGTATAGGGCTAAGCGGCATCTCAAAGCGCGTGAAATGGCGAGTAAAATGCACTATTAAACTTCTAGGGTAAGGCAAACAGAAACCCGATTAGATCATATTATATTACGGTTAATATAAGAATTCAGCGTAATTCTATCACATTTGTTCAACTTACGTCGCTCCTATTTCAGATAGCGTACTGGGCTAGGCGGCATCTTAAAGCGAAAGAAATGGCGGGTAAAATGCACTATTAAACTTCTAGGGTAGGGCGAACAGAGACCCGATTAGATCATTTTACATTAAGGATAATACAAGAATTCAGCGAAACTCTATCACATTTGTTCAATTTACGTCGCTCCTATATCAGATAGCGTATTGGGCTAAGCGGCATCTCAAAGCGCATGAAATGACGAGTGAAATGCAATATTAAACTTCTAGGGTAGGGCGAACAGAGACCCGATTAGATCATTTTACATTAAGGTTAATATAAGAATCCAGGGAAATTCTATCACATTTGTTCAATTTACGTCGCTCCTGTTTCAGATAGCGTATAGGGCTAAGCGGCATCTCAAAGCGCATGAAATGGCGAGTACAATGCATATTAAACTTCTAGGGTGGGGCAAACAGAGACCCCATTAGATCATTTTATATTTTGGTTAATATAAGAATTCAGCGAAATTCTATCACATTTGTTCAATTTACGTCGCTCCTATTTCAGATAGCGTATTGGGCTAAGCGGCATCTCAAAGCGCATGAAATGACGAGTGAAATGCAATATTAAACTTCTAGGGTTGGGCGAACAGAGTCCCCATTAGATCATTTTACATTATGGTTAATATAAGAATCCAGGGAAATTCTATCACATTTGTTCAATTTACGTCGCTCCTATTTCAGATAGCGTATAGGGCTAAGCGGCATCTCAAAGCGCGTGAAATGGCGAGTAAAATGCACCATTAAACTTCTAGGGTAAGGCAAACAGAAACCCGATTAGATCATATCATATTACGGTTAATATAAGAATTCAGCGTAATTCTATCACATTTGTTCAACTTACGTCGCTCCTATTTCAGATAGCGCATTGGGCTAAGCGGCATCTCAAAGCGCATGAAATGGCGAGTGAAATGCACTATTAAACTTCTAGGGTAAGGCAAACAGAGACCCGATTAGATCATATTATATTACGGTTAATTTAAGGATTCAGCGAAATTCTATCACATCTGTTCAATTTACGTCGCTCCTATTTCAGATAGCGTATTGGGCTATGCGACATTTCAAAGCGCGTGGAATGGCGAGTAAAATGCACTACTAAACTTCTATGATCGGAGGATCAGAGACCCGATTAGATCATTTTATACTTTGTTTAATATAAGATTTCAGGGAAATTCTATCACATTTGTTCAATTTACGTCGCTCCTATTTCAGATAGCGTATTGGGCTAAGCGGCATCTCAAAGCGCATGAAATGGCGAATAAAATGCGCTATTAAACTTCCAGGATAAGGCAACCAGAGACCCGATTAGATCATTTTATATTACGGTTAATATAAGAATTCAGCGTAATTCTATCACATTTGTTCAACTTACGTCGCTCCTATTTTAGATAGCGTACTGGGCTAGGCGGCATCTTAAAGCGCGTGGAATGGCGAGTAAAATGCACTACTAAACTTCTATGATCGGAGGATCAGAGACCCGATTAGATCATTTTATATTTTGTTTAATATAAGATTTCAGGGAAATTCTATCACATTTGTTCAATTTACGTCGCTCCTATTTCAGATAGCGTATTCGGCTAAGCGGAATCTCAAAGCGCATGAAGTGGCGAATAAAATTCACTATTAAACTTCTAGGCTAGGGCGAACAGAGACCCGATCAGATCATTTTACATTATGGTTAATAAAACTATTCAGCGAAATTCTATCACATTTGTTCAACTTACGTCGCTGCTATTTCAGATAGCGTATTGGGCTAAGCGGCATCTCAAAGCGCATGAAATGGCGAGTGAAATGCACTATTAGACTTCTATGGTAGGGCGAACAGAGACCCGATTAGATCATTTTACATTAAGGTTAATATAAGAATTCACGGAGATTCTATCACATTTTTTCAATTTACGTCGCTCCTATTTCAGATAGCGTATTTGGCTAGGCGGCATCCTAAAGCGCGTGGAGTGGCGAGTAAAATGCACTATTAATCTTCTATGATAGGGCAATCAGAGTCCCGATTAGATCATTTTATATTTTGGTTAATATAAGAATTCAGCGAAATTCTATCACATTTGTTCAATTTACGTCGCTCATATTTCAGATAGCGTATTGGGCTAAGCGGCATCTCAAAGCGCATGAAATGGCGAGTAAAATGCACTATTAAACTTCTAGGGTAGGGCAAACAGAGACCCGATTAGATCATTTTATATTATGGTTAATTTAAGAATTCAGCGAAAATCTATCACATTCGTTCAATTTACGTCGCTCCTATTTCAGATAGCGTATTGGGCAAAGCGGCATCTCAAAGCGCATGAAGTGACGAGTAAAATGCACTGTTAAACTTCTTGGGTAGGGCAAACAGAGACCCGATTAGATCATTTTATATTATGGTTAATTTAAGAATTCAGCGAAAATCTATCACATTTGTCGAATTTACGTCGCTCCTATTTCAGATAGCGTATTGGTCTAAGCGGCCTCTCAAAGCGCATGAAATGGCGAGTAAAATGCTCTAATAAACTTCTAGGATAAGGCAAACAGGGACCCGATTAGATCACTTTATATTACGGTTAATATAAGAATGCAGCGTAATTCTATCACATTTGTTCAGGTTACGTCGCTCCTACTTCAGATAGCGTACTGGGCTAGGCGGCATCTTAAAGCGCGTAGAATGGCGAGTAAAATGCACTATTAAACTTCTAGGATAAGGCAAACAGAGACCCGATTAGACCATTTTATATTTTGTTTAATATAATGTTTCAGGGAAATTCTATCACATTTGTTAAATTTACGTCGTTCCTATTTCAGATAGCGTATTGGGCTAAGCGGCATCTCAAAGCGCATGAAATGACGAGTGAAATGCACTATTAAACTTCTCGGGTAGGGCGAACAGAGACCCGATTAGATCATTTTATATTACGGTTAATATAAGAATTCAGCGAAAATCTATCACATTTGTTCAATTTACGTCGCTCCTATTTCAGATAGCGTATTGGGCTAAGCGGCCTCTCAAAGCGCATGACATGGCGAGTAAAATGCGCTAATAAACTTCTAGGATAAGGCAAACAGGGACCCGATTAGATCATTTTATATTACGGTTAATATAAGAATGCATCGTAGTTCTATCACATTTGTTCAATTTACGTCGCTCCTATTTCAGATAGCGTCTTGGGCTATGCGGCATCTCAAAGCGCATGAAATGGCGAGTAAAATGCACTACTAAACTTCTATGATAGGGCAAACAGGGACCCGATTAGATCACTTTATATTACGGTTAATATAAGAATGCAGCGTAATTCTATCACATTTGTTCAGGTTACGTCGCTCCTACTGCAGATAGCGTACTGGGCTAGGCGGCATCTTAAAGCGCGTAGAATGGCGACTAAAATGCACTATTAAACTTCTAGGATAAGGCAAACAGAGACCCGATTAGACCATTTTATATTTTGTTTAATATAAGGTTTCAGGGAAATTCTATCACATTTGTTAAATTTACGACGTTCCTATTTCAGATAGCGTATTGGGCTAAGCGGCATCTCAAAGCGCATGAAATGACGAGTGAAATGCACTATTAAACTTCTCGGGTAGGGCGAAAAGAGACCCGATTAGATCATTTTATATTACGGTTAATATAAGAATTCAGCGAAAATCTATCACATTTGTTCAATTTACGTCGCTCCTATTTCAGATAGCGTATTGGGCTATGCGGCATCTTAAAGCGCGTGAAATGGCGAGTAAAATGCACTACTAAACTTCTATGATAGGGCAATCAGAGACCCGATTAGACCATTTTATATTTTGTTTAATATAAGGTTTCAGGGAAATTCTATCACATTTGTTAAATTTACGTCGTTCCTATTTCAGATAGCGTATTGGGCTAAGCGGCATCTCAAAGCGTATGAAATGGCTAATAAAATGCACTATTAAAGTTCTAGGCTAGGGCGAACAGAGACCCGATTAGATCATTTTATATTACCGTTAATTTAAGAATTCAGCAAAATTCTATCACATTTGTTCAATTTCTATCGCTCCTATTTCAGATAGCGTATTGGGCTAAGCGGCATCTCAAAGCGCATGAAATGACGAGTAAAATGCACTATTAAAGTTCTAGGGAAGGGCAAACAGAGACCCGATTAGATCATTTTATATTATGGTTAATTTAAGAATTCAGCAAAATTCTATCACATTTGTTCAATTTACGTCGCTCCTATTTCGGATAGCGTACTGGGCTCGGCGGCATCCTAAAGCGCGTGGAGTGGCGAGTAAAATGCACTATTAATCTTCTATGATAGGGCAATCAGAGACCCGATTAGATCATTTTTTTTTTTGGTTAATATAAGAATTCAGCGAAATTCTATCACATTTGTTCAATTTACGTCGCTCCTATTTCAGATAGCGTATTGGGCTAAGCGGCATCTCAAAGCGCATGAAATGGAGAGTAAAATGCAATACTAAAGTTCTAGGATAAGGCAAACAGAGACCCGATTAGATCATTTTATATTACGGTTAATATAAGAATTCAGCGTAATTCTATCACATTTGTTCAACTTACGTCTCTCCTATTTTAGATAGCGTACAGGGCTAGGCGGCCTCTTAAAGCGCGTGGAATGGCGAGTAAAATGCACTACTAAACTTCTATGATAGGGCAATCAGAGACCCGATTAGATCATTTTATGTTATGGTTAATTTAAGAATTCAGCAAAATTCTATCATATTTGTTCAATTCACGTCGCTCCTATTTCAGATAGCATATTGGGATAAGCGGCATCTCAAAGCGCATGAAATGACGAGTGAAATGCACTATTAAACTTCTATGGTAGGGCAAACAGAGACTCGATTAGATCATTTTACATTAATGTTAATATGAGAATTCACGGAAATTCTATCACATTTGTTCAATTTACGTCGCTCCTATTTCAGATAGCGTATTGGGCAAAGCGGCATCTCAAAGCGCATGAAATGACGAGTAAAATGCACTGTTAAACTTCTAGGGTAGGGCAAGCAGAGACCCGATTAGATCATTTCATATTATGGTTAATTTAAGAATTCAGCAAAATTCTATCACATTCGTTCAATTTAGGTCGTTCCTATTTCAGATAGCGTACTGGGCTAGGCGGCATCTTAAAGCGCGTGGAGTGGCGAGTAAAATCCACTATTAGACTTCTAGGCTAGGGCGAACAGAGACCCGATTAGATCATTTTACATTATGGTTAATAACAGAATTCAGCGAAATTCTATCACATTTGTTCAATTTACGTCGCTCCTATTTCAGATAGCGTATTGGGCTAAGCGGCATCTCAAAGCGTATGACATGGCGAATAAAATGCACTATTAAAGTTCTAGGCTAGGGCGAACAGAGACCCGATTAGATCATTTTATATTACCGTTAATTTAAGACTTCAGCAAAATTCTATCACATTTGTTCAATTTATATCGCTCCTATTTCAGATTGCGTATTGGGCTAAGCGGCATCTCAAAGCGCATGAACTGACGAGTAAAATGCACTATTAAAGTTCTAGGGAAGGGCAAGCAGAGACCCGATTAGATCATTTTATATTTTGTTTAATATAAGATTTCAGGGAAATTCTATCACATTTGTTCAATTTACGTCGCTCCTATTTCAGATAGCGTATTGGGCTAAGCGGCATCTCAAAGCGCATGAAATGGCGAATAAAATGCGCTATTAAACTTCCAGGATAAGCCAACCAGAGACCCGATTAGATCATTTTATATTACGGTTAATATAAGAATTCAGCGTAATTCTATCACATTTGTTCAACTTACGTCGCTCCTATTTTAGATAGCGTACTGGGCTAGGCGGCATCTTAAAGCGCGTGGAATGGCGAGTAAAATGCACTACTAAACTTCTATGATCGGAGGATCAGAGACCCGATTAGATCATTTTATATTTTGTTTAATATAAGATTTCAGGGAAATTCTATCACATTTGTTCAAGTTACGTCGCTCCTATTTCAGATAGCGTATTGGGCAAAGCGGCATCTCAAAGCGCATGAAATGACGAGTAAAATGCACTGTTAAACTTCTAGGGTAGGGCAAGCAGAGACCCGATTAGATCATTTTATATTATGGCTAATTTAAGAATTCAGCAAAATTCTATCACATTCGTTCAATTTAGGTCGTTCCTATTTCAGATAGCGTACTGGGCTAGGCGGCATCTTAAAGCGCGTGGAGTGGCGAGTAAAATCCACTATTAGACTTCTAGGCTAGGGCGAACAGAGACCCGACTAGATCATTTTACATTATGGTTAATAACAGAATTCAGCGAAATTCTATCACATTTGTTCAATTTACGTCGCTCCTATTTCAGATAGCGTATTGGGCAAAGAGGCATCTCAAAGCGCATGAAATGGCGAGTAAAATGCAATACTAAAGTTCTAGGATAAGGCAAACAGAGACCCGATTAGATCATTTTATATTACGGTTAATATAAGAATTCGGCGTAATTCTATCACATTTGTTCAACTTACGTCTCTCCTATTTTAGATAGCGTACAGGGCTAGGCGGCCTCTTAAAGCGCGTGGAATGGCGAGTAAAATGCACTACTAAACTTCTATGATAGGGCAATCAGAGACCCGATTAGATCATTTAATATTTTGTTTAATATAAGATTTCAGGGAAATTCTATCACATTTGTTAAATTTACGTCGTTCCTATTTCAGATAGCGTATTGGGCTAAGCGGCATCTCAAAGCGTATGACATGGCGAATAAAATGCACTATTAAAGTTCTAGGCTAGGGCGAACAGAGACCCGATTAGATCATTTTATATTACCGTTAATTTAAGACTTCAGCAAAATTCTATCACATTTGTTCAATTTATATCGCTCCTATTTCAGATTGCGTATTGGGCTAAGCGGCATCTCAAAGCGCATGAACTGACGAGTAAAATGCACTATTAAAGTTCTAGGGAAGGGCAAACAGAGACCCGATTAGATCATTTTATATTATGGTTAATTTAAGAATTCAGCAAAATTCTATCACATTTGTTCAATTTACGTCGCTCCTATTTCGGATAGCGTACTGGGCTAGGCGGCATCCTAAAGCGCGTGGAGTGGCGAGTAAAATGCACTATTAATCTTCTATGATAGGGCAATCAGAGACCCGATTAGACCATTTTATATTTTGTTTAATATAAGGTTTCAGGGAAATTCTATCACATTTGTTAAATTTACGTCGTTCCTATTTCAGATAGCGTATTGGGCTAAGCGGCATCTCAAAGCGTATGAAATGGCGAATAAAATGCACTATTAAAGTTCTAGGCTAGGGCGAACAGAGACCCGATTAGATCATTTTATATTACGGTTAATATAAGAATTCAGCGTAATTCTATCACATTTGCTCAACTTACGTCTCTCCTATTTTAGATAGCGTACAGGGCTAGGCGGCCTCTTAAAGCGCGTGGAATGGCGAGTAAAATGCACTACTAAACTTCTATGATAGGGCAATCAGAGACCCGATTAGATCATTTTATGTTATGGTTAATTTAAGAATTCAGCAAAATTCTATCATATTTGTTCAATTCACGTCGCTCCTATTTCAGATAGCATATTGGGATAAGCGGCATCTCAAAGCGCATGAAATGACGAGTGAAATGCACTATTAAACTTCTATGGTAGGGCAAACAGAGACTCGATTAGATCATTTTACATTAATGTTAATATGAGAATTCACGGAAATTCTATCACATTTGTTCAATTTACGTCGCTCCTATTTCAGATAGCGTATTGGGCAAAGCGGCATCTCAAAGCGCATGAAATCACGAGTAAAATGCACTGTTAAACTTCTAGGGTAGGGCAAGCAGAGACCCGATTAGATCATTTTATATTATGGCTAATTTAAGAATTCAGCAAAATTCTATCACATTCGTTCAATTTAGGTCGTTCCTATTTCAGATAGCGTACTGGGCTAGGCGGCATCTTAAAGCGCGTGGAATGGCGAGTAAAATCCACTATTAGACTTCTAGGCTAGGGCGAACAGAGACCCGATTAGATCATTTTACATTATGGTTAATAACAGAATTCAGCGAAATTCTATCACATTTGTTCAATTTACGTCGCTCCTATTTCAGATAGCGTATTGGGCTAAGCGCTACCTCAAAGCGCATGAAATGACGAGTAAACTGCACTATTAAAGCTATAGGGTAGGACAAACGGAGACCCGATTAGATCATTTTATATTATGGTTAATTTAAGAATTCAGCGAAATTCTATCACATTTGTTCAATTTATATCGCTCCTATTTCAGATAGCGTATTGGGCTAAGCGGCATCTCAAAGCGCATGAAATGGCGAGTAAAATGCACTATTAAAGTTCTAGGGTAGGGCAAACAGAGACCCGATTAGATCATTTTATATTATGGTTAATTTAAGAATTCAGCAAAATTCTATCACATTTGTTCAATTTTCGTCGCTCCTATTTCGGATAGCGTACTCGGCTCGGCGGCATCCTAAAGCGCCTGGAGTGGCGAGTAAAATTCACTATTAATCTTCTATGATAGGGCAATCAGAGACCCGATTAGATCATTTTACATTATGGTTAATAACAGAATTCAGCGAAATTCTATCACATTTGTTCAATTTACGTCGCTCCTATTTCAGATAGCGTATTGGGCTAAGCGCTATCTCAAAGCGCATGAAATGACGAGTAAACTGCACTACTAAAGCTATAGGGTAGGACAAACGGAGACCCGATCAGATCATTTTACATTATGGTTAATAAAAGAATTCAGCGAAATTCTATCACATTTGTTCAACTTACGTCGCTGCTATTTCAGATAGCGTATTGGTCTAAGCGGCATCTCAAAGCGCATGAAATGGCGAGTGAAATGCACTATTAGACTTCTATGGTAGGGCGAACAGAGACCCGATTAGATCATTTTACATTAAGGTTAATATAAGAATTCACGGAGATTCTATCACATTTTTTCAATTTACGTCGCTCCTATTTCAGATAGCGTATTTGGCTAGGCGTCATCCTAAAGCGCGTGGAGTGGCGAGTAAAATGCACTGTTAATCTTCTATGATAGGGCAATCAGAGACCCGATTAGATCATTTTATATTTTGGTTAATATAAGAATTCAGCGAAATTCTATCACATTTGTTCAATTTACGTCGCTCATATTTCAGATAGCGTATTGGCCTAAGCGGCATCTCAAAGCGTATGACATGGCGAGTAAAATGCAATACTAAACTTCTAGGATAAGGCAAACAGAGACCCGATTAGATCATTTTATATTACGGTTAATATAAAAATGCAGCGTAATTCTATCACATTTGTTCAACTTACGTCTCTCCTATTTTAGATAGCGTACAGGGCTAGGCGGTCTCTTAAAGCGCGTGGAATGGCGAGTAAAATGCACTACTAAACTTCTATCATAGGGCAATCAGAGACCCGATTAGATCATTTTATATTTTGTTTAATATAAGATTTCAGGGAAATTCTATCACATTTGTTCAATTTACGTCGCTCCTATTTCAGATAGCGTATTGGGCTAAGCGGCATCTCAAAGCGCATGAAATGGCGAATAAAATGCGCTATTAAACTTCCAGGATAAGGCAACCAGAGACCCGATTAGATCATTTTATATTACGGTTAATATAAGAATTCAGCGTAATTCTATCACATTTGTTCAACTTACGTCGCTCCTATTTTAGATAGCGTACTGGGCTAGGCGGCATCTTAAAGCGCGTGGAATGGCGAGTAAAATGCACTACTAAACTTCTATGATCGGAGGATCAGAGACCCGATTAGATCATTTTATATTTTGTTTAATATAAGATTTCAGGGAAATTCTATCACATTTGTTCAATTTACGTCGCTCCTATTTCAGATAGCGTATTCGGCTAAGCGGAATCTCAAAGCGCATGAAGTGGCGAATAAAATTCACTATTAAACTTCTAGGCTAGGGCGCACAGAGACCCGATCAGATCATTTTACATTATGGTTAATAAAAGAATTCAGCGAAATTCTATCACATTTGTTCAACTTACGTCGCTGCTATTTCAGATAGCGTATTGGGCTAAGCGGCATCTCAAAGAGCATGAAATGGCGAGTGAAATGCACTATTAGACTTCTATGGTAGGGCGAACAGAGACCCGATTAGATCATTTTACATTAAGGTTAATATAAGAATTCACGGAGATTCTATCACATTTTTTCAATTTACGTCGCTCCTATTTCAGATAGCGTATTTGGCTAGGCGGCATCCTAAAGCGCGTGGAGTGGCGAGTAAAATGCACTATTAATCTTCTATGATAGGGCAATCAGAGACCTGATTAGATCATTTTATATTTTGGTTAATATAAGAATTCAGCGAAATTCTATCACATTTGTTCAATTTACGTCGCTGCTATTTCAGATAGCGTATTGGGCTAAGCGGCATCTCAAAGCGCATGAAATGGCGAGTAAAATGCAATACTAAACTTCTAGGATAAGGCAAACAGAGACCCGATTAGATCATTTTATATTACGGTTAATATAAGAATGCAGCGTAATTCTATCACATTTGTTCAACTTACGTCTCTCCTATTTTAGATAGCGTACAGGGCTAGGCGGCCTCTAAAAGCGCGTGGAATGGCGAGCAAAATGCACTACTAAACTTCTATCATAGGGCAATCAGAGACCCGATTAAATCATTTTATATTTTGTTTAATATAAGATTTCAGGGAAATTCTATCAGATTTGTTCAATTTACGTCGCTCCTATTTCAGATAGCGTATTGGGCTAAGCGGCATCTCAAAACGCATGAAATGGCGAGTAAAATGCACTATTAAACTTCTAGGGTAGGGCAAACAGAGACCCGATTAGATCATCTTATATTTTGTTTAATATAAGATTTCAGGAAAATTCTATCACATTTGTTCAATTTACGTCGCTCCTATTTCAGATAGCGTATTCGGCTAAGCGGCATCTCAAAGCGCATGAAATGGCGAATAAAATGCACTATTAAACTTCTAGGCTAGGGCGCACAGAGACCCGATCAGATCATTTTACATTATGGTTAATAAAAGAATTCAGCGAAATTCTATCACATTTGTTCAACTTACCTCGCTTCTATTTCAGATAGCGTATTGGGCTAAGCGGCATCTCAAAGCGCATGAAATGACGAGTGAAGTGCACTATTAAACTTCTAGTGTAGGGCGAACAGAGACCCGATTAGATCATTTTATATTATGGTTAATTTATGAATTCAGCGAAAATCTATCACATTTGTTCAATTTACGTCGCTCCTATTTCAGATAGCGTATTGGTCTAAGCGGCCTCTCAAAGCGCATGAAATGCCGAGTAAAATGCGCTAATAAACTTCTAGGATAAGGCAAACAGGGACCCGATTAGATCACTTTATATTACGGTTAATATAAGAATGCAGCGTAATTCTATCACATTTGTTCAAGTTACGTCGCTCCTACTTCAGATAGCGTACTGGGCTAGGCGGCATCTTAAAGCGCGTAGAATGGCGAGTAAAATGCACTACTAATCTTCTATGATAGGGCAATCAGAGACCCGATTAGATCATTTTATATTTTGTTTAATATAAGATTTCAGGGAAATTCTATCACATTTGTTCAATTTACGTTGCTCCTGTTTCAGATAGCGTATTGGGCTAACCGGCATCTGAAAGCGCATGAAATGGCGACTAAAATGCACTATTAAACTTCTAGGTTAGGGCGAACAGAGACCCGATCAGATCATTTTACATTATGGTTAATTTAAGAATTCAGCGAAATTCTATCACATTTGTTCAATTTACGTCGCTCCTATTTCAGATAGCGTACTGGGCTAGGCGGCAACTTAAACCGCGTGGAATGGCGTGTAAAATGCACTATTAAACTTCTATGATAGGGCAATCAGTGACCCGATTAGATCATTTTATATTATAGTTAATTTAAGAATTCAGCGAAATTTTATCACATTTGTTCAATTTACGTCGCTCCTATTTCAGATAGCGTATTGGGCTATCGGGCATCACAAAGCGCATGAAATGGCGAGTAAAATGCACTATTAAACTTCTAGGGTAGGGCAAACAGAGACCCGATTAGATCATTTTATATTATGGTTAATTTAAGAATTCAGCGAAATTCTATCACATTTGTTCAATTTACGTCGCTCCTATTTCAGATAGCATACTGGGCTAGGCGGCATCTTAAAGCGCGTGGAATGGCGAGTGAAATGCACCATTAGACTTCTATGGTAGGGCGAACAGAGACCCGATTAGATCATTTTACATTAAGATTAATATAAGAATTCACGGAAATTCAATCACATTTGTTCAATTTACGTCGCTCCTATTTCAGATAGCGTATTGGGCTATGCGGCATCCCAATGCGCATGACATGATGAGTAAAATGCACTATTAAACTTCTAGGGTAGGGCAAACAGAGACCCGATGAGATCATTTTATATTATGGTTAATTTAAGAATTCAGCGAAATTCTATAACATTTGTTCAATTTATATCGCTCCTATTTCAGATAGCGTATTGGCCTAAGCGGCATCACAAAGCGCATGAAATGACGAGTAAAATGCACTGTTAAACTTCTAGGGTAGGGCAAGCAGAGACCCGATTAGGTCATTTTATATTTTGGTTAATATAAGAATTCAGCGAAATTCTATCACATTTGTTCAATTTACGTCGTTCCTATTTCAGATAGCGTATTGGGCTAAGCGGCATCTCAAAGCGCATGAATTGGCGAGTAAAATGCAATACTAAACTTCTAGGATAAGGCAAACAGAGACCCGATTAGATCATTTTATATTACGGTTAATATAAGAATTCAGCGTAATTCTATCACATTTGTTCAACTTACGTCGCTCCTATTTTAGATAGCGTACTGGGCTAGGCGGCATCTTAAAGCGAGTGGAATGGCGAGTAAAATGCACTGCTAAACTTCTATGATAGGGCAATCTGAGACCCGATTAGATCATTTTATATTTTGTTTTAAATAAGATTTCAGGGAAATTCTATCACATTTGTTCAATTTTCGTCGCTCCTATATCAGATAGCGTATTGGGCTAAGCGGCAGCTCAAAGCGCATGAAATGGCGAGTAAAATGCACTATTAAACTTCTAGGGTAAGGCAAACAGAGACCCGATCAGATCATTTTATATTATGGTTAATTTAAGAATTCAGCGAAATTCTATCACACTTGTTCAATTTACGTCGCTCCTAATTCAGATAGCGTATTGGGCTAAGCGCCATTTCAAAGCGCATGAAATGGCGAGTAAAATGCACTATTAAACTTCTAGGATAAGGCATACAGAGACCCGATTAGATCATTTTACATTAATGTTAATATAAGAATTCAGGGAAATTCTATCACATTCGTTCAATTTACGTCGCTCATATTTCAGATAGCGTATTGGGATAAGCGGCATCTCAAAGCGCCAGAAATTGCGAGTAAAATGCACTATTAAACTTCTAGGGTAGAGCGAACAGAGACCCGATTAGATCATTTTACATTAAGGATAATATAAGAATTCAGCATAATTCGGTCACATTTGTTCAATTTACGTCGTTCCTATTTCAGATAGCGTACTGGGCTAGGCGGCATCTTAAAGCACGTGAAATGGCGAGTAAAATGCACTATTATCTTCTAGGATCAGGCGAACAGAGACCCGATTAGATCATTTTACATTAAGGTTAATATAAGAATTCACGGAAATTCTATCACATTTTTTCAATTTACGTCGCTCCTATTTCAGATAGCGTATTGGGCTATGCGACATTTCAAAGCGCATGAAATGGCGAGTAAAATGCACTATTAAACTTCTAGGTTAGGGCAAACAGAGACCCGATTCGATCATTTTATATTATGGTTAATTTAAGAATTCAGCGAAATTCTATCACATTTGTTCAATTTATGTCGCTCCTATTTCAGATAGCGTATTGGGCTAAGCGGCATCTCAAAGCGAATGAAATGGCGAGTAAAATGCACTATTAAACTTCTAGGTTAGGGCAAACAGAGACCCGATTCGATCATTTTATATTATGGTTAATTTAAGAATTCAGCGAAATTCTATCACATTTGTTCAATTTACGTCGCTCCTATTTCAGATAGCGTATTGGGCTAAGCGGCATCTCAAAGCGAATGAAATGGCGAGTAAAATGCACTATTAAACTTCTAGGGTAGGGCAAACAGAGACCCGATTAGATCATTTTATATTATGGTTAATTTAAGAATTCAGCAAAATTCTATCACATTTGTTCAATTTACGTCGCTCCTATTTCAGAGAGCGTATTGGGCTAAGCGGCATCTCAAATCGTATGAAATGGCGAATAAAATGCGCTATTAAAGTTCTAGGCTAGGGCGAACAGAGACCCGATTAGATCATTTTACATTATTGTTAATAAAAGAATTCAGCGAAATTCTATCACATTTGTTCAATTTACGTCGCTCCTATTTCAGATAGCGTATTGGGCTAAGCGGCATCTCAAAGCGCATGAAATGGCGAGTAAAATGCACTATTAAACTTCTAGCGTAGGGCAAACAGAGACCCGATTAGATCATTTTATATTATGGTTAATTTAAGAATTCAGCAAAATTCTATAACATTTGTTCAATTTACGTCGCTCCTATTTCAGATAGCGTACTGGGCTCGGCGGCATCTTGAAGCGCGTGGAATGGCGAGTAAAATGCACTATTAACCTTCAATGATAGGGCAATCAGAGACCCGATTAGATCATTTTATATTTTGTTTAATATAAGATTTCAGGGAAATCCCATCACATTTGTTCAATTTACGTCACTCCTATTTCAGATAGTGTTCTGGGCTAGGCGGCATCTTAAAGAGCGTGGAATGGCGAGTAAAATGCACAATTAAACTTCTATGACAGGGCAATCAGAGACCCGATTAGATCATTTTATATTTTGGTTCATATAAGAATTCAGCGATATTCTATTACATTTGTTCAATTTACGTCGCGCCTATTTCAGATAGCTTATTGGGCTAAGCGGCATCTTTAAGCGCAAGAAATGGCGAGTAAAATGCACTATTAAACTTCTAGGGTAGGGCGAACAGAGACCGGATTAGATCATTTTACATTAAGGATAATATAAGAATTCAGCTAAACTCTATCACATTTGTTCAATTTACGTCGCTCCTATATCAGATAGCGTATTGGGCTAAGCGGCATCTCAAAGCGCCTGAAATGACGAGTGAAATGCAATATTAAACTTCTAGGGTAGGGCGAACAGAGACCCGATTAGATCATTTTACATTAAGGTTAATAAAAGAATCCAGGGAAATTCTATCGCATTTGTTCAATTTACGTTGCTCCTATTTCAGATAGCGTATAGGGCTAAGCGGCATCTCAAAGCGCGTGAAATGGCGAGTAAAATGCACTATTAAAGTTCTAGGGTAAGGCAAACAGAAACCCGATTAGATCATATTATATTACGGTTAATATAAGAATTCAGCGTAATTCTATCACATTTGTTCAACTTACGTCGCTCCTATTTCAGATAGCGTACTGGGCTAGGCGGCATCTTAAAGCGAAAGAAATGGCGAGTAAAATGCACTATTAAACTTCTAGGGTAGGGCGAACAGAGACCCGATTAGATCATTTTACATTAAGGATAATACAAGAATTCAGCGAAACTCTATCACATTTGTTCAATTTACGTCGCTCCTATATCAGATAGCGTATTGGGCTAAGCGGCATCTCAAAGCGCATGAAATGACGAGTGAAATGCAATATTAAACTTCTAGGGTAGGGCGAACAGAGACCCGATTAGATCATTTTACATTAAGGTTAATATAAGAATCCAGGGAAATTCTATCACATTTGTTCAATTTACGTCGCTCCTGTTTCAGATAGCGTATAGGGCTAAGCGGCATCTCAAAGCGCATGAAATGGCGAGTACAATGCATATTAAACTTCTAGGGTGGGGCAAACAGAGACCCCATTAGATCATTTTATATTTTGGTTAATATAAGAATTCAGCGAAATTCTATCACATTTGTTCAATTTACGTCGCTCCTATTTCAGATAGCGTATTGGGCTAAGCGGCATCTCAAAGCGCATGAAATGACGAGTGAAATGCAATATTAAACTTCTAGGGTTGGGCGAACAGAGTCCCCATTAGATCATTTTACATTATGGTTAATATAAGAATCCAGGGAAATTCTATCACATTTGTTCAATTTACGTCGCTCCTATTTCAGATAGCGTATAGGGCTAAGCGGCATCTCAAAGCGCGTGAAATGGCGAGTAAAATGCACCATTAAACTTCTAGGGTAAGGCAAACAGAAACCCGATTAGATCATATCATATTACGGTTAATATAAGAATTCAGCGTAATTCTATCACATTTGTTCAACTTACGTCGCTCCTATTTCAGATAGCGCATTGGGCTAAGCGGCATCTCAAAGCGCATGAAATGGCGAGTGAAATGCACTATTAAACTTCTAGGGTAAGGCAAACAGAGACCCGATTAGATCATATTATATTACGGTTAATTTAAGGATTCAGCGAAATTCTGTCACATCTGTTCAATTTACGTCGCTCCTATTTCAGATAGCGTATTGGGCTATGCGACATTTCAAAGCGCGTGGAATGGCGAGTAAAATGCACTACTAAACTTCTATGATCGGAGGATCAGAGACCCGATTAGATCATTTTATACTTTGTTTAATATAAGATTTCAGGGAAATTCTATCACATTTGTTCAATTTACGTCGCTCCTATTTCAGATAGCGTATTGGGCTAAGCGGCATCTCAAAGCGCATGAAATGGCGAATAAAATGCGCTATTAAACTTCCAGGATAAGGCAACCAGAGACCCGATTAGATCATTTTATATTACGGTTAATATAAGAATTCAGCGTAATTCTATCACATTTGTTCAACTTACGTCGCTCCTATTTTAGATAGCATACTGGGCTAGGCGGCATCTTAAAGCGCGTGGAATGGCGAGTAAAATGCACTACTAAACTTCTATGATCGGAGGATCAGAGACCCGATTAGATCATTTTATATTTTGTTTAATATAAGATTTCAGGGAAATTCTATCACATTTGTTCAATTTACGTCGCTCCTATTTCAGATAGCGTATTCGGCTAAGCGGAATCTCAAAGCGCATGAAGTGGCGAATAAAATTCACTATTAAACTTCTAGGCTAGGGCGAACAGAGACCCGATCAGATCATTTTACATTATGGTTAATAAAACAATTCAGCGAAATTCTATCACATTTGTTCAACTTACGTCGCTGCTATTTCAGATAGCGTATTGGGCTAAGCGGCATCTCAAAGCGCATGAAATGGCGAGTGAAATGCACTATTAGACTTCTATGGTAGGGCGAACAGAGACCCGATTAGATCATTTTACATTAAGGTTAATATAAGAATTCACGGAGATTCTATCACATTTTTTCAATTTACGTCGCTCCTATTTCAGATAGCGTATTTGGCTAGGCGGCATCCTAAAGCGCGTGGAGTGGCGAGTAAAATGCACTATTAATCTTCTATGATAGGGCAATCAGAGACCCGATTAGATCATTTTATATTTTGGTTAATATAAGAATTCAGCGAAATTCTATCACATTTGTTCAATTTACGTCGCTCATATTTCAGATAGCGTATTGGGCTAAGCGGCATCTCAAAGCGCATGAAATGGCGAGTAAAATGCACTATTAAACTTCTAGGGTAGGGCAAACAGAGACCCGATTAGATCATTTTATATTATGGTTAATTTAAGAATTCAGCGAAAATCTATCACATTCGTTCAATTTACGTCGCTCCTATTTCAGATAGCGTATTGGGCAAAGCGGCATCTCAAAGCGCATGAAGTGACGAGTAAAATGCACTGTTAAACTTCTTGGGTAGGGCAAACAGAGACCCGATTAGATCATTTTTATTATTATGGTTAATTTAAGAATTCAGCGAAAATCTATCACATTTGTCGAATTTACGTCGCTCCTATTTCAGATAGCGTATTGGTCTAAGCGGCCTCTTAAAGCGCATGAAATGGCGAGTAAAATGCTCTAATAAACTTCTAGGATAAGGCAAACAGGGACCCGATTAGATCACTTTATATTACGGTTATTATAAGAATGCAGCGTAATTCTATCACATTTGTTCAGGTTACGTCGCTCCTACTTCAGATAGCGTACTGGGCTAGGCGGCATCTTAAAGCGCGTAGAATGGCGAGTAAAATGCACTATTAAACTTCTAGGATAAGGCAAACAGAGACCCGATTAGACCATTTTATATTTTGTTTAATATAAGGTTTCAGGGAAATTCTATCACATTTGTTAAATTTACGTCGTTCCTATTTCAGATAGCGTATTGGGCTAAGCGGCATCTCAAAGCGCATGAAATGACGAGTGAAATGCACTATTAAACTTCTCGGGTAGGGCGAACAGAGACCCGATTAGATCATTTTATATTACGGTTAATATAAGAATTCAGCGAAAATCTATCACATTTGTTCAATTTACGTCGCTCCTATTTCAGATAGCGTATTGGGCTAAGCGGCCTCTCAAAGCGCATGACATGGCGAGTAAAATGCGCTAATAAACTTCTAGGATAAGGCAAACAGGGACCCGATTAGATCATTTTATATTACGGTTAATATAAGAATGCATCGTAGTTCTATCACATTTGTTCAATTTACGTCGCTCCTATTTCAGATAGCGTCTTGGGCTATGCGGCATCTCAAAGCGCATGAAATGGCGAGTAAAATGCACTATTAAACATCTAGGATAAGGCAAACAGAGACCCGATTAGATCATTTTATATTACGGTTAATATAAGAATTCGGCGTAATTCTATCACATTTGTTCAACTTACGTCGCTCCTATTTCAGATAGCGTACTGGGCTAGGCGGCATCTTAAAGCGCGTGAAATGGCGAGTAAAATGCACTACTAAACTTCTATGATAGGGCAAACAGGGACCCGATTAGATCACTTTATATTACGGTTAATATAAGAATGCAGCGTAATTCTATCACATTTGTTCAGGTTACGTCGCTCCTACTGCAGATAGCGTACTGGGCTAGGCGGCATCTTAAAGCGCGTAGAATGGCGACTAAAATGCACTATTAAACTTCTAGGATAAGGCAAACAGAGACCCGATTAGACCATTTTATATTTTGTTTAATATAATGTTTCAGGGAAATTCTATCACATTTGTTAAATTTACGTCGTTCCTATTTCAGATAGCGTATTGGGCTAAGCGGCATCTCAAAGCGCATGAAATGACGAGTGAAATGCACTATTAAACTTCTCGGGTAGGGCGAACAGAGACCCGATTAGATCATTTTATATTACGGTTAATATAAGAATTCAGCGAAAATCTATCACATTTGTTCAATTTACGTCGCTCCTATTTCAGATAGCGTATTGGGCTAAGCGGCCTCTCAAAGCGCATGACATGGCGAGTAAAATGCGCTAATAAACTTCTAGGATAAGGCAAACAGGGACCCGATTAGATCATTTTATATTACGGTTAATATAAGAATGCATCGTAGTTCTATCACATTTGTTCAATTTACGTCGCTCCTATTTCAGATAGCGTCTTGGGCTATGCGGCATCTCAAAGCGCATGAAATGGCGAGTAAAATGCACTATTAAACATCTAGGATAAGGCAAACAGAGACCCGATTAGATCATTTTATATCACGGTTAATATAAGAATTCGGCGTAATTCTATCACATTTGTTCAACTTACGTCGCTCCTATTTCAGATAGCGTACTGGGCTAGGCGGCATCTTAAAGCGCGTGAAATGGCGAGTAAAATGCACTACTAAACTTCTATGATAGGGCAAACAGGGACCCGATTAGATCACTTTATATTACGGTTAATATAAGAATGCAGCGTAATTCTATCACATTTGTTCAGGTTACGTCGCTCCTACTGCAGATAGCGTACTGGGCTAGGCGGCATCTTAAAGCGCGTAGAATGGCGACTAAAATGCACTATTAAACTTCTAGGATAAGGCAAACAGAGACCCGATTAGACCATTTTATATTTTGTTTAATATAAGGTTTCAGGGAAATTCTATCACATTTGTTAAATTTACGACGTTCCTATTTCAGATAGCGTATTGGGCTAAGCGGCATCTCAAAGCGCATGAAATGACGAGTGAAATGCACTATTAAACTTCTCGGGTAGGGCGAAAAGAGACCCGATTAGATCATTTTATATTACGGTTAATATAAGAATTCAGCGAAAATCTATCACATTTGTTCAATTTACGTCGCTCCTATTTCAGATAGCGTATTGGGCTATGCGGCATCTCAAAGCGCATGAAATGGCGAGTAAAATGCACTATTAAACTTCTAGGATAAGGCAAACAGAGACCCGATTAGATCATTTTATATTACGGTTAATATAAGAATTCGGCGTAATTCTATCACATTTGTTCAACTTACGTCGCTCCTATTTTAGATAGCGTACTGGGCTAGGCGGCATCTTAAAGCGCGTGGAATGGCGAGTAAAATGCACTACTAAACTTCTATGATCGGAGGATCAGAGACCCGATTAGATCATTTTATATTTTGTTTAACATAAGATTTCAGGGAAATTCTATCACATTTGTTCAATTTACGTCGCTCCTATTTCAGATAGCGTATTGGGCAAAGCGGCATCTCAAAGCGCATGAAATGACGAGTAAAATGCACTGTTAAACTTCTAGGGTAGGGCAAGCAGAGACCCGATTAGATCATTTTATATTATGGCTAATTTAAGAATTCAGCAAAATTCTATCACATTCGTTCAATTTAGGTCGTTCCTATTTCAGATAGCGTACTGGGCTAGGCGGCATCTTAAAGCGCGTGGAGTGGCGAGTAAAATCCACTATTAGACTTCTAGGCTAGGGCGAACAGAGACCCGATTAGATCATTTTACATTATGGTTAATAACAGAATTCAGCGAAATTCTATCACATTTGTTCAATTTACGTCGCTCCTATTTCAGATAGCGTATTGGGCTAAGCGCTATCTCAAAGCGCATGAAATGACGAGTAAACTGCACTATTAAAGCTATAGGGTAGGACAAACGGAGACCCGATTAGATCATTTTATATTATGGTTAATTTAAGAATTCAGCGAAATTCTATCACATTTGTTCAATTTATATCGCTCCTATTTCAGATAGCGTATTGGGCTAAGCGGCATCTCAAAGCGCATGAAATGGCGAGTAAAATGCACTATTAAAGTTCTAGGGTAGGGCAAACAGAGACCCGATTAGATCATTTTATATTATGGTTAATTTAAGAATTCAGCAAAATTCTATCACATTTGTTCAATTTTCGTCGCTCCTATTTCGGATAGCGTACTCGGCTCGGCGGCATCCTAAAGCGCCTGGAGTGGCGAGTAAAATTCACTATTAATCTTCTATGATAGGGCAATCAGAGACCCGATTAGATCATTTTACATTATGGTTAATAACAGAATTCAGCGAAATTCTATCACATTTGTTCAATTTACGTCGCTCCTATTTCAGATAGCGTATTGGCTAAGCGCTATCTCAAAGCGCATGAAATGACGAGTAAACTGCACTACTAAAGCTATAGGGTAGGACAAACGGAGACCCGATCAGATCATTTTACATTATGGTTAATAAAAGAATTCAGCGAAATTCTATCACATTTGTTCAACTTACGTCGCTGCTATTTCAGATAGCGTATTGGGCTAAGCGGCATCTCAAAGCGCATGAAATGGCGAGTGAAATGCACTATTAGACTTCTATGGTAGGGCGAACAGAGACCCGATTAGATCATTTTACATTAAGGTTAATATAAGAATTCACGGAGATTCTATCACATTTTTTCAATTTACGTCGCTCCTATTTCAGATAGCGTATTTGGCTAGGCGTCATCCTAAAGCGCGTGGAGTGGCGAGTAAAATGCACTGTTAATCTTCTATGATAGGGCAATCAGAGACCCGATTAGATCATTTTATATTTTGGTTAATATAAGAATTCAGCGAAATTCTATCACATTTGTTCAATTTACGTCGCTCATATTTCAGATAGCGTATTGGCCTAAGCGGCATCTCAAAGCGTATGACATGGCGAGTAAAATGCAATACTAAACTTCTAGGATAAGGCAAACAGAGACCCGATTAGATCATTTTATATTACGGTTAATATAAGAATGCAGCGTAATTCTATCACATTTGTTCAACTTACGTCTCTCCTATTTTAGATAGCGTACAGGGCTAGGCGGCCTCTTAAAGCGCGTGGAATGGCGAGTAAAATGCACTACTAAACTTCTATCATAGGGCAATCAGAGACCCGATTAGATCATTTTATATTTTGTTTAATATAAGATTTCAGGGAAATTCTATCACATTTGTTCAATTTACGTCGCTCCTATTTCAGATAGCGTATTGGGCTAAGCGGCATCTCAAAGCGCATGAAATGGCGAATAAAATGCGCTATTAAACTTCCAGGATAAGGCAACCAGAGACCCGATTAGATCATTTTATATTACGGTTAATATAAGAATTCAGCGTAATTCTATCACATTTGTTCAACTTACGTCGCTCCTATTTTAGATAGCGTACTGGGCTAGGCGGCATCTTAAAGCGCGTGGAATGGCGAGTAAAATGCACTACTAAACTTCTATGATCGGAGGATCAGAGACCCGATTAGATCATTTTATATTTTGTTTAATATAAGATTTCAGGGAAATTCTATCACATTTGTTCAATTTACGTCGCTCCTATTTCAGATAGCGTATTCGGCTAAGCGGAATCTCAAAGCGCATGAAGTGGCGAATAAAATTCACTATTAAACTTCTAGGCTAGGGCGCACAGAGACCCGATCAGATCATTTTACATTATGGTTAATAAAAGAATTCAGCGAAATTCTATCACATTTGTTCAACTTACGTCGCTGCTATTTCAGATAGCGTATTGGGCTAAGCGGCATCTCAAAGAGCATGAAATGGCGAGTGAAATGCACTATTAGACTTCTATGGTAGGGCGAACAGAGACCCGATTAGATCATTTTACATTAAGGTTAATATAAGAATTCACGGAGATTCTATCACATTTTTTCAATTTACGTCGCTCCTATTTCAGATAGCGTATTTGGCTAGGCGGCATCCTAAAGCGCGTGGAGTGGCGAGTAAAATGCACTATTAATCTTCTATGATAGGGCAATCAGAGACCTGATTAGATCATTTTATATTTTGGTTAATATAAGAATTCAGCGAAATTCTATCACATTTGTTCAATTTACGTCGCTCATATTTCAGATAGCGTATTGGGCTAAGCGGCATCTCAAAGCGTATGACATGGCGAATAAAATGTACTATTAAAGTTCTAGGCTAGGGCGAACAGAGACCCGATTAGATCATTTTATATTACCGTTAATTTAAGACTTCAGCAAAATTCTATCACATTTGTTCAATTTATATCGCTCCTATTTCAGATTGCGTATTGGGCTAAGCGGCCTCTCAAAGCGCATGAAATGACGAGTAAAATGCACTATTAAAGTTCTAGGGTAGGGCAAACAGAGACCCGATTAGATCATTTATATTACGGTTAATTTAAGAATTCAGCAAAATTCTATCACATTTGTTCAATTTACGTCGCTCCTATTTCGGATAGCGTACTGGGCTAGGCGGCATCCTAAAGCGCGTGGAGTGGCGAGTAAAATGCACTATTAATCTTCTATGATAGGGCAATCAGAGACCCGATTTGATCATTTTATATTTTGGTTAATATAAGAATTCAGCGAAATTCTATCACATTTGTTCAATTTACGTCGCTGCTATTTCAGATAGCGTATTGGGCTAAGCGGCATCTCAAAGCGCATGAAATGGCGAGTAAAATGCAATACTAAACTTCTAGGATAAGGCAAACAGAGACCCGATTAGATCATTTTATATTACGGTTAATATAAGAATGCAGCGTAATTCTATCACATTTGTTCAACTTACGTCTCTCCTATTTTAGATAGCGTACAGGGCTAGGCGGCCTCTAAAAGCGCGTGGAATGGCGAGTAAAATGCACTACTAAACTTCTATCATAGGGCAATCAGAGACCCGATTAAATCATTTTATATTTTGTTTAATATAAGATTTCAGGGAAATTCTATCAGATTTGTTCAATTTACGTCGCTCCTATTTCAGATAGCGTATTGGGCTAAGCGGCATCTCAAAGCGCATGAAATGGCGAATAAAATGCGCTATTAAACTTCCAGGATAAGGCAACCAGAGACCCGATTAGATCATTTTATATTACGGTTAATATAAGAATTCAGCGTAATTCTATCACATTTGTACAATTTACGTCGCTCATATTTCAGATAGCGTATTGGGCTAAGCGGCATCTCAAAACGCATGAAATGGCGAGTAAAATGCACTATTAAACTTCTAGGGTAGGGCAAACAGAGACCCGATTAGATCATCTTATATTTTGTTTAATATAAGATTTCAGGAAAATTCTATCACATTTGTTCAATTTACGTCGCTCCTATTTCAGATAGCGTATTCGGCTAAGCGGCATCTCAAAGCGCATGAAATGGCGAATAAAATGCACTATTAAACTTCTAGGCTAGGGCGCACAGAGACCCGATCAGATCATTTTACATTATGGTTAATAAAAGAATTCAGCGAAATTCTATCACATTTGTTCAACTTACCTCGCTTCTATTTCAGATAGCGTATTGGGCTAAGCGGCATCTCAAAGCGCATGAAATGACGAGTGAAGTGCACTATTAAACTTCTAGTGTAGGGCGAACAGAGACCCGATTAGATCATTTTATATTATGGTTAATTTATGAA
The DNA here is from genome assembly GCA_916610135.2 of Macropis europaea. Lineage (NCBI taxonomy): Eukaryota > Metazoa > Arthropoda > Insecta > Hymenoptera > Melittidae > Macropis > Macropis europaea. The sequence continues at coordinate 144,158 of CAKAJE020001710.1, read as the reverse complement.
TTCAGCGAAAATTTATCACATTTGTTCAATTTACGTCGCTCCTATTTCAGATAGCGTATTGGTCTAAGCGGCCTCTCAAAGCGCATGAAATGCCGAGTAAAATGCGCTAATAAACTTCTAGGATAAGGCAAACAGGGACCCGATTAGATCACTTTATATTACGGTTAATATAAGAATGCAGCGTAATTCTATCACATTTGTTCAAGTTACGTCGCTCCTACTTCAGATAGCGTACTGGGCTAGGCGGCATCTTAAAGCGCGTAGAATGGCGAGTAAAATGCACTACTAATCTTCTATGATAGGGCAATCAGAGACCCGATTAGATCATTTTATATTTTGTTTAATATAAGATTTCAGGGAAATTCTATCACATTTGTTCAATTTACGTTGCTCCTGTTTCAGATAGCGTATTGGGCTAACCGGCATCTGAAAGCGCATGAAATGGCGACTAAAATGCACTATTAAACTTCTAGGTTAGGGCGAACAGAGACCCGATCAGATCATTTTACATTATGGTTAATTTAAGAATTCAGCGAAATTCTATCACATTTGTTCAATTTACGTCGCTCCTATTTCAGATAGCGTACTGGGCTAGGCGGCAACTTAAACCGCGTGGAATGGCGAGTGAAATGCACCATTAGACTTCTATGGTAGGGCGAACAGAGACCCGATTAGATCATTTTACATTAAGATTAATATAAGAATTCACGGAAATTCAATCACATTTGTTCAATTTACGTCGCTCCTATTTCAGATAGCGTATTGGGCTATGCGGCATCCCAATGCGCATGACATGATGAGTAAAATGCACTATTAAACTTCTAGGGTAGGGCAAACAGAGACCCGATGAGATCATTTTATATTATGGTTAATTTAAGAATTCAGCGAAATTCTATAACATTTGTTCAATTTATATCGCTCCTATTTCAGATAGCGTATTGGCCTAAGCGGCATCACAAAGCGCATGAAATGACGAGTAAAATGCACTGTTAAACTTCTAGGGTAGGGCAAGCAGAGACCCGATTAGGTCATTTTATATTTTGGTTAATATAAGAATTCAGCGAAATTCTATCACATTTGTTCAATTTACGTCGCTCCTATTTCAGATAGCGTATTGGGCTAAGCGGCATCTCAAAGCGCATGAATTGGCGAGTAAAATGCAATACTAAACTTCTAGGATAAGGTAAACAGAGACCCGATTAGATCATTTTATATTACGGTTAATATAAGAATTCAGCGTAATTCTATCACATTTGTTCAACTTACGTCGCTCCTATTTTAGATAGCGTACTGGGCTAGGCGGCATCTTAAAGCGAGTGGAATGGCGAGTAAAATGCACTGCTAAACTTCTATGATAGGGCAATCTGAGACCCGATTAGATCATTTTATATTTTGTTTTAAATAAGATTTCAGGGAAATTCTATCACATTTGTTCAATTTTCGTCGCTCCTATATCAGATAGCGTATTGGGCTAAGCGGCATCTCAAAGCGCATGAAATGGCGAGTAAAATGCACTATTAAACTTCTAGGGTAAGGCAAACAGAGACCCGATCAGATCATTTTATATTATGGTTAATTTAAGAATTCAGCGAAATTCTATCACACTTGTTCAATTTACGTCGCTCCTAATTCAGATAGCGTATTGGGCTAAGCGCCATTTCAAAGCGCATGAAATGGCGAGTAAAATGCACTATTAAACTTCTAGGATAAGGCATACAGAGACCCGATTAGATCATTTTACATTAATGTTAATATAAGAATTCAGGGAAATTCTATCACATTCGTTCAATTTACGTCGCTCATATTTCAGATAGCGTATTGGGATAAGCGGCATCTCAAAGCGCAAGAAATTGCGAGTAAAATGCACTATTAAACTTCTAGGGTAGAGCGAACAGAGACCCGATTAGATCATTTTACATTAAGGATAATATAAGAATTCAGCATAATTCGGTCACATTTGTTCAATTTACGTCGTTCCTATTTCAGATAGCGTACTGGGCTAGGCGGCATCTTAAAGCACGTGAAATGGCGAGTAAAATGCACTATTATCTTCTAGGATAAGGCGAACAGAGACCCGATTAGATCATTTTACATTAAGGTTAATATAAGAATTCACGGAAATTCTATCACATTTTTTCAATTTACGTCGCTCCTATTTCAGATAGCGTATTGGGCTATGCGACATTTCAAAGCGCATGAAATGGCGAGTAAAATGCACTATTAAACTTCTAGGTTAGGGCAAACAGAGACCCGATTAGATCATTTTATATTATGGTTAATTTAAGAATTCAGCGAAATTCTATCACATTTGTTCAATTTATGTCGCTCCTATTTCAGATAGCGTATTGGGCTAAGCGGCATCTCAAAGCGAATGAAATGGCGAGTAAAATGCACTATTAAACTTCTAGGGTAGGGCAAACAGAGACCCGATTAGATCATTTTATATTATGGTTAATTTAAGAATTCAGCAAAATTCTATCACATTTGTTCAATTTACGTCGCTCCTATTTCAGATAGTCTATTAGGCTAAGCGGCATTTCAAAGCGCATGAAATGGCGAGTAAAATGCACTATTAAACTTCTAGGATAAGGCAAGCTGAGACCCGATTAGATCATTTTATATTACGGTTAATATAAGAATTCGGCGTAATTCTATCACATTTGTTCAACTTACGTCGCTCCTATTTCTGATAGCGTATTGGGCTAAGCGGCATCTCAAAGCGAATGAAATGGCGAGTAAAATGCACTATTAAACTTCTAGGGTAGGGCAAACAGAGACCCGATTAGATCATTTTACATTATTGTTAATAAAAGAATTCAGCGAAATTCTATCACATTTGTTCAATTTACGTGGCTCCTATTTCAGATAGCGTATTGGGCTAAGCGGCATCTCAAAGCGCATGAAATGGCGAGTAAAATGCACTATTAAACTTCTAGCGTAGGGCAAACAGAGACCCGTTTAGATCATTTTATATTATGGTTAATTTAAGAATTCAGCAAAATTCTATAACATTTGTTCAATTTACGTCGCTCCTATTTCAGATAGCGTACTGGGCTCGGCGGCATCTTGAAGCGCGTGGAATGGCGAGTAAAATGCACTATTAACCTTCAATGATAGGGCAATCAGAGACCCGATTAGATCATTTTATATTTTGTTTAATATAAGATTTCAGGGAAATCCCATCACATTTGTTCAATTTACGTCACTCCTATTTCAGATAGTGTTCTGGGCTAGGCGGCATCTTAAAGAGCGTGGAATGGCGAGTAAAATGCACTATTAAACTTCTATGACAGGGCAATCAGAGACCCGATTAGATCATTTTATATTTTGGTTCATATAAGAATTCAGCGATATTCTATTACATTTGTTCAATTTACGTCGCGCCTATTTCAGATAGCTTATTGGGCTAAGCGGCATCTTTAAGCGCAAGAAATGGCGAGTAAAATGCACTATTAAACTTCTAGGGTAGGGCGAACAGAGACCGGATTAGATCATTTTACATTAAGGATAATATAAGAATTCAGCGAAACTCTATCACATTTGTTCAATTTACGTCGCTCCTATATCAGATAGCGTATTGGGCTAAGCGGCATCTCAAAGCGCCTGAAATGACGAGTGAAATGCAATATTAAACTTCTAGGGTAGGGCGAACAGAGACCCGATTAGGTCATTTTACATTAAGGTTAATATAAGAATCCAGGGAAATTCTATCGCATTTGTTCAATTTACGTTGCTCCTATTTCAGATAGCGTATAGGGCTAAGCGGCATCTCAAAGCGCGTGAAATGGCGAGTAAAATGCACTATTAAACTTCTAGGGTAAGGCAAACAGAAACCCGATTAGATCATATTATATTACGGTTAATATAAGAATTCAGCGTAATTCTATCACATTTGTTCAACTTACGTCGCTCCTATTTCAGATAGCGTACTGGGCTTTGCGGCATCTTAAAGCGCAAGAAATGGCGAGTAAAATGCACTATTAAACTTCTAGGGTAGGGCGAACAGAGACCCGATTAGATCATTTTACATTAAGGATAATACAAGAATTCAGCGAAACTCTATCACATTTGTTCAATTTACGTCGCTCCTATATCAGATAGCGTATTGGGCTAAGCGGCATCTCAAAGCGCATGAAATGACGAGTGAAATGCAATATTAAACTTCTAGGGTAGGGCGAACAGAGACCCGATTAGATCATTTTACATTAAGGTTAATATAAGAATCCAGGGAAATTCTATCACATTTGTTCAATTTACGTCGCTCCTATTTCAGATAGCGTATAGGTCTAACCGGCATCTCAAAGCGCGTGAAATGGCCAGTAAAATGCACCATTAAACTTCCAGGGTAAGGCAAACAGAAACCCGATTAGATCATATCATATTACGGTTAATATAAGAATTCAGCGTAATTCTATCACATTTGTTCAACTTACGTCGCTCCTATTTCAGATAGCGTACTGGGCTAGGCGGCATCTTAACGCGCGTGGTATGCCGAGTAAAATGCACTATTAACCTTCAATGATAGGGCAATCAGACACCAGATTAGTCCATTTTATACTTTGGTTAATATAAGAATTCAGCGAAATTCTATCACATTTGTTCAATTTACGTCGCTCCTATTTCAGATAGCGCATTGGGCTAAGCGGCATCTCAAAGCGCATGAAATGGCGAGTGAAATGCACTATTAAACTTCTAGGGTAAGGCAAACAGAGACCCGATTAGATCATATTATATTACGGTTAATTTAAGAATTCAGCGAAATTCTGTCACATCTGTTCAATTTACGTCGCTCCTATTTCAGATAGCGTATTGGGCTAAGCGGCATCTCAAAGCGCATTAAATGGGGAGTACAATGCACTATTAAACGTCTAGGGTAGGGCAAACAGAGACCCGATTAGATCATTTTATATATTGGTTAATTTAAGAATTCAGCAAAATTCTATCACATTTGTTCTATTTACGCCGCTCCTATTTCAGATAGTGTATTGGGCTAAGCGGCATCTCAAATCGTATGAAATGGCGAATAAAATGCGCTATTAAAGTTCTAGGCTAGGGCGAACAGAGACCCGAATAGATCATTTTACATTATGGTTAATAAAAGAATTCAGCGAAATTCTATCACATTTGTTCAATTTACGTCGCTCCTATTTCAGATTGCGTATTGGGCTAAGCGGCATCTCAAAGCGCATGAAATGGCGAGTAAAATGCACTATCAAACTTCTAGGATAAGGCAAACAGAGGCCCGATTAGATCATTTTATATTACGGTTAATATAAGAATTCAGCGTAATTCTATCACATTTGTTCAATTTACGTCGCTCCTATTTCAGATAGCGTATTGGGCTAAGCGGGATCTCAAAGCGCATGAAATGGCGAGTAAAATGCACTACTAAACTTCTATGGTAGGGCAATCTGAGACCCGATTAGATCATTTTATATTTTGTTTAAAATAAGATTTCAGGGAAATTCTATCACATTTGTTCAATTTACGTCGCTCCTATTTCAGAGAGCGTATTGGGCTAAGCGGCAGCTCAAAGCGAATGTAATGGGGAATAAAATGCACTATAATACTTCTAGGGTTGGGCGAAGGGAGACCCGATTACATCATTTTACATTAAGGTTAATATAAGAGTTCAGCGAAATTCAATCACATTTGTCAATTTACGTCGCTCCTATTTCAGATAGCGTACTGGGCTAGGCGGCATCCTAAAGCGCGTGGAGCGGCGAGTAAAATGCACTATTAATCTTCTATGGTAGGGCCATCAGAGACCCGATTAGATCATTTTATATTTTGGTTAATATAAGAATTCAGCGAAATTCTATCACATTTGTTCAATTTACGTCGCTCCTATTTCAGATAGCGTATTGGGCTAAGCGACATCTCAAAGCGCATGAAATGGCGAGTAAAAGGCACTATCAAACTTCTAGGGTAGGGCAAACAGTGACCCGATTAGATCATTTTATATTATGGTTAATTTAAGAATTCAGCAAGATTCTATCACATTTGTTCAATTTACGTCGCTCCTATTTCGGATAGCGTACTGGGCTAGGCGGCATCCTAAAGCGTGTGGAGTGGCGAGTAAAATGCACTATTAATCTTCTATGATAGGGCAATCAGAGACCCGATTAGATCATTTTATATTTTGGTTAATATAAGAATTCAGCGAAATTCTATCACATTTGTTCAATTTATGTCGCTCCTATTTCAGATAGCGTACTGGGCTGGGCGGCATCTTAAAGCGCGTGGAATGGCGACTAAAATGCACTATTAAACTTCTAGGCTAGGGCGAACAGAGACCCGATTAGATCATTTTACATTTTGGTTAATAAAAGAATTCAGCGAAATTCTATCACATTTGTTCAATTTACGTCGCTCCTATTTCAGATAGCATATTGGGCTAAGCGGCATCTCAAGGCGCATGAAATGACGAGTGAAATGCACTACTAAACTTCTATGATAGGGCAATCAGAGACCCGATTAGATCATTTTATATTTTGGTTAATATAAGAATTCAGCGAAATTCTATCACATTTGTTCAATTTACGTCGCTCCTATTTCAGATAGCGTATTGGGCTAAGCGGCACCTCAAAGCGCATGAAATGACGAGTGAAATGCACTATTAGACTTCTATGGTAGGGCGAACAGAGACCCGATTAGATCATTTTACATTAAGGTTAATATAAGAATTCAGGGAAATTCTATCACATTTTTCAATTTACGTCGCTCCTACTTCAGATAGCGTATTCGGCTAAGCGGCATCTCAAAGCGCATGAAGTGGCGAATGAAATTCACTATTAAACTTCTAGGCTACGGCGAACAGAGACCCGATCAGATCATTTTACATTATGGTTAATAAAAGAATTCAGCGAAATTCTATCACATTTGTTCAATTTATATCGCTCCTATTTCAGATAGCGTATTGGGCTAAGCGGCATCTCAAAGCGCATGAAATGTCGAGTAAAACGCACTGTTAAACTTCTAGGGTAGGGCAAGCAGAGACCGGATTAGATCATTTTATATTATGGTTAATTTAAGAATTCAGCAAAATTCTATCACATTCGTTCAATTTAGGTCGCTCCTATTTCAGATAGCGTACTGGGCTAGGCGGCATCCTAAAGCGCGTGGAGCGGCGAGTAAAATGCACTATTAATCTTCTATGGTAGGGCCATCAGAGACCCGATTAGATCATTTTATATTTTGGTTAATATAAGAATTCAGCGAAATTCTATCACATTTGTTCAATTTACGTCGCTCCTATTTCAGATAGCGTATTGGGCTAAGCGACATCTCAAAGCGCATGAAATGGCGAGTAAAAGGCACTATTAAACTTCTAGGGTAGGGCAAACAGAGACCCGATAAGATCATTTTATATTTTGGTTAATATAAGAATTCAGCGAAATTCTATCACATTTGTTCAATTTACGTCGCTCCTATTTGAGATAGCGTATTGGGCTAAGCGGCATCTCAAAGCGCATGAAATGGCGAGTAAAACGCAATACTAAACTTCTAGGATAAGGCAAACAGAGACCCGATTAGATCATTTTATATTACGGTTAATATATGAATTCAGCGTAATTCTATCACATTTGTTCAACTTACGTCGCTCCTAGTTTAGATAGCGTACTGTGCTAGGCGGCATCTTAAAGCGCGTGGAATGGCGAGTAAAATGCACTACTAAACTTCTATGATAGAGCAATCAGAGACCCGATTAGGTCATTTTATATTTTGTTTAATATAAGATTTCAGGGAAACTGTATCACATTTGTTCAATTTACGTCGCTCCTATTTCAGATAGCGTATTCGGCTAAGCGGCATCTCAAAGCGCATGAAGTGGCGTATAAAATTCACTATTAAACTTCTAGGCTACGGCGAACAGAGACCCGATCAGATCATTTTACATTATGGTTAATAAAAGAATTCAGCGAAATTCTATCACATTTGTTCAATTTATATCGCTCCTATTTCAGATAGCGTATTGGGCTAAGCGGCATCTCAAAGCGCATGAAATGACGAGTAAAACGCACTGTTAAACTTCTAGGGTAGGGCAAGCAGAGACCCGATTAGATCATTTTATATTATGGTTAATTTAAGAATTCAGCAAAAGTCTATCACATTCGTTCAATTTAGGTCGCTCCTATTTCAGATAGCGTACTGGGCTAGGCAGAATCCTAAAACGCGTGGAGCGGCGAGTAAAATGCACTATCAATCTTCTATGGTAGGGCCAGCAGAGACCCGATTAGATCATTTTATATTTTGGTTAATATAAGAATTCAGCGAAATTCTATCACATTTGTTCAATTTACGTCGCTCCTATTTCAGATAGCGTATTGGGCTAAGCGACATCTCAAAGCGCATGAAATGGCGAGTAAAAGGCACTATTAAACTTCTAGGGTAGGGCAAACAGAGACCCGATTAGATCATTTTATGTAATGGTTAATTTAAGAATTCAGCAAAATTCTATCACATTTGTTCAATTTACGTCGCTCCTATTTCGGATAGCGAACTGGGCTAGGCGGCATCCTAAAGCGTGTGGAGTGGCGAGTAAAATGCACTATTAATCTTCTATGATAGGGCAATCAGAGACCCGATTAGATCATTTTATATTTTGGTTAATATAAGAATTCAGCGAAATTCTATCACATTTGTTCAATTTATGTCGCTCCTATTTCAGATAGCGTACTGGGCTGGGCGGCATCTTAAAGCGCGTGGAATGGCGACTAAAATGCACTATCAAACTTCTAGGCTAGGGCGAACAGAGACCCGATTAGATCATTTTACATTTTGGTTAATAAAAGAATTCAGCGAAATTCTATCACATTTGTTCAATTTACGTCGCTCCTATTTCAGATAGCATATTGGGCTAAGCGGCATCTCAAGGCGCATGAAATGACGAGTGAAATGCACTACTAAACTTCTATGATAGGGCAATCAGAGACCCGATTAGATCATTTTATATTTTGGTTAATATAAGAATTCAGCGAAATTCTATCACATTTGTTCAATTTACGTCGCTCCTATTTCAGATAGCGTGTTGGGCTAAGCGGCATCTCAAAGCGCATGAAATGACGGGTGAAATGCACTATTAAGCTTCTAGGGTGGGGCGAACAGAGACCCGATTAGATCATTTTACATTAAGGTTAATATAAGAATTCACGGAAATTCTATCACATTTGTTCAATTTACGTCGCTCCTGTTGCAGGTAGCGTATTGGGCTATGCAGCATTTCAAAGCGCATGAAATGGCGAGTGAAATGCACTACTAAACTTCTAGGACAAGGCAAACAGAGGCCCGATTAGATCATTTTATATTACGGTTAGTATAAGAATTCAGCGTAATTCTATCACATTTTTTCATCTTACGTCGCTCCTATTTCAGATAGCGTACTGGGCTAGGCGGCATCTTAAAGCGCGTGGAAGGGCGAGTAAAATGCACTACTAAACTTCTATGATAGAGCAATCAGAGACCCGATTAGTTCATCTTATATTTTGTTTAATATAAGATTTCAGGGAAATTCTATCACATTTGTTCAATTTAGGTCGCTCATATTTCAGATAGCTCATTGTGCTAAGCGGCATCTGAAAGCGCATGAAATGGCGAGTAAAATGCACTATTAAACTTCTAGGCAAGGGCAAACAGAGACCCGATTAGATCATTTTACATTACGGTTAATATAAGAATTCAGCGTAATTCTATCACATTTATTCAACTTACATCGCTCCTATTTCAGATAGCGTACTGGGCTAGGCGGCATGTTAAAGCGCGTGGAATGGCGAGTAAAATGAATTATTAAAATTCTATGATAGGGCAATCAGAGACCCGTTTAGATCATTTTATATTTTGCTTAATATAAGATTTCAGGGAAATTCTATCACATTTGTTCAATTTACGTCGCTCCTATTTCAGATAGCGTATTGGGCTAAGCGGCATCTCAGAGCGCATGAAATGGCGAACAAAATGCACTATTAAACTTCTAGGCTAGGGCGAACAGAGACCAGATTAGATCATTTCATATTTTGGTTAATATAAGAATTCTGCGAAATTCTACCACATTTGTTCAATTTACGTCGCTCCTATTTCAGATAGCTTATTGGGCTTAGCGGCATCTCAAAGCGCATGAAATGACGAGAGAAATGCACTATAAAACTTCTTGGGCAGGGCGAACAGAGACCCGATTACATCATTTTATATTATGGTTAATTTAAGAATTCAGCAAAATTCTATCACATTTGTTCAATTTACGTCGTTCCTATTTCAGATAGCGTACTGGGCTAGGCGGCATCTTAAAGCGTGTGAAATGGCGAGTAAAATGCACTATTACACTTCTATGATAGGGCATTCAGAGACCCGATTAGATCATTTCATATTTTGGTTAATATAAGAATTCAGCGAAATTCTATCACATTTGTTCAATTTACGTCGCTCCTATTTCAGATAGCTTATTGGGCTAAGCGGCATCTCAAAGCGCATGAAATGACGAGTGAAATGCACTATTAAACTTCTAGGGTATGGCGAACAAAGACCCGATTAGATCATTTTACATTAAGGTTAATATAAGAATTCAGCGAAATTCTATCACATTTGTTCAATTTACATCGCTCCTATTTCAGATAGCGTATTGGGCAAAGCCTCATCTCAAAGCGGGTGGAATGGCAAGTAAAATGCACTATTAAACTTCTAGGGTAGGGCAAACAGAGACCCGATTAGATCATTTTATATTATGGTTAATATAAGAATTCAGCAAAATTCTATCACATTTGTTCAATTTACGACGCTCCTATTTCGGATAGCGTACTGGGCTAGGCGGCATCCTAAAGCGCGTGGAGTGGCGAGTAAAATGCATTATTAATCTTCTATGATAGGGCAATCAGTGACGCGATTAGATCATTTTATATTTTGGTTAATATAAGAATTCAGCGAAATTCTATCACATTTGCTCAATTTACGTCGCTCCTATTTCAGATAGCGTATTGGGCTATGCGGCATCCCAAAGCGCATGAAATGGCGAGTAAAATGCACTATTAAACTTCTAGGGTAGGGCGAACAGAGACCCGATTAGATCATTTTACATTAAGGATAATATAAGAATTCAGCGAAACTCTATCGCATTTGTTCAATTTACGTCGCTCATATTTCAGATAGCGTATTGGACTAAGCGGCATCTCAAAGCGCATGAAATGACGAGTAAAATGCACTATTATGCTTCTAGGGTAGGGCAAACAGAGACCCGATTAGATCATTTTATATTACGGTTAATATAAGAATTCAGCGTAATTCTATCACATTTTTTCATCTTACGTCGCTCCTATTTCGGATAGCGTACTGGGCTAGGCGGCATCTTAAAGCGCGTGGAAGGGCGAGTAAAATACACTACTAAACTTCTATGATAGAGCAATCAGAGACCCGATTAGTTCATCTTATATTTTGTTTAATATAAGATTTCAGGGAAATTCTATCACATTTGTTCAATTTAGGTCGCTCATATTTCAGATAGCTTATTGTGCTAAGCGGCATCTGAAAGCGCATGAAATGGCGAGTAAAATGCACTATTAAACTTCTAGGCAAGGGCAAACAGAGACCCGATTAGATCATTTTATATTACGGTTAATATAAGAATTCAGCGTAATTCTATCACATTTATTCAACTTACATCGCTCCTATTTCAGATAGCGTACTGGGCTAGGCGGCATGTTAAAGCGCGTGGAATGGCGAGTAAAATGAACTATTAAAATTCTATGATAGGGCAATCAGAGACCCGTTTAGATCATTTTATATTTTGGTTAATATAAGATTTCAGGGAAATTCTATCACATTTGTTCAATTTACGTCGCTCCTATTTCAGATAGCGTATTGGGCTAAGCGGCATCTCAGAGCGCATGAAATGGCGAACAAAATGCACTATTAAACTTCTAGGCTAGGGCGAACAGAGACCAGATTAGATCATTTCATATTTTGGTTAATATAAGAATTCTGCGAAATTCTACCACATTTGTTCAATTTACGTCGCTCCTATTTCAGATAGCTTATTGGGCTTAGCGGCATCTCAAAGCGCATGAAGTGACGAGTGAAATGCACTATTAAACTTCTAGGGTAGGGCAAACAGAGACCCGATTAGATCATTTTATATTATGGTTAATTTAAGAATTCAGCAAAATTCTATCACATTCGTTCAACTTACGTCGGTCCTATTTCAGATAGCGTATTGGGCTAAGCGGCATCTCAAAGCGCATGAAATGGCGAGTAAAATGCACTATTAAACTTCTAGCGTAGGGCAAACAGAGTCCCGATTAGATCATTTTATGTTATGGTTAATTTAAGAATTCAGCAAAATTCTATCACATTCGTTCAATTTACGTCGCTCCTATTTCAGATAGCGTATTGGGCTATGCGGCATCTCGAAGCGCATGAAATGGCGAGTAAAATGCTCTATTAAACTCCTAGGGTAGGACAAACAGAGACCCGATTAGATCATTTTATATTATGGTTAATTTAAGAATTAAGCGAAATTCTATCACATTTGTTCAATTTACGTCGCTCCTATTTCAGATAGCGTATTGGGCAAGGCGGCATCTTAAAGCGCGTGGAATGGCGAGTAAAATGCACTAATAAACCTCTATGATAGGGCAATCAGAGACCCGATTAGATCATTTTATATTTTGTTTAATATAAGATTTCAGCGAAGTTCTATCACATTTGTACAATTTACGTCGCTCCTATTTCAGATAGCGTATTGGTCTAAGCGGCATCTCAACGCGCATGAAATGGCGAGTAAAGTGCAATACTAAACTTCAAAGGATAAGGCAAACAGAGACCCGATTAGATCATTTTATGTTATGGTTAATTTAAGAATTCACGGAAATTCTATCACATTTGTTCAATTTACGTCGCTCCTATTTCAGATAGCGTATTGGGCTAAGCGGCTTCTCAAAGCGCATGAAATGGCGAGTAAAATGCACTATTAAACTTCTAGGATAAGCCAAACAGAGACCCGATTAGATCATTTTATATTACGGTTAATATAAGAATTCTGCGTAATTCTATCACATTTGTTCAACTTACGTCGCTCCTATTTCAGATAGCATACTGGGCTAGGCGGCATCTGAAAGCGCGTGGAATGGCGAGCAAAATGCACTATTAAACTTGTAGGCTAGGGCGAACAGAGACCCGATTAGATCATTTTACATTTTGGTTAATAAAAGAATTCAGCGAAATTCTATCACATTTGTTCAATTTACGTCGCTCCTATTTCAGATACCATATTGGGCTAAGCGGCATCTCAAAGCGCATGAAATGACGAGTGCAATGCACTATTAAACTTCAAGGGTAAGGCGAACAGAGACCCGATTAGATCATTTTATATTATGGTTTATTTAAGAATTCAGGGAAATTCTATCACATTTGTTCAATTTACGTCGCTCCTATTTCAGATAGCGTATTGGGCTAAGCGGCCTCTCAAAGCGCATGAAATGGCGAGTAAAATGCGCTATTAAACTTCTAGGATAAGGCAAACAGAGACCCGATAAGATCATTTTATGTTACGGTTAATATAAGAATGCAGCGTAATTCTATCACATTTGTTCAACTTACGTCGCTCCTATTTCAGATAGCGTACTGGGCTAGGCGGCATCTCAAAGCGCATGAAATGGCGAGTGAAATGCACTATTAGACTTCTATGGTAGGGCGAACAGAGACCCGATTAGATCATTTTACATTAAGGTTAATATAAGAATTCACGGAAATTCTATCACATTTGCTCAATTTACGTCGCTCCTATTTCACATAGCGTATTGGGCTATGCGGCATCTCAAAGCGCATAAAATGACGAGTAAAATGCACTATTAGACTTCTATGGTAGGGCGAACAGAGACCCGATTAGATCATTTTATATTATGGTTAATAAAAGAATTCAGCTAAATTCTATCACATTTGTTCAACATACGTCGCTCCTATTTCAGATAGCGTATTGGGATAAGCGGCATCTCAAAGCGCATGAAATGACGAGTAAAATGCACTATTAAACTTCTAGGGTAGGGCAAACAGAGACCCGATTAGATCATTGTACATTATGGTTATAAAAGAATTCAGCGAATTTCTATCACATTTGTTCAACTTACGTCGCTCCTATTTCAGATAACGTATTTGGCTAACCGGCATCTCGAAGGGCATGAAATGGCGAGTAAAATGCACTATTAAACTTCTAGGGTAGGGCAAACAGAGACCCGATTAGATCATCTAATATTATGGTTAATTTAAGAATCCAGCAAAATTCTATCACATTTGTTCAATTTACGTCGCTCCTATTTCAGATACCATATTGGGCTAAGCGGTATCTCAAAGCGCATGAAATGACGAGTGAAATGCACTATTAAACTTCTAGGGTAGGGCGAACAGAGACCCGATTAGACCATTTTATATTATGGTTAAGTTAAGGACGCAGCGAAAATCTATCACATTTGTTCAATTTACGTCGCTCCTATTTCAGATAGCGTACTGGGCTAGGCGGCAACTTAAAGCGCGTGGAATGGCGAGTAAAATGCACTATTAAACTTCTAGGGTAGGGCAAACGGAGACCCGATTAGATCATTTTACATTATGGTTATAAAAGTATTCAGCGAAATTCTATCACATTTGTTCAACTTACGTCGTTCCTATTTCAGATAACGTATTGGGCTAACCGGCATCTCAAAGCGCATGAAATGGCGAATAAAATGCACTATTAAACTTCTAGGGTATGGCAAACAGAGACCCGATTAGATCATCTAATATTATGGTTAATTTAAGAATTCAGCAAAATTCTATCACATTTGTTCAATTTACGTCGCTCCTATTTCAGATAGCGTACTGGGCTAGGCGGCAACATAAAGCGCGTGGAATGGCGAGTAAAATGCACTATTAAACTTCTATGATAGGGCAATCAGTGACCCGATTAGATCATTTTATAATATAGTTAATTTAAGAATTCAGCGAAATTCTATCCCATTTGTTCAATTTACGTCGCTCCTATTTCAGATAGCGTATTCGGCTAAGCGGCATCTCAAAGCGCACGAAATGGCGAATAAAATGCACTATTAAACTTCTCGGCTAGGGCGAACAGAGACAGGATTAGATCATTTTACATGTTGGATAATAAAAGAATTCAGCGAAATTCTATCACATTTGTTCAATTTACGTCGCTCCTATTTCAGATACCATATTGGGCTAAGCGGCATCTCAAAGCGCATGAAATGACGAGTGAAATGCACTATTAGACTTCTATGGTAGGGCGAACAGAGACCCGATTAGATCATTTTACATTAAGGTTAATATAAGAATTCACGGAAATTCTATCACATTTGTTCAATTTACGTCGCTCCTATTTCACATAGCGTATTGGGCTATGCGGCATCTCAAAGCGCATAAAATGACGAGTAAAATGCACTATTAGACTTCTATGGTAGGGCGAACAGAGACCCGATTAGATCATTTTATATTATGGTTAATTTAAGAATTCAGCGACATTCTATCACATTTGTTCAATTTACGTCGCTCCTATTTCAGGTAGCGTATTGGGCTAAGCGGCATCTCAAAGCGCATGAAATGGCGAATAAAATGCACTATTATATTTCTACGCTAGGGCGAACAGAGACCCGATTAGATCATTTCACGTTATGGTTAATAAAAGAATTCAGCGAAATTCTATCACATTTGTTCAACATACGTCGCTCCTATTTCAGATAGCGTATTGGGATAAGCGGCATCTCAAAGCGCATGAAATGGCGAGTAAAATGCACTATTAAACTTCTATGATAGGGCAATCAGTGACCCGATTATATCACTTTATATTATAGTTAATTAAAGAATTCAGCGAAATTCAATCACATTTGTTCAATTTACATCGCTCCTATTTCAGATAGCGTATTGTGCTAAGCGGAATCTCAAAGCGCATGAAATGACGAGTAAAATGCACTATTAAACTTCTAGGGTAGGGCAAACAGAGACCCGATTAGATCATTGTACATTATGGTTATAAAAGAATTCAGCGAATTTCTATCACATTTGTTCAACTTACGTCGCTCCTATTTCAGATAACGTATTTGGCTAACCGTCATCTCGAAGGGCATGAAATGGCGAGTAAAATGCACTATTAAACTTCTAGGGTAGGGCAAACAGAGACCCGATTAGATCATCTAATATTATGGTTAATTTAAGAATCCAGCAAAATTCTATCACATTTGTTCAATTTACGTCGCTCCTATTTCAGATACCATATTGGGCTAAGCGGTATCTCAAAGCGCATGAAATGACGAGTGAAATGCACTATTAAACTTCTAGGGTAGGGCGAACAGAGACCCGGTTAGATCATTTTATATTATGGTTAAGTTAAGGACGCAGCGAAAATCTATCACATTTGTTCAATTTACGTCGCTCCTATTTCAGATAGCGTACTGGGCTAGGCGGCAACTTAAAGCGCGTGGAATGGCGAGTAAAATGCACTATTAAACTTCTAGGGTAGGGCAAACGGAGACCCGATTAGATCATTTTACATTATGGTTATAAAAGTATTCAGCGAAATTCTATCACATTTGTTCAACTTACGTCGTTCCTATTTCAGATAACGTATTGGGCTAACCGGCATCTCAAAGCGCATGAGGTGGCGAATAAAATGCACTATTAAACTTCTAGGGTAGGGCAAACAGAGACCCGATTAGATCATCTAATATTATGGTTAATTTAAGAATTCAGCAAAATTCTATCACATTTGTTCAATTTACGTCGCTCCTATTTCAGATACCATATTGGGCTAAGCGGCATCTCAAAGCGCATGAAATGACGAGTGAAATGCACTATTAAACTTCTAGGGTAGGGCGAACAGAGACCCGATTAGATCATTTTATATTATGGTTAAGTTAAGAATTCAGCGAAAATCTATCACATTTGTTCAATTTACGTCGCTCCTTTTTCAGATAGCGTATTGGGCTAAGCGGCATCACAAATCGCATGAAATGGCGAGTAAAATGCACTATTAAACTTCTAGGGTAGGGCAAACAGAGGCCCGATTAGATCATTTTATATTATGGTTAATTTAAGAATTCAGCGAAATTCTATCACATTCGTTCAATTTACGTCGCTCCTATTTCAGATAGCGTATTGGGCAAAGCGGCATCTTAAAGCGCGTGGAATGGCGAGTAAAATGAACTATTAAACTTCTAGGGTAGGGCAAACAGAGACCCGATTAGATCATTTTACATTATGGTTATAAAAGTATTCAGCGAAATTCTATCACATTTGTTCAACTTACGTCGCTCCTATTTCAGATAACGTATTGGGCTATCCGACATCTCCATGGGCATGAAATGGCGAGTAAAATGCACTATTAAACTTCTAGGGTAAGGCAAACAGAGACCCGATTAGATCATCTAATATTATGGTTAATTTAAGAATTCAGCAAAATTCTATCACATTTGTTCAATTTACGTCGCTCCTATTTCAGATAGCGTACTGGGCTAGGCGGCAACATAAAGCGCGTGGAATGGCGAGTAAAATGCACTATTAAACTTCTATGATAGGGCAATCAGTGACCCGATTAGATCATTTTATAATATAGTTAATTTAAGAATTCAGCGAAATTCTATCACATTTGTTCAATTTACGTCGCTCCTATTTCAGATAGCGTATTCGGCTAAGCGGCATCTCAAAGCGCACGAAATGGCGAATAAAATGCACTATTAAACTTCTCGGCTAGGGCGAACAGAGACCCGATTAGATCATTTTACATGTTGGTTAATAAAAGAATTCAGCGAAATTCTATCACATTTGTTCAATTTACGTCGCTCCTATTTCAGATACCATATTGGGCTAAGCGGCATCTCAAAGCGCATGAAATGACGAGTGAAATGCACTATTAGACTTCTATGGTAGGGCGAACAGAGACCCGATTAGATCATTTTACATTAAGGTTAATATAAGAATTCACGGAAATTCTATCACATTTGTTCAATTTACGTCGCTCCTATTTCACATAGCGTATTGGGCTATGCGGCATCTCAAAGCGCATAAAATGACGAGTAAAATGCACTATTAAACTTCTAGGGTAGGGCAAAGGGAGACCCGATTCGATCATTTTATATTATGGTTAATTTAAGAATTCAGCGAAATTCTATCACATTCGTTCAATTTACGTCGCTCCTATTTCAGATAGCGTATTCGGCAAAGCGGCATCTTAAAGCGCGTGGAATGGCGAGTAAAATGAACTATTAAACTTCTAGGGTAGGGCAAACAGAGACCCGATTAGATCATTTTACATTATGGTTATAAAAGTATTCAGCGAAATTCTATCACATTTGTTCAACTTACGTCGCTCCTATTTCAGATAACGTATTGGGCTATCCGACATCTCCATGGGCATGAAATGGCGAGTAAAATGCACTATTAAACTTCTAGGGTAAGGCAAACAGAGACCCGATTAGATCATCTAATATTATGGTTAATTTAAGAATTCAGCAAAATTCTATCACATTTGTTCAATTTACGTCGCTCCTATTTCAGATAGCGTACTGGGCTAGGCGGCAACATAAAGCGCGTGGAATGGCGAGTAAAATGCACTATTAAACTTCTATGATAGGGCAATCAGTGACCCGATTAGATCATTTTATAATATAGTTAATTTAAGAATTCAGCGAAATTCTATCACATTTGTTCAATTTACGTCGCTCCTATTTCAGATAGCGTATTCGGCTAAGCGGCATCTCAAAGCGCACGAAATGGCGAATAAAATGCACTATTAAACTTCTCGGCTAGGGCGAACAGAGACCCGATTAGATCATTTTACATGTTGGTTAATAAAAGAATTCAGCGAAATTCTATCACATTTGTTCAATTTACGTCGCTCCTATTTCAGATAGCGTACTGGGCTAGGCGGCAACTTAAAGCGCGTGGAATGGCGAGTAAAATGCACTATTAAACTTCTAGGGTAGGGCAAACGGAGACCCGATTAGATCATTTTACATTATGGTTATAAAAGTATTCAGCGAAATTCTATCACATTTGTTCAACTTACGTCGTTCCTATTTCAGATAACGTATTGGGCTAACCGGCATCTCAAAGCGCATGAGGTGGCGAATAAAATGCACTATTAAACTTCTAGGGTAGGGCAAACAGAGACCCGATTAGATCATCTAATATTATGGTTAATTTAAGAATTCAGCAAAATTCTATCACATTTGTTCAATTTACGTCGCTCCTATTTCAGATACCATATTGGGCTAAGCGGCATCTCAAAGCGCATGAAATGACGAGTGAAATGCACTATTAAACTTCTAGGGTAGGGCGAACAGAGACCCGATTAGATCATTTTATATTATGGTTAAGTTAAGAATTCAGCGAAAATCTATCACATTTGTTCAATTTACGTCGCTCCTTTTTCAGATAGCGTATTGGGCTAAGCGGCATCACAAATCGCATGAAATGGCGAGTAAAATGCACTATTAAACTTCTAGGGTAGGGCAAACAGAGGCCCGATTAGATCATTTTATATTATGGTTAATTTAAGAATTCAGCGAAATTCTATCACATTCGTTCAATTTACGTCGCTCCTATTTCAGATAGCGTATTGGGCAAAGCGGCATCTTAAAGCGCGTGGAATGGCGAGTAAAATGAACTATTAAACTTCTAGGGTAGGGCAAACAGAGACCCGATTAGATCATTTTACATTATGGTTATAAAAGTATTCAGCGAAATTCTATCACATTTGTTCAACTTACGTCGCTCCTATTTCAGATAACGTATTGGGCTATCCGACATCTCCATGGGCATGAAATGGCGAGTAAAATGCACTATTAAACTTCTAGGGTAAGGCAAACAGAGACCCGATTAGATCATCTAATATTATGGTTAATTTAAGAATTCAGCAAAATTCTATCACATTTGTTCAATTTACGTCGCTCCTATTTCAGATAGCGTACTGGGCTAGGCGGCAACATAAAGCGCGTGGAATGGCGAGTAAAATGCACTATTAAACTTCTATGATAGGGCAATCAGTGACCCGATTAGATCATTTTATAATATAGTTAATTTAAGAATTCAGCGAAATTCTATCACATTTGTTCAATTTACGTCGCTCCTATTTCAGATAGCGTATTCGGCTAAGCGGCATCTCAAAGCGCACGAAATGGCGAATAAAATGCACTATTAAACTTCTCGGCTAGGGCGAACAGAGACCCGATTAGATCATTTTACATGTTGGTTAATAAAAGAATTCAGCGAAATTCTATCACATTTGTTCAATTTACGTCGCTCCTATTTCAGATACCATATTGGGCTAAGCGGCATCTCAAAGCGCATGAAATGACGAGTGAAATGCACTATTAGACTTCTATGGTAGGGCGAACAGAGACCCGATTAGATCATTTTACATTAAGGTTAATATAAGAATTCACGGAAATTCTATCACATTTGTTCAATTTACGTCGCTCCTATTTCACATAGCGTATTGGGCTATGCGGCATCTCAAAGCGCATAAAATGACGAGTAAAATGCACTATTAAACTTCTAGGGTAGGGCAAAGGGAGACCCGATTCGATCATTTTATATTATGGTTAATTTAAGAATTCAGCGAAATTCTATCACATTCGTTCAATTTACGTCGCTCCTATTTCAGATAGCGTATTCGGCAAAGCGGCATCTTAAAGCGCGTGGAATGGCGAGTAAAATGAACTATTAAACTTCTAGGGTAGGGCAAACAGAGACCCGATTAGATCATTTTACATTATGGTTATAAAAGTATTCAGCGAAATTCTATCACATTTGTTCAACTTACGTCGCTCCTATTTCAGATAACGTATTGGGCTATCCGACATCTCCATGGGCATGAAATGGCGAGTAAAATGCACTATTAAACTTCTAGGGTAAGGCAAACAGAGACCCGATTAGATCATCTAATATTATGGTTAATTTAAGAATTCAGCGACATTCTATCACATTTGTTCAATTTACATCGCTCCTATTTCAGATAGCGTATTGGGCTAAGCGGAATCTCAAAGCGCATGAAATGACGAGTAAAATGCACTATTAAACTTCTAGGGTAGGGCAAAGAGAGACCCGATTAGATCATTTTATATTTTGTTCAATATAAGATTTCACGGAAATTCTATCACATTTGTTCAATTTACGTCGCTCCTATTTCAGATAGCGTATTGGGATAGGCGACATCTTAAAGCGCATGAAATAACGAGTAAAATGCACTACTAAACTTCGAGGATAGGGCAATCAGAGATCCGATTAGGTCATCTTATATTATGATTAATATAAGAATTCAGCGTAATTCTATCACATTTGTTCAATTTACGACGCTCCTATTTCAGATAGCGTATTGGGGTAGGCTGCATCTTAAAGCGCATGGAATGGCGAGTAAAATGCACTATAAAACTTCTATGATAGGGCAATCAGAGATCCGATTAGATCATTCTATATTATGGTTAATATAAGAATTCTGCGTAATTCTATCACGTTTGTTCAATTTACGTCGCTCCTATTTCAGATAGCGTATTGGGTTCGGTGGCATCTTAAAGCGCATGAAATGTCGAGTAAAATGCACTATTAAACTTCTATGATAGAGCAACCAGAGACCCGATTAGATCATATTATATTATGGTTAATATATGAATTCTGCGTAATTCTATCACGTTTGTTCAATTTACGTCGCTCCATCTTCAGATAGCGTATTGGGCTAGACAGCACCTTAAAGCGCATGAAATACGCGAGTAAAATGCACTATTAACCTTCTATGATAGGGCAATCAGAGACCCGATTAGATCATTTTAAATTATGGTTAAGTTAAGAATTCTGTGTAATTCTATCACATTGGTTCAATTTACGATGCTCCTATTTCAGATAGCCTATTGGGCGAGGCGGCATCTTAAAGCGCATGAAATTTCGAGTAAAATGCTCTACTAGACTTCTCAGATAGGGCAATCAGAGACCCGATTAGATCGTTTTATATTAATGTTAATATAAGAATTCAACGTAATTTTATCACATTCGTTCAATTTACGTCGCCCCTATTTCAGATACCGTATTGGGCTAGGTTGCATCTTAAAGCGCATGACATGTGGAGTAAAATGCACTATTAAAATTCTAGGGTAGGGCAAACAGAGACCCGATTAGATCATTTTATATAATGGTTAATTTAAGAATTCAGCGAAACTCTATCACACTTGTTCAATTTACGTAGCTCCGATTTCAGATAGCGTATTGGAATAGATGGCACCTTAAAGCGCATGAAATGACGAGTAAGATTCACTACTAAAGTTATATGGTAGGACAATCAGAGACCCGATTGGATCATTTCATATTATTGTTAATATAATAATTCAGCGTAATTTGAACACATTTGTTGAACTCCCGTCGCCCCTATTTCAGATAGCGTATTGGGCTAAGCGGCATCTTGAAGCGCATGAAATGTCGAGTAAAATGCACTACTAAACTTCTATGATAGGGCAATCAGAGACCCGATTAGATCATTTTATATTATGGTTAATATAAGAATTCAGCGAAATTCTATCACATTTGTTCAATTTACGTCGCTCCAACTTCAGATAGCGTATCGGGATAAGCGGTACCTTAAAGCGCATGAAATGCCGAGCAAAATGCACTATTAACCTTCTATGATAGAGCAACCAGAGACCCGATTAGATCATTTTATATTATGGCTAATATAAGAATTCAGCGTTATTCTATCACATTTGTTCAATTTACGTCGCTCCTATTTCAGATAGCATATTGGGCTAGGCGGCATCGTAAAGCGCATGGAGTGTCGAGTAAAATGCACTGTTAAACATCTCGGATAGGGCAAACAGAGACCCGATTAGCTCATTTTATATTATGGTTAATATAAGAATTCTGCGTAATTCTATCACACCTGTTCAATTTACGACGCTCCTGCTTCAGACAGCGTATTGGGCTAACCGGCATCTTAAAGCGCGTGGAATGACGAGTAAAATGCACTACTAACCTTCTATGATAGGGCAATCAGAGACCCGATCAGATCATTTCATATTACTGTTAATATAAGAATTCAGCGTGCTTTTATCACATTTGTTCAATTTACGTCCCCCCTGTTTCAGATTGCGTATTGGGCTAGGTGGCATCTTAAGGCGCTCGGAATGACGAGTAAAATGCACTATTAACCTTCTATGATAGGGCAATCAGAGCCCCGTTTAGATCATTTTATATTATTGTTAATATTAGAATACAGCGTAATTTGATCACATTTGTTGAATTTACGTCGCCCCTATTTCAGATAACGTATTGGGCTAGGTGGCATCTTAAAGCGCATGAAATGGCGAGTAAAATGCACTATTAAACTTCTAGGGTAGGGCAAACAGAGACCCGATTAGATCATTGTACATTATGGTTATAAAAGAATTCAGCGAATTTCTATCACATTTGTTCAACTTACGTCGCTCCTATTTCAGATAACGTATTTGGCTAACCGGCATCTCGAAGGGCATGAAATGGCGAGTAAAATGCACTATTAAACTTCTAGGGTAGGGCAAACAGAGACCCGATTAGATCATCTAATATTATGGTTAATTTAAGAATTCAGCAAAATTCTATCACATTTGTTCAATTTACGTCGCTCCTATTTCAGATACCATATTGGGCTAAGCGGTATCTCAAAGCGCATGAAATGACGAGTGAAATGCACTATTAAACTTCTAGGGTAGGGCGAACAGAGACCCGATTAGATCATTTTATATTATGGTTAAGTTAAGGACTCAGCGAAAATCTATCACATTTGTTCAATTTACGTCGCTCCTATTTCAGATAGCGTACTGGGCTAGGCGGCAACTTAAAGCGCGTGGAATGGCGAGTAAAATGCACTATTAAACTTCTAGGGTAGGGCAAACAGAGACCCCATTAGATCATTTTACATTATGGTTATAAAAGTATTCAGCGAAATTCTATCACATTTGTTCAACTTACGTCGCTCCTATTTCAGATAACGTATTGGGCTAACCGGCATCTCAAAGCGCGTGGAATGGCGAGTAAAATGCACTATTAAACTTCTAGGGTAGGGCGAACAGAGACCCGATTACATCATTTTATATTATGGTTTATTTAAGAATTCAGGGAAATTCTATCACATTTGTTCAATTTACGTCGCTCCTATTTCACATAGCGTATTGGGCTATGCGGCATCTCAAAGCTCATAAAATGACGAGTAAAATGCACTATTAGACTTCTATGGTAGGGCGAACAGAGACCCGATTAGATCATTTTATATTATGGTTAATTTAAGAATTCAGCGACATTTTATCACGTTTGTTCAATTTACGTCGCTCCTATTTCAGTTAGCGTATTGGGCTAAGCGACATCTCAAAGCGCATGAAATGGCGAATAAAATGCACTATTATATTTCTACGCTAGGGCGAACAGAGACCCGATTAGATCATTTTACGTTATGGTTAATAAAAGAATTCAGCGAAATTCTATCACATTTGTTCAACATACGTCGCTCCTATTTCAGATAGCGTATTGGGATAAGCGGCATCTCAAAGCGCATGAAATGGCGAGTAAAACGCACTATTAAACTTCTATGATAGGGCAATCAGTGACCCGATTATATCACTTTATATTATAGTTAATTAAAGAATTCAGCGAAATTCTATCACATTTGTTCAATTTACATCGCTCCTATTTCAGATAGCGTATTGTGCTAAGCGGAATCTCAAAGCGCATGAAATGACGAGTAAAATGCACTATTAAACTTCTAGGGTAGGGCAAACAGAGACCCGATTAGATCATTTTATATTTTGTTCAATATAAGATTTCAGGGAAATTCTATCACATTTGTTCAATTTACGTCGCTCCTATTTCAGATAGCGTATTGGGCTAAGCGGCATCTCAAAGCGCATGAAATGGCGAGTAAAATGCACTGTTAAACTTCTAGGGTAGGGCAAACAGAGGCCCGATTAGATCATTTTATATTATGGTTAATTTAAGAATTCAGCGAAATTCAATCACATTCGTTCAATTTACGTCGCTCCTATTTCAGATAGCGTATTGGGCAAAGCGGCATCTTAAAGCGCGTGGAATGGCGAGTAAAATGCACTATTAAACTTCTAGGGTAGGGCAAACAGAGACCCGATTAGATCATTTTACATTATGGTTATAAAAGTATTCAGCGAAATTCTATCACATTTGTTCAACTTACGTCGCTCCTATTTCAGATAACGTATTGGGCTAACCGGCATCTCCATGGGCATGAAATGGCGAGTTAAATGCACTATTAAACTTCTAGGGTAAGGCAAACAGAGACCCGATTAGATCATCTAATATTATGGTTAATTTAAGAATTCAGCAAAATTCTATCACATGTGTTCAATTTACGTCGCTCCTATTTCAGATAGCGTACTGGGCTAGGCGGCAACTTAAAGCGAATGTAATGGGGAATAAAATGCACTATAATACTTCTAGGGTTGGGCGAAGGGAGACCCGATTAGATCATTTTACATTAAGGTTAATATAAGAGTTCAGCGAAATTCAATCACATTTGTCAATTTACGTCGCTCATATTTCAGATAGCGTATTGGGCTAAGCGGCATCTCAAAGCGCATGAAATGGCGAGTAAAATGCACTATTAACCTTCTAGGGTAGGGCATACAGAGACCCGATTAGATCATTCTATATTATGGTTAATTTAAGAATTCAGTGGGATTCTATCACATTTGTTCAATTTACGCCGCTCCTATATCAAATAGCGTATTGTGCTAAGCGGCATCTCAAAGCGCATGAAATGGCGAGTAAAATGCACTATTAAACTTCTAGGGTAAGGCAAACAGAGACCCGATTAGATCATTTTATATTACGGTTAATATAAGAATTCAGCGTAATTCTATCACATTTGATCAATTTACGTCGCTCCTATTTCAGATAGCGTACTGGGCTAGGCGGCATCTTAAAGCGCGTGGAAGGGCGAGTAAAATGCACTACTAAACTTTTATGATAGGGCAATCAGAGTCCCGATTAGATCATTTTATATTTTGGTTAGTATAAGAATTCAGCGAAATTCTATCACATTTGTTCAATTTACGTCGCTCCTATTTCAGATAGCGTATTGGGCTAAGCGGCATCTCAACGCGCATGAAATGACGAGTGAAATGCACTATTAAACTTCTAGGGTAAGGCAAACAGAGACCCGATTAGATCATTTTATATTACGGTTAATATAAGAATTCAGCGTAATTCTATCACATTTGATCAATTTACGTCGCTCCTATTTCAGATAGCGTACTGGGCTAGGCGGCATCTTAAAGCGCGTGGAAGGGCGAGTAAAATGCACTACTAAACTTTTATGATAGGGCAATCAGAGTCCCGATTAGATCATTTTATATTTTGGTTAGTATAAGAATTCAGCGAAATTCTATCACAATTGTTCTATTTACGTCGCTCCTATTTCAGATAGCGTATTGGGCTAAGCGGCATCTCAAAGCGCATGAAATGGCGAGTAAAATGCACTATTAAACTTCTAGGGTAGGGCAAGCAGAGACCCGATTAGGTCATTTTATATTTTGGTTAATATAAGAATTCAGCGAAATTCTATCACATTTGTTCAATTTACGTCGCTCCTATTTCAGATAGCGTATTGGGCTAAGCGGCATCTCAAAGCGCATGAAATGGCGAGTAAAATGCACTATTAAACTTCTAGGGTAGGGCAAACAGAGACCCGATTAGATCATTTTACATTATTGTTAATAAAAGAATTCAGCGAAATTCTATCACATTTGTTCAATTTACGTCGCTCCTATTTCAGATAGCGTATTGGGCTAAGCGGCATCTCAAAGCGCATGAATTGGCGAGTAAAATGCAATACTAAACTTCTAGGATAAGGCAAACAGAGACCCGATTAGATCATTTTATATTACGGTTAATATAATAATTCAGCGTAATTCTATCACATTTGTTCAACTTACGTCGCTCCTATTTTAGATAGCGTACTGGGCTAGGCGGCATCTTAAAGCGAGTGGAATGGCGAGTAAAATGCACTGCTAAACTTCTATGATAGGGCAATCTGAGACCCGATTAGATTATTTTATATTTTGTTTTAAATAAGATTTCAGGGAAATTCTATCACATTTGTTCAATTTTCGTCGCTCCTATATCAGATAGCGTATTGGGCTATGCGGCAGCTCAAAGCGCATGAAATGGCGAGTAAAATGCACTATTAAACTTCTAGGGTAAGGCAAACAGAGACCCGATTAGATCATTTTATATTATGGTTAATTTAAGAATTCAGCGAAATTCTATCACACTTGTTCAATTTACGTCGGTCCTAATTCAGATAGCGTATTGGGCTAAGCGCCATTTCAAAGCGCATGAAATGGCGAGTAAAATGCACTATTAAACTTCTAGGATAAGGCAAACAGAGACCCGATTAGATCATTTTACATTAATGTTAATATAAGAATTCAGGGAAATTCTATCACATTCGTTCAATTTACGTCGCTCATATTTGAGATAGCGTATTGGGATAAGCGGCATCTCAAAGCGCAAGAAATTGCGAGTAAAATGCACTATTAAACTTCTAGGGTAGAGCGAACAGAGACCCGATTAGATCATTTTACATTAAGGATAATATAAGGATTCAGCATAATTCTGTCACATTTGTTCAATTTACGTCGTTCCTATTTCAGATAGCGTACTGGGCTAGGCGGCATCTTAAAGCACGTGAAATGGCGAGTAAAATGCACTATTATCTTCTAGGATCAGGCGAACAGAGACCCGATTAGATCATTTTACATTAAGGTTAATATAAGAATTCACGGAAATTCTATCACATTTTTTCAATTTACGTCGCTCCTATTTCAGATAGCGTATTGGGCTATGCGACATTTCAAAGCGCATGAAATGGCGAGTAAAATGCACTATTAAACTTCTAGGTTACGGCAAACAGAGACCCGATTAGATCATTTTATATTACGGTTAATTTAAGAATTCAGCGAAATTCTATCACATTTGTTCAATTTATGTCGCTCCTATTTCAGATAGCGTACTGGGTTGGGCGGCATCTTAAAGCGCGTGGAATGGCGACTAAAATGCACTATTAAACTTCTAGGGTAGGGCAAACAGAGACCCGATTAGATCATTTTATATTATGGTTAATTTAAGAATTCAGCGAAATTCTATCACACTTGTTCAATTTACGTCGCTCCTAATTCAGATAGTCTATTAGGCTAAGCGGCATTTCAAAGCGCATGAAATGGCGAGTAAAATGCACTATTAAACTTCTAGGATAAGGCAAGCTGAGACCCGATTAGATCATTTTATATTACGGTTAATATAAGAATTCGGCGTAATTCTATCACATTTGTTCAACTTACGTCGCTCCTATTTCTGATAGCGTATTGGGCTAAGCGGCATCTCAAAGCGAATGAAATGGCGAGTAAAATGCACTATTAAACTTCTAGGGTAGGGCAAACAGAGACCCGATTAGATCATTTTACATTATTGTTAATAAAAGAATTCAGCGAAATTCTATCACATTTGTTCAATTTACGTGGCTCCTATTTCAGATAGCGTATTGGGCTAAGCGGCATCTCAAAGCGCATGAAATGGCGAGTAAAATGCACTATTAAACTTCTAGCGTAGGGCAAACAGAGACCCGTTTAGATCATTTTATATTATGGTTAATTTAAGAATTCAGCAAAATTCTATAACATTTGTTCAATTTACGTCGCTCCTATTTCAGATAGCGTACTGGGCTCGGCGGCATCTTGAAGCGCGTGGAATGGCGAGTAAAATGCACTATTAACCTTCAATGATAGGGCAATCAGAGACCCAATTAGATCATTTTATATTTTGTTTAATATAAGATTTCAGGGAAATCCCATCACATTTGTTCAATTTACGTCACTCCTATTTCAGATAGTGTTCTGGGCTAGGCGGCATCTTAAAGAGCGTGGAATGGCGAGTAAAATGCACTATTAAACTTCTATGACAGGGCAATCAGAGACCCGATTAGATCATTTTATATTTTGGTTCATATAAGAATTCAGCGATATTCTATTACATTTGTTCAATTTACGTCGCGCCTATTTCAGATAGCTTATTGGGCTAAGCGGCATCTTTAAGCGCAAGAAATGGCGAGTAAAATGCACTATTAAACTTCTAGGGTAGGGCGAACAGAGACCGGATTAGATCATTTTACATTAAGGTTAATATAAGAATTCAGCGAAACTCTATCACATTTGTTCAATTTACGTCGCTCCTATATCAGATAGCGTATTGGGCTAAGCGGCATCTCAAAGCGCCTGAAATGACGAGTGAAATGCAATATTAAACTTCTAGGGTAGGGCGAACAGAGACCCGATTAGGTCATTTTACATTAAGGTTAATATAAGAATCCAGGGAAATTCTATCGCATTTGTTCAATTTACGTTGCTCCTATTTCAGATAGCGTATAGGTCTAAGCGGCATCTCAAAGCGCGTGAAATGGCGAGTAAAATGCACTATTAAACTTCTAGGGTAAGGCAAACAGAAACCCGATTAGATCATATTATATTACGGTTAATATAAGAATTCAGCGTAATTCTATCACATTTGTTCAACTTACGTCGCTCCTATTTCAGATAGCGTACTGGGCTTTGCGGCATCTTAAAGCGCAAGAAATGGCGAGTAAAATGCACTATTAAACTTCTAGGGTAGGGCGAACAGAGACCCGATTAGATCATTTTACATTAAGGATAATACAAGAATTCAGCGAAACTCTATCACATTTGTTCAATTTACGTCGCTCCTATATCAGATAGCGTATTGGGCTAAGCGGCATCTCAAAGCGCATGAAATGACGAGTGAAATGCAATATTAAACTTCTAGGGTAGGGCGAACAGAGACCCGATTAGATCATTTTACATTAAGGTTAATATAAGAATCCAGGGAAATTCTATCACATTTGTTCAATTTACGTCGCTCCTATTTCAGATAGCGTATAGGGCTAAGCGGCATCTCAAAGCGCGTGAAATGGCCAGTAAAATGCACCATTAAACTTCCAGGGTAAGGCAAACAGAAACCCGATTAGATCATATCATATTACGGTTAATATAAGAATTCAGCGTAATTCTATCACATTTGTTCAACTTACGTCGCTCCTATTTCAGATAGCGTACTGGGCTAGGCGGCATCTTAACGCGCGTGGTATGCCGAGTAAAATGCACTATTAACCTTCAATGATAGGGCAATCAGACACCAGATTAGTCCATTTTATACTTTGGTTAATATAAGAATTCAGCGAAATTCTATCACATTTGTTCAATTTACGTCGCTCCTATTTCAGATAGCGCATTGGGCTAAGCGGCATCTCAAAGCGCATGAAATGGAGAGTGAAATGCACTATTAAACTTCTAGGGTAAGGCAAACAGAGACCCGATTAGATCATATTATATTACGGTTAATTTAAGAATTCAGCGAAATTCTGTCACATCTGTTCAATTTACGTCGCTCCTATTTCAGATAGCGTATTGGGCTAAGCGGCATCTCAAAGCGCATGAAATGGGGAGTACAATGCACTATTAAACGTCTAGGGTAGGGCAAACAGAGACCCGATTAGATCATTTTATATATTGGTTAATTTAAGAATTCAGCAAAATTCTATCACATTTGTTCTATTTACGCCGCTCCTATTTCAGATAGTGTATTGGGCTAAGCGGCATCTCAAATCGTATGAAATGGCGAATAAAATGCGCTATTAAAGTTCTAGGCTAGGGCGAACAGAGACCCGAATAGATCATTTTACATTATGGTTAATAAAAGAATTCAGCGAAATTCTATCACATTTGTTCAATTTACGTCGCTCCTATTTCAGATTGCGTATTGGGCTAAGCGGCATCTCAAAGCGCATGAAATGGCGAGTAAAATGCACTATCAAACTTCTAGGATAAGGCAAACAGAGACCCGATTAGATCATTTTATATTACGGTTAATATAAGAATTCAGCGTAATTCTATCACATTTGTTCAATTTACGTCGCTCCTATTTCAGATAGCGTATTGGGCTAAGCGGGATCTCAAAGCGCATGAAATGGCGAGTAAAATGCACTACTAAACTTCTATGGTAGGGCAATCTGAGACCCGATTAGATCATTTTATATTTTGTTTAAAATAAGATTTCAGGGAAATTCTATCACATTTGTTCAATTTACGTCGCTCCTATTTCAGAGAGCGTATTGGGCTAAGCGGCAGCTCAAAGCGAATGTAATGGGGAATAAAATGCACTATAATACTTCTAGGGTTGGGCGAAGGGAGACCCGATTACATCATTTTACATTAAGGTTAATATAAGAGTTCAGCGAAATTCAATCACATTTGTCAATTTACGTCGCTCCTATTTCAGATAGCGTACTGGGCTAGCGGCATCCTAAAGCGCGTGGAGCGGCGAGTAAAATGCACTATTAATCTTCTATGGTAGGGCCATCAGAGACCCGATTAGATCATTTTATATTTTGGTTAATATAAGAATTCAGCGAAATTCTATCACATTTGTTCAATTTACGTCGCTCCTATTTCAGATAGCGTATTGGGCTAAGCGACATCTCAAAGCGCATGAAATGGCGAGTAAAAGGCACTATCAAACTTCTAGGGTAGGGCAAACAGTGACCCGATTAGATCATTTTATATTATGGTTAATTTAAGAATTCAGCAAGATTCTATCACATTTGTTCAATTTACGTCGCTCCTATTTCGGATAGCGTACTGGGCTAGGCGGCATCCTAAAGCGTGTGGAGTGGCGAGTAAAATGCACTATTAATCTTCTATGATAGGGCAATCAGAGACCCGATTAGATCATTTTATATTTTGGTTAATATAAGAATTCAGCGAAATTCTATCACATTTGTTCAATTTATGTCGCTCCTATTTCAGATAGCGTACTGGGCTGGGCGGCATCTTAAAGCGCGTGGAATGGCGACTAAAATGCACTATTAAACTTCTAGGCTAGGGCGAACAGAGACCCGATTAGATCATTTTACATTTTGGTTAATAAAAGAATTCAGCGAAATTCTATCACATTTGTTCAATTTACGTCGCTCCTATTTCAGATAGCATATTGGGCTAAGCGGCATCTCAAAGCGCATGAAATGACGAGTGAAATGCACTACTAAACTTCTATGATAGGGCAATCAGAGACCCGATTAGATCATTTTATATTTTGGTTAATATAAGAATTCAGCGAAATTCTATCACATTTGTTCAATTTACGTCGCTCCTATTTCAGATAGCGTATTGGGCTAAGCGGCACCTCAAAGCGCATGAAATGACGAGTGAAATGCACTATTAGACTTCTATGGTAGGGCGAACAGAGACCCGATTAGATCATTTTACATTAAGGTTAATATAAGAATTCAGGGAAATTCTATCACATTTTTCAATTTACGTCGCTCCTACTTCAGATAGCGTATTCTGCTAAGCGGCATCTCAAAGCGCATGAAGTGGCGAATGAAATTCACTATTAAACTTCTAGGCTACGGCGAACAGAGACCCGATCAGATCATTTTACATTATGGTTAATAAAAGAATTCAGCGAAATTCTATCACATTTGTTCAATTTATATCGCTCCTATTTCAGATAGCGTATTGGGCTAAGCGGCATCTCAAAGCGCATGAAATGTCGAGTAAAACGCACTGTTAAACTTCTAGGGTAGGGCAAGCAGAGACCGGATTAGATCATTTTATATTATGGTTAATTTAAGAATTCAGCAAAATTCTATCACATTCGTTCAATTTAGGTCGCTCCTATTTCAGATAGCGTACTGGGCTAGGCGGCATCCTAAAGCGCGTGGAGCGGCGAGTAAAATGCACTATTAATCTTCTATGGTAGGGCCATCAGAGACCCGATTAGATCATTTTATATTTTGGTTAATATAAGAATTCAGCGAAATTCTATCACATTTGTTCAATTTACGTCGCTCCTATTTCAGATAGCGTATTGGGCTAAGCGACATCTCAAAGCGCATGAAATGGCGAGTAAAAGGCACTATTAAACTTCTAGGGTAGGGCAAACAGAGACCCGATAAGATCATTTTATATTTTGGTTAATATAAGAATTCAGCGAAATTCTATCACATTTGTTCAATTTACGTCGCTCCTATTTGAGATAGCGTATTGGGCTAAGCGGCATCTCAAAGCGCATGAAATGGCGAGTAAAACGCAATACTAAACTTCTAGGATAAGGCAAACAGAGACCCGATTAGATCATTTTATATTACGGTTAATATATGAATTCAGCGTAATTCTATCACATTTGTTCAACTTACGTCGCTCCTAGTTTAGATAGCGTACTGTGCTAGGCGGCATCTTAAAGCGCGTGGAATGGCGAGTAAAATGCACTACTAAACTTCTATGATAGAGCAATCAGAGACCCGATTAGGTCATTTTATATTTTGTTTAATATAAGATTTCAGGGAAACTGTATCACATTTGTTCAATTTACGTCGCTCCTATTTCAGATAGCGTATTCGGCTAAGCGGCATCTCAAAGCGCATGAAGTGGCGAATAAAATTCACTATTAAACTTCTAGGCTACGGCGAACAGAGACCCGATCAGATCATTTTACATTATGGTTAATAAAAGAATTCAGCGAAATTCTATCACATTTGTTCAATTTATATCGCTCCTATTTCAGATAGCGTATTGGGCTAAGCGGCATCTCAAAGCGCATGAAATGACGAGTAAAACGCACTGTTAAACTTCTAGGGTAGGGCAAGCAGAGACCCGATTAGATCATTTTATATTATGGTTAATTTAAGAATTCAGCAAAAGTCTATCACATTCGTTCAATTTAGGTCGCTCCTATTTCAGATAGCGTACTGGGCTAGGCAGAATCCTAAAACGCGTGGAGCGGCGAGTAAAATGCACTATCAATCTTCTATGGTAGGGCCAGCAGAGACCCGATTAGATCATTTTATATTTTGGTTAATATAAGAATTCAGCGAAATTCTATCACATTTGTTCAATTTACGTCGCTCCTATTTCAGATAGCGTATTGGGCTAAGCGACATCTCAAAGCGCATGAAATGGCGAGTAAAAGGCACTATTAAACTTCTAGGGCAGGGCAAACAGAGACCCGATTAGATCATTTTATGTAATGGTTAATTTAAGAATTCAGCAAAATTCTATCACATTTGTTCAATTTACGTCGCTCCTATTTCGGATAGCGAACTGGGCTAGGCGGCATCCTAAAGCGTGTGGAGTGGCGAGTAAAATGCACTATTAATCTTCTATGATAGGGCAATCAGAGACCCGATTAGATCATTTTATATTTTGGTTAATATAAGAATTCAGCGAAATTCTATCACATTTGTTCAATTTATGTCGCTCCTATTTCAGATAGCGTACTGGGCTGGGCGGCATCTTAAAGCGCGTGGAATGGCGACTAAAATGCACTATCAAACTTCTAGGCTAGGGCGAACAGAGACCCGATTAGATCATTTTACATTTTGGTTAATAAAAGAATTCAGCGAATTCTATCACATTTGTTCAATTTACGTCGCTCCTATTTCAGATAGCATATTGGGCTAAGCGGCATCTCAAGGCGCATGAAATGACGAGTGAAATGCACTACTAAACTTCTATGATAGGGCAATCAGAGACCCGATTAGATCATTTTATATTTTGGTTAATATAAGAATTCAGCGAAATTCTATCACATTTGTTCAATTTACGTCGCTCCTATTTCAGATAGCGTGTTGGGCTAAGCGGCATCTCAAAGCGCATGAAATGACGGGTGAAATGCACTATTAAGCTTCTAGGGTGGGGCGAACAGAGACCCGATTAGATCATTTTACATTAAGGTTAATATAAGAATTCACGGAAATTCTATCACATTTGTTCAATTTACGTCGCTCCTGTTGCAGGTAGCGTATTGGGCTATGCAGCATTTCAAAGCGCATGAAATGGCGAGTGAAATGCACTACTAAACTTCTAGGACAAGACAAACAGAGGCCCGATTAGATCATTTTATATTACGGTTAGTATAAGAATTCAGCGTAATTCTATCACATTTTTTCATCTTACGTCGCTCCTATTTCAGATAGCGTACTGGGCTAGGCGGCATCTTAAAGCGCGTGGAAGGGCGAGTAAAATGCACTACTAAACTTCTATGATAGAGCAATCAGAGACCCGATTAGTTCATCTTATATTTTGTTTAATATAAGATTTCAGGGAAATTCTATCACATTTGTTCAATTTAGGTCGCTCATATTTCAGATAGCTTATTGTGCTAAGCGGCATCTGAAAGCGCATGAAATGGCGAGTAAAATGCACTATTAAACTTCTAGGCAAGGGCAAACAGAGACCCGATTAGATCATTTTATATTACGGTTAATATAAGAATTCAGCGTAATTCTATCACATTTATTCAACTTACATCGCTCCTATTTCAGATAGCGTACTGGGCTAGGCGGCATGTTAAAGCGCGTGGAATGGCGAGTAAAATGAACTATTAAAATTCTATGATAGGGCAATCAGAGACCCGTTTAGATCATTTTATATTTTGCTTAATATAAGATTTCAGGGAAATTCTATCACATTTGTTCAATTTACGTCGCTCCTATTTCAGATAGCGTATTGGGCTAAGCGGCATCTCAGAGCGCATGAAATGGCGAACAAAATGCACTATTAAACTTCTAGGCTAGGGCGAACAGAGACCAGATTAGATCATTTCATATTTTGGTTAATATAAGAATTCTGCGAAATTCTACCACATTTGTTCAATTTACGTCGCTCCTATTTCAGATAGCTTATTGGGCTTAGCGGCATCTCAAAGCGCATGAAGTGACGAGTGAAATGCACTATTAAACTTCTAGGGTAGGGCAAACAGAGACCCGATTAGATCATTTTATATTATGGTTAATTTAAGAATTCAGCAAAATTCTATCACATTCGTTCAACTTACGTCGGTCCTATTTCAGATAGCGTATTGGGCTAAGCGGCATCTCAAAGCGCATGAAATGGCGAGTAAAATGCACTATTAAACTTCTAGCGTAGGGCAAACAGAGTCCCGATTAGATCATTTTATGTTATGGTTAATTTAAGAATTCAGCAAAATTCTATCACATTCGTTCAATTTACGTCGCTCCTATTTCAGATAGCGTATTGGGCTATGCGGCATCTCGAAGCGCATGAAATGGCGAGTAAAATGCTCTATTAAACTTCAAGGGTAGGACAAACAGAGACCCGATTAGATCATTTTATATTATGGTTAATTTAAGAATTCAGCGAAATTCTATCACATTTGTTCAATTTACGTCGCTCCTATTTCAGATAGCGTATTGGGCAAGGCGGCATCTTAAAGCGCGTGGAATGGCGAGTAAAATGCACTAATAAACCTCTATGATAGGGCAATCAGAGACCCGATTAGATCATTTTATATTTTGTTTAATATAAGATTTCAGCGAAGTTCTATCACATTTGTACAATTTACGTCGCTCCTATTTCAGATAGCGTATTGGTCTAAGCGGCATCTCAACGCGCATGAAATGGCGAGTAAAGTGCAATACTAAACTTCAAAGGATAAGGCAAACAGAGACCCGATTAGATCATTTTATGTTATGGTTAATTTAAGAATTCACGGAAATTCTATCACATTTGTTCAATTTACGTCGCTCCTATTTCAGATAGCGTATTGGGCTAAGCGGCTTCTCAAAGCGCATGAAATGGCGAGTAAAATGCACTATTAAACTTCTAGGATAAGCCAAACAGAGACCCGATTAGATCATTTTATATTACGGTTAATATAAGAATTCTGCGTAATTCTATCACATTTGTTCAACTTACGTCGCTCCTATTTCAGGTAGCATACTGGGCTAGGCGGCATCTGAAAGCGCGTGGAATGGCGAGCAAAATGCACTATTAAACTTGTAGGCTAGGGCGAACAGAGACCCGATTAGATCATTTTACATTTTGGTTAATAAAAGAATTCAGCGAAATTCTATCACATTTGTTCAATTTACGTCGCTCCTATTTCAGATACCATATTGGGCTAAGCGGCATCTCAAAGCGCATGAAATGACGAGTGCAATGCACTATTAAACTTCTAGGGTAGGGCGAACAGAGACCCGATTAGATCATTTTATATTATGGTTTATTTAAGAATTCAGGGAAATTCTATCACATTTGTTCAATTTACGTCGCTCCTATTTCAGATAGCGTATTGGGCTAAGCGGCCTCTCAAAGCGCATGAAATGGCGAGTAAAATGCGCTATTAAACTTCTAGGATAAGGCAAACAGAGACCCGATAAGATCATTTTATGTTACGGTTAATATAAGAATGCAGCGTAATTCTATCACATTTGTTCAACTTACGTCGCTCCTATTTCAGATAGCGTACTGGGCTAGGCGGCATCTCAAAGCGCATGAAATGGCGAGTGAAATGCACTATTAGACTTCTATGGTAGGGCGAACAGAGACCCGATTAGATCATTTTACATTAAGGTTAATATAAGAATTCACGGAAATTCTATCACATTTGCTCAATTTACGTCGCTCCTATTTCACATAGCGTATTGGGCTATGCGGCATCTCAAAGCGCATAAAATGACGAGTAAAATGCACTATTAGACTTCTATGGTAGGGCGAACAGAGACCCGATTAGATCATTTTATATTATGGTTAATAAAAGAATTCAGCTAAATTCTATCACATTTGTTCAACATACGTCGCTCCTATTTCAGATAGCGTATTGGGATAAGCGGCATCTCAAAGCGCATGAAATGACGAGTAAAATGCACTATTAAACTTCTAGGGTAGGGCAAACAGAGACCCGATTAGATCATTGTACATTATGGTTATAAAAGAATTCAGCGAATTTCTATCACATTTGTTCAACTTACGTCGCTCCTATTTCAGATAACGTATTTGGCTAACCGGCATCTCGAAGGGCATGAAATGGCGAGTAAAATGCACTATTAAACTTCTAGGGTAGGGCAAACAGAGACCCGATTAGATCATCTAATATTATGGTTAATTTAAGAATCCAGCAAAATTATATCACATTTGTTCAATTTACGTCGCTCCTATTTCAGATACCATATTGGGCTAAGCGGTATCTCAAAGCGCATGAAATGACGAGTGAAATGCACTATTAAACTTCTAGGGTAGGGCGAACAGAGACCCGATTAGACCATTTTATATTATGGTTAAGTTAAGGACGCAGCGAAAATCTATCACATTTGTTCAATTTACGTCGCTCCTATTTCAGATAGCGTACTGGGCTAGGCGGCAACTTAAAGCGCGTGGAATGGCGAGTAAAATGCACTATTAAACTTCTACGGTAGGGCAAACGGAGACCCGATTAGATCATTTTACATTATGGTTATAAAAGTATTCAGCGAAATTCTATCACATTTGTTCAACTTACGTCGTTCCTATTTCAGATAACGTATTGGGCTAACCGGCATCTCAAAGCGCATGAAATGGCGAATAAAATGCACTATTAAACTTCTAGGGTATGGCAAACAGAGACCCGATTAGATCATCTAATATTATGGTTAATTTAAGAATTCAGCAAAATTCTATCACATTTGTTCAATTTACGTCGCTCCTATTTCAGATACCATATTGGGCTAAGCGGCATCTCAAAGCGCATGAAATGACGAGTGAAATGCACTATTAGACTTCTATGGTAGGGCGAACAGAGATCCGATTAGATCATTTTACATTAAGGTTAATATAAGAATTCACGGAAATTCTATCACATTTGTTCAATTTACGTCGCTCCTATTTCACATAGCGTATTGGGCTATGCGGCATCTCAAAGCGCATAAAATGACGAGTAAAATGCACTATTAGACTTCTATGGTAGGGCGAACAGAGACCCGATTAGATCATTTTATATTATGGTTAATTTAAGAATTCAGCGACATTCTATCACATTTGTTCAATTTACGTCGCTCCTATTTCAGGTAGCGTATTGGGCTAAGCGGCATCTCAAAGCGCATGAAATGGCGAATAAAATGCACTATTATATTTCTACGCTAGGGCGAACAGAGACCCGATTAGATCATTTCACGTTATGGTTAATAAAAGAATTCAGCGAAATTCTATCACATTTGTTCAACATACGTCGCTCCTATTTCAGATAGCGTATTGGGATAAGCGGCATCTCAAAGCGCATGAAATGGCGAGTAAAATGCACTATTAAACTTCTATGATAGGGCAATCAGTGACCCGATTATATCACTTTATATTATAGTTAATTAAAGAATTCAGCGAAATTCAATCACATTTGTTCAATTTACATCGCTCCTATTTCAGATAGCGTATTGTGCTAAGCGGAATCTCAAAGCGCATGAAATGACGAGTAAAATGCACTATTAAACTTCTAGGGTAGGGCAAACAGAGACCCGATTAGATCATTGTACATTATGGTTATAAAAGAATTCAGCGAATTTCTATCACATTTGTTCAACTTACGTCGCTCCTATTTCAGATAACGTATTTGGCTAACCGTCATCTCGAAGGGCATGAAATGGCGAGTAAAATGCACTATTAAACTTCTAGGGTAGGGCAAACAGAGACCCGATTAGATCATCTAATATTATGGTTAATTTAAGAATCCAGCAAAATTCTATCACATTTGTTCAATTTACGTCGCTCCTATTTCAGATACCATATTGGGCAAAGCGGTATCTCAAAGCGCATGAAATGACGAGTGAAATGCACTATTAAACTTCTAGGGTAGGGCGAACAGAGACCCGGTTAGATCATTTTATATTATGGTTAAGTTAAGGACGCAGCGAAAATCTATCACATTTGTTCAATTTACGTCGCTCCTATTTCAGATAGCGTACTGGGCTAGGCGGCAACTTAAAGCGCGTGGAATGGCGAGTAAAATGCACTATTAAACTTCTAGGGTAGGGCAAACGGAGACCCGATTAGATCATTTTACATTATGGTTATAAAAGTATTCAGCGAAATTCTATCACATTTGTTCAACTTACGTCGTTCCTATTTCAGATAACGTATTGGGCTAACCGGCATCTCAAAGCGCATGAAGTGGCGAATAAAATGCACTATTAAACTTCTAGGGTAGGGCAAACAGAGACCCGATTAGATCATCTAATATTATGGTTAATTTAAGAATTCAGCAAAATTCTATCACATTTGTTCAATTTACGTCGCTCCTATTTCAGATACCATATTGGGCTAAGCGGCATCTCAAAGCGCATGAAATGACGAGTGAAATGCACTATTAAACTTCTAGGGTAGGGCGAACAGAGACCCGATTAGATCATTTTATATTATGGTTAAGTTAAGAATTCAGCGAAAATCTATCACATTTGTTCAATTTACGTCGCTCCTTTTTCAGATAGCGTATTGGGCTAAGCGGCATCACAAATCGCATGAAATGGCGAGTAAAATGCACTATTAAACTTCTAGGGTAGGGCAAACAGAGGCCCGATTAGATCATTTTATATTATGGTTAATTTAAGAATTCAGCGAAATTCTATCACATTCGTTCAATTTACGTCGCTCCTATTTCAGATAGCGTATTGGGCAAAGCGGCATCTTAAAGCGCGTGGAATGGCGAGTAAAATGAACTATTAAACTTCTAGGGTAGGGCAAACAGAGACCCGATTAGATCATTTTACATTATGGTTATAAAAGTATTCAGCGAAATTCTATCACATTTGTTCAACTTACGTCGCTCCTATTTCAGATAACGTATTGGGCTATCCGACATCTCCATGGGCATGAAATGGCGAGTAAAATGCACTATTAAACTTCTAGGGTAAGGCAAACAGAGACCCGATTAGATCATCTAATATTATGGTTAATTTAAGAATTCAGCAAAATTCTATCACATTTGTTCAATTTACGTCGCTCCTATTTCAGATAGCGTACTGGGCTAGGCGGCAACATAAAGCGCGTGGAATGGCGAGTAAAATGCACTATTAAACTTCTATGATAGGGCAATCAGTGACCCGATTAGATCATTTTATAATATAGTTAATTTAAGAATTCAGCGAAATTCTATCACATTTGTTCAATTTACGTCGCTCCTATTTCAGATAGCGTATTCGGCTAAGCGGCATCTCAAAGCACACGAAATGGCGAATAAAATGCACTATTAAACTTCTCGGCTAGGGCGAACAGAGACCCGATTAGATCATTTTACATGTTGGTTAATAAAAGAATTCAGCGAAATTCTATCACATTTGTTCAATTTACGTCGCTCCTATTTCAGATACCATATTGGGCTAAGCGGCATCTCAAAGCGCATGAAATGACGAGTGAAATGCACTATTAGACTTCTATGGTAGGGCGAACAGAGACCCGATTAGATCATTTTACATTAAGGTTAATATAAGAATTCACGGAAATTCTATCACATTTGTTCAATTTACGTCGCTCCTATTTCACATAGCGTATTGGGCTATGCGGCATCTCAAAGCGCATAAAATGACGAGTAAAATGCACTATTAAACTTCTAGGGTAGGGCAAAGGGAGACCCGATTCGATCATTTTATATTATGGTTAATTTAAGAATTCAGCGAAATTCTATCACATTTGTTCAATTTACGACGCTCCAATTTCAGGTAGCGTATTGGGCTAAGCGGCATCTCAAAGCGCTTGAAATGGCGAATAAAATGCACTATTATATTTCTACGCTAGGGCGAACAGAGACCCGATTAGATCATTTTACGCTATGGTTATTAAAAGAATTCAGCGAAATTCTATCACATTTGTTCAACATACGTCGCTCCTATTTCAGATAGCGTATTGGGCTAAGCGGCATCTCAAAGCGCATGAAATGGCGAATAAAATGCACTATTAAACTTCTATGATAGGGCAATCAGTGACCCGATTATATCACTTTATATTATAGTTAATTAAAGAATTCAGCGACATTCTATCACATTTGTTCAATTTACATCGCTCCTATTTCAGATAGCGTATTGGGCTAAGCGGAATCTCAAAGCGCATGAAATGACGAGTAAAATGCACTATTAAACTTCTAGGGTAGGGCAAAGAGAGACCCGATTAGATCATTTTATATTTTGTTCAATATAAGATTTCACGGAAATTCTATCACATTTGTTCAATTTACGTCGCTCCTATTTCAGATAGCGTATTGGGCTAAGCGGCATCTCAAAGCGCATGAAATGGCGAGTAAAATGCACTGTTAAACTTCTAGGGTAGGGCAAACAGAGGCCCGATTAGATCATTTTATATTATGGTTAATTTAAGAATTCAGCGAAATTCTATCACATTCGTTCAATTTACGCCGCTCCTATTTCAGATAGCGTATTGGGCAAAGCGGCATTTTAAAGCGCATGAAATTACGAGTAAAATGCACAATTCAACTTCTATGATAGCGCAATCAGAGACCCGAATAGATCGTATTATATTATGGTTAATATAAGTATTCTGCGTAATTCTATCACGTTTGTTCAATTTACGTAGCTCCAATTTCAGATAGCGTATTGGACTAGGCGGCATATTAAAGCGCATGAAATGTCGAGTAAAATTCACTACTAAACTCCACGGATAGGGCAATCAGAGACCCGATTAGGTCATTTTATATTATGGTTAATATAAGAATTCTGCGTAATTCTCTCAGATTTGTTCAATTTACGTCGCTCCTATTTCGGATAGCGTATTGGGATAGGCGACATCTTAAAGCGCATGAAATAACGAGTAAAATGCACTACTATACTTCGAGGATAGGGCAATCAGAGATCCGATTAGGTCATCTTATATTATGATTAATATAAGAATTCAGCGTAATTCTATCACATTTGTTCAATTTACGACGCTCCTATTTCAGATAGCGTATTGGGGTAGGCTGCATCTTAAAGCGCATGGAATGGCGAGTAAAATGCACTATAAAACTTCTATGATAGGGCAATCAGAGATCCGATTAGATCATTCTATATTATGGTTAATATAAGAATTCTGCGTAATTCTATCACGTTTGTTCAATTTACGTCGCTCCTATTTCAGATAGCGTATTGGGTTCGGTGGCATCTTAAAGCGCATGAAATGTCGAGTAAAATGCACTATTAAACTTCTATGATAGAGCAACCAGAGACCCGATTAGATCATATTATATTATGGTTAATATATGAATTCTGCGTAATTCTATCACGTTTGTTCAATTTACGTCGCTCCATCTTCAGATAGCGTATTGGGCTAGACAGCACCTTAAAGCGCATGAAATACGCGAGTAAAATGCACTATTAACCTTCTATGATAGGGCAATCAGAGACCCGATTAGATCATTTTAAATTATGGTTAAGTTAAGAATTCTGTGTAATTCTATCACATTGGTTCA
Source organism: Macropis europaea (assembly GCA_916610135.2). NCBI lineage: Eukaryota > Metazoa > Arthropoda > Insecta > Hymenoptera > Melittidae > Macropis > Macropis europaea. The sequence continues at coordinate 100,856 of CAKAJE020001710.1, read as the reverse complement.
ATTTACGATGCTCCTATTTCAGATAGCCTATTGGGCGAGGCGGCATCTTAAAGCGCATGAAATTTCGAGTAAAATGCTCTACTAGACTTCTCAGATAGGGCAATCAGAGACCCGATTAGATCGTTTTATATTAATGTTAATATAAGAATTCAACGTAATTTTATCACATTCGTTCAATTTACGTCGCCCCTATTTCAGATACCGTATTGGGCTAGGTTGCATCTTAAAGCGCATGACATGTGGAGTAAAATGCACTATTAAAATTCTAGGGTAGGGCAAACAGAGACCCGATTAGATCATTTTATATAATGGTTAATTTAAGAATTCAGCGAAACTCTATCACACTTGTTCAATTTACGTAGCTCCGATTTCAGATAGCGTATTGGAATAGATGGCACCTTAAAGCGCATGAAATGACGAGTAAGATTCACTACTAAAGTTATATGGTAGGACAATCAGAGACCCGATTGGATCATTTCATATTATTGTTAATATAATAATTCAGCGTAATTTGAACACATTTGTTGAACTCCCGTCGCCCCTATTTCAGATAGCGTATTGGGCTAAGCGGCATCTTGAAGCGCATGAAATGTCGAGTAAAATGCACTACTAAACTTCTATGATAGGGCAATCAGAGACCCGATTAGATCATTTTATATTATGGTTAATATAAGAATTCAGCGAAATTCTATCACATTTGTTCAATTTACGTCGCTCCAACTTCAGATAGCGTATCGGGATAAGCGGTACCTTAAAGCGCATGAAATGCCGAGCAAAATGCACTATTAACCTTCTATGATAGAGCAACCAGAGACCCGATTAGATCATTTTATATTATGGCTAATATAAGAATTCAGCGTTATTCTATCACATTTGTTCAATTTACGTCGCTCCTATTTCAGATAGCATATTGGGCTAGGCGGCATCGTAAAGCGCATGGAGTGTCGAGTAAAATGCACTGTTAAACATCTCGGATAGGGCAAACAGAGACCCGATTAGCTCATTTTATATTATGGTTAATATAAGAATTCTGCGTAATTCTATCACACCTGTTCAATTTACGACGCTCCTGCTTCAGACAGCGTATTGGGCTAACCGGCATCTTAAAGCGCGTGGAATGACGAGTAAAATGCACTACTAACCTTCTATGATAGGGCAATCAGAGACCCGATCAGATCATTTCATATTACTGTTAATATAAGAATTCAGCGTGCTTTTATCACATTTGTTCAATTTACGTCCCCCCTGTTTCAGATTGCGTATTGGGCTAGGTGGCATCTTAAGGCGCTCGGAATGACGAGTAAAATGTACTATTAACCTTCTATGATAGGGCAATCAGAGCCCCGTTTAGATCATTTTATATTATTGTTAATATTAGAATACAGCGTAATTTGATCACATTTGTTGAATTTACGTCGCCCCTATTTCAGATAACGTATTGGGCTAGGTGGCATCTTAAAGCGCATCAAATGGCGAGTAAAATGCACTATTAAACTTCTAGGGTAGGGCAAACAGAGACCCGATTAGATCATTGTACATTATGGTTATAAAAGAATTCAGCGAATTTCTATCACATTTGTTCAACTTACGTCGCTCCTATTTCAGATAACGTATTTGGCTAACCGGCATCTCGAAGGGCATGAAATGGCGAGTAAAATGCACTATTAAACTTCTAGGGTAGGGCAAACAGAGACCCGATTAGATCATCTAATATTATGGTTAATTTAAGAATTCAGCAAAATTCTATCACATTTGTTCAATTTACGTCGCTCCTATTTCAGATAGCGTACTGGGCTAGGCGGCAACTTAAAGCGCGTGGAATGGCGAGTAAAATGCACTATTAAACTTCTAGGGTAGGGCAAACAGAGACCCGATTAGATCATTTTACATTATGGTTATAAAAGTATTCAGCGAAATTCTATCACATTTGTTCAACTTACGTCGCTCCTATTTCAGATAACGTATTGCGCTAACCGGCATCTCAAAGCGCGTGGAATGGCGAGTAAAATGCACTATTAAACTTCTAGGGTAGGGCGAACAGAGACCCGATTACATCATTTTATATTATGGTTTATTTAAGAATTCAGGGAAATTCTATCACATTTGTTCAATTTACGTCGCTCCTATTTCACATAGCGTATTGGGCTATGCGGCATCTCAAAGCTCATAAAATGACGAGTAAAATGCACTATTAGACTTCTATGGTAGGGCGAACAGAGACCCGATTAGATCATTTTATATTATGGTTAATTTAAGAATTCAGCGACATTTAATCACGTTTGTTCAATTTACGTCGCTCCTATTTCAGTTAGCGTATTGGGCTAAGCGACATCTCAAAGCGCATGAAATGGCGAATAAAATGCACTATTATATTTCTACGCTAGGGCGAACAGAGACCCGATTAGATCATTTTACGTTATGGTTAATAAAAGAATTCAGCGAAATTCTATCACATTTGTTCAACATACGTCGCTCCTATTTCAGATAGCGTATTGGGATAAGCGGCATCTCAAAGCGCATGAAATGGCGAGTAAAACGCACTATTAAACTTCTATGATAGGGCAATCAGTGACCCGATTATATCACTTTATATTATAGTTAATTAAAGAATTCAGCGAAATTCTATCACATTTGTTCAATTTACATCGCTCCTATTTCAGATAGCGTATTGTGCTAAGCGGAATCTCAAAGCGCATGAAATGACGAGTAAAATGCACTATTAAACTTCTAGGGTAGGGCAAACAGAGACCCGATTAGATCATTTTATATTTTGTTCAGTATAAGATTTCAGGGAAATTCTATCACATTTGTTCAATTTACGTCGCTCCTATTTCAGATAGCGTATTGGGCTAAGCGGCATCTCAAAGCGCATGAAATGGCGAGTAAAATGCACTGTTAAACTTCTAGGGTAGGGCAAACAGAGGCCCGATTAGATCATTTTATATTATGGTTAATTTAAGAATTCAGCGAAATTCAATCACATTCGTTCAATTTACGTCGCTCCTATTTCAGATAGCGTATTGGGCAAAGCGGCATCTTAAAGCGCGTGGAATGGCGAGTAAAATGCACTATTAAACTTCTAGGGTAGGGCAAACAGAGACCCGATTAGATCATTTTACATTATGGTTATAAAAGTATTCAGCGAAATTCTATCACATTTGTTCAACTTACGTCGCTCCTATTCCAGATAACGTATTGGGCTAACCGGCATCTCCATGGGCATGAAATGGCGAGTTAAATGCACTATTAAACTTCTAGGGTAAGGCAAACAGAGACCCGATTAGATCATCTAATATTATGGTTAATTTAAGAATTCAGCAAAATTCTATCACATGTGTTCAATTTACGTCGCTCCTATTTCAGATAGCGTACTGGGCTAGGCGGCAACTTAAAGCGCGTGGAATGGCGAGTAAAATGCACTATTAAACTTCTATGATAGGGCAATCAGTGACCCGATTAGATCATTTTATAATATAGTTAATTTAAGAATTCAGCGAAATTCTATCACATTTGTTCAATTTACGTCGCTCCTATTTCAGATAGCGTATTCGGCTAAGCGGCATCTCAAAGCGCACGAAATGGCGAATAAAATGCACTATTAAACTTCTCGGCTAGGGCAAACAGAGACCCGATTAGATCATTTTACATGTTGGTTAATAAAAGAATTCAGCGAAATTCTATCACATTTGTTCAATTTACGTCGCTCCTATTTCAGATACCATATTGGGCTAAGCGGCATCTCAAAGCGCATGAAATGACGAGTGAAATGCACTATTAAACTTCTAGGGTAGGGCGAACAGAGACCCGATTAGATCATTTTATATTATGGTTTATTTAAGAATTCAGGGATATTCTATCACATTTGTTCAATTTACGTCGCTCCTATTTCAGATAGCGTATTGGGCTAAGCGGCCTCTCAAAGCGCATGAAATGGCGAGTAAAATGCGCTATTAAACTTCTAGGATAAGGCAAACAGAGACCCGATAAGATCATTTTATGTTACGGTTAATATAAGAATGCAGCGTAATTCTATCACATTTGTTCAATTTACGTCGCTCCAATTTCAGGTAGCGTATTGGGCTAAGCGGCATCTCAAAGCGCTTGAAATGGCGAATAAAATGCACTATTATATTTCTACGCTAGGGCGAACAGAGACACGATTAGATCATTTTACGCTATGGTTATTAAAAGAATTCAGCGAAATTCTATCACATTTGTTCAACATACGTCGCTCCTATTTCAGATAGCGTATTGGGCTAAGCGGCATCTCAAAGCGCATGAAATGGCGAATAAAATGCACTATTAAACTTCTATGATAGGGCAATCAGTGACCCGATTATATCACTTTATATTATAGTTAATTAAAGAATTCAGCGACATTCTATCACATTTGTTCAATTTACATCGCTCCTATTTCAGATAGCGTATTGGGCTAAGCGGAATCTCAAAGCGCATGAAATGACGAGTAAAATGCACTATTAAACTTCTAGGGTAGGGCAAAGAGAGACCCGATTAGATCATTTTATATTTTGTTCAATATAAGATTTCAGGGAAATTCTATCACATTTGTTCAATTTACGTCGCTCCTATTTCAGATAGCGTATTGGGCTAAGCGGCATCTCAAAGCGCATGAAATGGCGAGTAAAATGCACTGTTAAACTTCTAGGGTAGGGCAAACAGAGGCCCGATTAGATCATTTTATATTATGGTTAATTTAAGAATTCAGCGAAATTCTATCACATTCGTTCAATTTACGCTGCTCCTATTTCAGATAGCGTATTGGGCAAAGCGGCATCTTAAAGCGCATGAAATGACGAGTAAAATGCACTATTCAACTTCTATGATAGGGCAATCAGAGACCCGAATAGATCGTATTATATTATGGTTAATATAAGTATTCTGCGTAATTCTATCACGTTTGTTCAATTTACGTAGCTCCAATTTCAGATAGCGTATTGGACTAGGCGGCATATTAAAGCGCATGAAATGTCGAGTACAATTCACTACTAAACTCCACGGATAGGGCAATCAGCGACCAGATTAGGTCATTTTATATTATGGTTAATATAAGAATTCTGCGTAATTCTCTCAGATTTGTTCAATTTACGTCGCTCCTATTTCGGATAGCGTATTGGGATAGGCGACATCTTAAAGCGCATGAAATAACGAGTAAAATGCACTACTAAACTTCGAGGATAGGGCAATCAGAGATCCGATTAGGTCATCTTATATTATGATTAATATAAGAATTCAGCGTAATTCTATCACATTTGTTCAATTTACGACGCTCCCATTTCAGATAGCGTATTGGGGTAGGCTGCATCTTAAAGCGCATGGAATGGCGAGTAAAATGCACTATAAAACTTCTATGATAGGGCAATCAGAGATCCGATTAGATCATTCTATATTATGGTTAATATAAGAATTCTGCGTAATTCTATCACGTTTGTTCAATTTACGTCGCTCCCATTTCAGATAGCGTATTGTGCTGAGCGGCATCTTAAAGCGCATGAAATGACGACTAAAATGCTCTACTAGTCTTCTCAGATAGGGCAAACAGAGACCCGATTAGATCATCTTATATTATGGTTAGTATAAGAATTCAGCGAAATTCTATCACATTTGTTCAATTTACGTCGCTCCTATTTCAGATAGCGTATTGGGTTAGGTGGCATCTTAAAGCGCATGAAATGTCGAGTAAAGTGCACTATTAAACTTCTATGATAGAGCAACCAGAGACCCGATTAGATCATATTATATTATGGTTAATATATGAATTCTGCGTAATTCTATCACGTTTGTTCAATTTACGTCGCTCCGTCTTCAGATAGCGTATTGGGCTAGACAGCACCTTAAAGCGCATGAAATACGCGAGTAAAATGCACTATTAACCTTCTATGATAGGGCAATCAGAGACCCGATTAGATCATTTTAAATTATGGTTAAGTTAAGAATTCAGTGAAATTCTATCACATTTGTTCAATTTACGTCACTCCTATTTCTGATGGCGTATTGGGCTAAGTGGCATCTCAAAGCGCATGAAATGGCGAGTAAAATGCACTATTATACTTCTAGGGTAAGGCAAACAGAGACCCGATTAGATCATTTTATATTACGGTTAATATAAGAATTCAGCGTAATTCTATCACATTTGTTCAATATACGACGCTCCTATTTCAGATAGCCTGCAGGGCTATGCGGCGTCCTAAACCGCGTGGAATGGCGAGTCAAATCCACTATTAACCTTCTATGATAGTGCAATCAGAGGCCCGATTGGATCATTTTATATTTTGGTTAATATAAGAATTCTGCGAAATTCCATCACATTTGTTCAATTTGCGTCGCTCCAATTTCGGATAGCGTATTGGGCTAAGCGGCATCTCAAAGCGGATGGAATGGCGAGTAAAATGCACTATTAAACTTGTAGGGTAAGGCAAACAGAGACCCGATTAGATCATTCTCATATTATGGTTGATTTAAGAATTCCGTGAAATTTTATCACATTTGTTAAATTTACGTCGCTCCTATTTCAGATAGCGTATTGGGCTAAGCGGCGTCTCAAAGCGCATGAAATGTCGAGTAAAATACACTATTAAACTTCTAGGGTAAGGTAAACAGAGACCCGATTAGATCATTTCATATTACGGTTAATATAAGAATTCAGCGTAATTCTATCACATTTGTTCAATTTACGTCACTCCTATTTCAGATAGCCTACCGGGCTGGGCAGAATCCTAAAGCGCATGAAATGGCGAGTAAAATGCACTATTAAACTTCTAGGGTAGGGCAAACAGAGACCCGATGGTATCATTTTATATTATGATTAATTTAAGAATTCAGTGAAATTCTATCACATTTGATAAATTTACGTCGCTCCTATTTCAGATAGCGTATTGGGCTAAGTGGCATCTTAAAGCGCATGAAATGGCGAGTAAAATGCACTGTCAAACTTCTAGTGTAAGGCGAACAGAGACCCGATTAGATCATTTTATATTACAGTTAACATCAGAATTCAGCGAAATTCTATCACATTTGTCCAATTTACGTCACTCCTATTTCAGATAGCCTACCGGGCTCGGCAGAATCCTAAAGCGCATGAAATGGCGAGTAAAATGCACTATTAAACTTCTAGTGTAGGGCAAACAAAGACCCGATGATATCATTTTATATTATGATTAATTTAAGAATTCAGTGAAATTCTATCACATTTGATAAATTGACGTCGCCCCTATTTCAGATAGCGTATTGGGCTAAGTGGCATCTTAAAGCGCATGAACTGGCGAGTAAAATGCACTATTAAACTTCTAGGGTAGGGCAAACAGAGACCCGATGATAGCATTTTATATTATCATTAATTTAAGAATTCAGTGAAATTCTATCACATTTGATAAATTTACGTCGCTCCTATTTCAGATAACGTATTGGGCTAAGCGGCGTCTCAAAGCGCATGAAATGTCGAGTAAAATGCACTACTAAAATTCTAGGGTAAGGCAAACAGAGACCCGATTAGGTCATTTTATATTACGGTTAATATAAGAATTCAGCGTAATTCTATCACATTTGTTCAATTTACGTCGTTTCTATTTCTGATGGCGTATTGGGCTAAGCGGCATCTCAAAGCGCATGAAATGGCGAGTAAAATGCACTATTATACTTCTAGGGTAAGGCAAACAGAGACCCGATTAGATCATTTCACATTATGGTTAATACAAGAATTCAGCGGAATTCTATCACATTTGTTCAATTTACGTCGCTCCTATTTCAGATAGCGTATCGTGCTACGCGGCATCTCAAAGAGCATGAAATGGCGAGTAAAATGCACTATTAAACTGCTAGGGTAGGGCAATCAGAGACCCGATTAGATCATTTTATATTACGGTTAATATAAGAATTCAGAGAAATTCTATCACATTTGTTCAATTTACGTCGCTCCTATTGCAGATAGCGTATTGGGCTAAGCGGCACCTCAAAGCGCATGAAATGGCGAGCAAAATGCACTATCAAACTTCTAGGGTAAGGCAAACAGAGACCCGATTAGATCATTTTACATTATGGTTAATATAAGACTTCAGCGAAATTCTATCACATTTGTTCAATTTACGTCGCTCCTATTTCAGATAGCGTATTGGGCTAACCGGCATCTCAAAGCGCATGAAATGACGAGTGAAATGCACTATCAAACTTCTTGGGTAAGGCAAACAGAGACCCGATTAGATCATTTTATATTACGGTTAATATAAGAATTCAGCGTAATTCTATCACATTTGTTCAATTTCCGTCGCTCCTATTTCAGATAGCGTATTGGGCTAGGCGGCATCTAAAAGCGCGTGGAATGGTGAGTGAAATGCACTACAAACCTTCCATGATAGGGCAATGAGAGACCCGATTAGATAATTTTATATTATGGTTAATTTAAGAATTCCGCAAGATTATATCACATTTGTTCAATTTACGTCTCTCCTATTCCAGATAGCGTACTAGGCTAGGCGGCATCTTAAAGCGCGAGGAATGGCGAGTAAAATGCACTACTAAACTTCAATGATAGGGCTATCAGAGACCTGATTAGATCATTTCATATTTTGGTTCATATAATAATACAGCGAAATTCTATCACATTTGTTCAATTTGCGTCGCTCCTATTTCAGATAGCGTATTGGGCTAAGCGGCATCTCAAAGCGCATGAAATGGCGAGTAAAATGCACTATTAAAATTCTAGGGTAGGGCAAACAGAGACCCGATTAGATCGTTTTATATTATAGTTAATATAAGAATTCAAAGTAATTTTATCACATTTGTTCAATTTATATCGCTCCTATTTCAGATTGCGTGTTGGGCTAGGCGGCAGCATAAAGCGCATGAAATGATGAGTAAAATGCACCAATAAACTTCTATGATAGGGCAATCAGAAACCCGAATAGATCGTATTATATTATGGTTAATATAACAATTCTGCGTAATTCTATCACATTTATTAAATTTACGTCGCTCCTATTTCAGATAGCGTATTCGGCTAAGCGGCATATTAAAGCGCTTGAAATGGCGAGTAAAATGCAATATTAAACTACTATGATAGGGCAATCAGAGGCCCGATTAGATCATTTTATATTATTGTTAATATAAGAAATCAACGTAATTTTATCACATTTCTTCAATTGACGTCGCCCCTATTTCAGATAGCGTATTGGGCTAGGAGGCATCTTAAAGCGCATGAAATGTCGAGTAGAATGCACTATTAAACTTCTATCGTAGGGCAATCAGAGACCCGAATAGATCGTATTATATTATGGTTAATATAAGAATTCTGCGTAATTCTATCACATTTGTTCAATTTATGTCGCTCCAATTTCAAATAACGTATTGGGCTAAGCGGCACCTTAAAGCGCAGAAAATGACGAGTAAAATGCACTATTAAACTTCTATGATAGGGCAATCAGAGATCCGATTAGATCATTTTATATTATGGTTAATATAAGAATTCAGCGTAATTCTATCACATTTGTTCAATTTACGTCGCTCCTAATTCAGATAGCGTATTGGTTTCAGTGGCATGTTAATGGGCATGAAATGTCGAGTAAAATGCACTACTAAACTTCTAGGATAGGGCAATCGGAGACCCGATTAGATCATTTTATATTATTCTTAATATAAGAATTTAGCGTCATTTTATCACATTTTTCAATTAACGTCGCCCCTATTTCAGATAGCGTATTGGGCTAGTTGGCATCTTAAAGCGCATGAAATGTCGAGTAAAATGCAGTATTAAACTTCTAGGGCAGGGCAAACAGAGACCCGCTGAGGTCATCTTATATTATGATTAATATAAGGATATGCCGTAATTCTATCACATTTGTTCAATTTACGTCGCTCCTGTTTCAGAAAGCGTATTGTGTTAAGCGGCACCTTAAAGCGCATGAAATGACGAGTAAAATTCACTATTAAACTTCTATGATAGGGCAATCACAGACCCGATTAGATCATTTTATATTATGGTTGATATAAGAATTATGCGTAATTCTATCACATTTGTTCAAGTGACGTCGTTCCTATTTCAGATAGTATATTGGGCTACGCGGCATCTTAAAGCGCGTGGAATGGCGAGTAAAATGCACTACTAACCTTCTACGATAGGGCAATCAGAGACCCGATTAGATCATTCTATATTATGGTTAATATAAGATTTCTGCGTAATTCTATCACATTTGTTCAATTTATGTCGCTCCTATTTCAGATAGCGTATTGGGCCAGGCGGCACCTTAAAGCGCATGAAATGGCGAGTAAAATGCACTACTAAACTTATATGATAGGGCAATCAGAGACCCGAATAGATCATATTATATTATGGTTAATATAAGAATTCAACGTAATTTTATCACATTTGTTCAATTTACGTCGCCCCTATTCCAGATAGCGTATTGGGCTAGGTGGCATCTTAAAGCGCATGAAATGTCGAGTAAAATACACTATTAAACTTCTAGGGTAGGGCAAACAAAGTCCCGATTAGATCATTTTATATTATGGTTCAGTTAAGAATTCAGCGAAATTCTATCACATTTGTTCAATTTACGTCGCTGCTATTTCAGACAGCGTATTGGGCTAGGCGGTATCTTAAGGCGCGTGGAATGAGGAGTAAAATGCAGTACTAAACTTCTCGGATAGGGCAATCAGAGTCCCGATTAGGTCATCTTATATTATGGTTAATATAAGATTTCAGCGAAATTCTATCACATTTGTTCAATTTACGTCGCTCCTATTTCAGGTAGCGTGTTAGGCTAAGCGGCGCCTTAAAGCGCATGAAATGTCGAGTAAAACGCACTATTAAACTTCTATGTTAGGGCAATCAGAGACCCGATTAGATCATTTTATATTATTGTTAATATAAGAATTCAACGTAATTTTATCACATTTGTTCAATTTACGTAGCTCCGATTTCAGATAGCGTACTGGACTAGCCAGCACCTTAAAGCGCAAGGAGTGGCGTGTAAAATGCACTAGTAACCTTCTCGGATGCGGCCATCACAGATCAGATGAGATCATTTTGTATTATGGGTAATATAACAATTCTTAGCGTATTGGGCTAAGCGGTATCTGAAACCGCATAACATGTCGAGTAAAATGCTCTACAAAACTTCTAGGATAGGGCAATTAGAGACCCGATTATATAATCTTATATTATGATTAATATAAGAATGCAGCGTAATTCCATCACGTTTGTTCAATTTACGTCTCTCCTATTACAGATAGCGTATTAGGCTATGCGGCATCTCAAAGCGCATGAAACGACGAGTAAAATGCACTATTAAACTTCCAGGGTAGGGCAAACAGAGACCCGATTAGATCATTTTATATTATGGTTCATACAAGAATGCAGCGTAATTCTATCACAATTGTTCAATTTACGTCGCTCCTATTTCAGATAGCGTATTGGGCTTGGCTGCATCTTAAAGCGCATGAACTGTCGAGTAAAATGCACTACTAAACTTCTAGGATGCGGCAATCAGAGACCCAATTAGATCAACTTATATTATGGTTACTTTAAGAATTCGTCGTAACTCTATCACATTTGTTCAATTTACGTAGCTCCAATTTCAGATTGCGTATTGGTCTAGGCGGCACATTAAAGCGTATGAAATGACGAGTAAAATGCACTACTGAACATCTTGGATAGGATAATCCGAGACCCGATTAGGTCATTTGATATTATGGTTATTATAAGAATGCAGCGTAACTCTATCACAATTGTTCGATTTACGTCTCTCGTATTTCAGATAGCGTATTGGTCTAAGCGGCATCTTAAAGAGCATGAAATGTCGAGTACAGTGCACTATTAAAATTCTAGGGTAGGGCAATCAGAGACCCGATTAGGTCATCTTATATTATGATTAATATAAGAATTCAGCGTAATTCTATCACATTTGTTCAATTTACGTCGCTCGTATTTCAGATTTCGTATTGGGATAGGCGGCATCTTAAAGCGCATGGAATGACGCGTAAAATGCACTATTAAACTTCCATGATAGGGCAATCAGAGACCCGATTAGATCATTCTATATTATGGTTAATATAAGAAACCTGCGTAATTCTATCACAAATGTTCAATTTACGTAGCTCCAATTTCAGATAGTGTATTGGGCTTGGCGTCAACTTCAAGCGCGTGGAATGACGAGTAAAATGCACTCCTAACCTTCTATGACAGGGCAATGAGAGACCAGATTAGATCATTTTATATTATTGTTAATATAAGAATTCAGCGAAATTCTATCATATTTGTTCAATGTACGCCGCTCCTATTTCACATAGTGTATTGGGCTAAGCGGCACCTTAAAGCGCATGAAATGGCGAGTAAAATGCACTATTAAACTTCTATGATAGGGCACTCAGAGACCCGATTAGATCATTTTAAATTATGGTTAATATAAGAGTTCTACGTAATTCTATCACATTTGTTCAATTTACGTCGCTCCTATTTCAGATAGCGTATTGGGCTAGGCGGCACCTTAAAGCGCATGAAATGCCGAGTAAAATGCACTACTAAACATCTAGGATAGGGCAATCAGAGACCCGATTAGATCATCCTATATTCTGATTAATATAAGAACTTAGCGTAATTCTATCACATTTGTTCAATTTACGTCGCTCGTATTTCAGATAGCGTATTGGGCCAGACGGCACCTTAAAGCGCATGAAATGACGAGTAAAATGCACCATTAAACTTCTATGATGGGGCAATCAGAGACCCGATTAGATCATTTTATATTATTGTTAACATAAGAATGCAGTGTAATTCTATCACATTTATTCAATTTACGACGCTCCTGTCTCAGATAGCGTAATGGGCGAGGTGGCATCTTAAAGCGCATGACATGACGAGTAAAATGCACTATTAAACTTCTATGATAGGGCAATCAGAGAACCGATTAGATCATCTTATATTATTGCTTATATAAGAAATCAGCGAAATTCTATCACATTTGTTCAATTTACGTCGCTCCTATTTCAGATAGCGTATTGGGCTAACCGGCATCTTAAAGCGCATGAAATGACGAGTAAAATACACTATTAAACTTCTAGGGTAGGGCGAACAGAGACCCGATTACCTCAGTTTATATTATGGTTTATTTAAGAATTCAGCGTAATTCTATCACATTTGTTCAATTTACGTCGATCCTATTTCAGGTAGCGTATTGGGCTAAGCGGAATCTTAAAGCGCATGAAATGTCGAGTAAAATGCACTATTAACCTTCTAGGGTAGGGCAAACAGAGACCCGATTAGATCATTTTATATTATGATTAATATAAGAATACTGCGTAATTCTATCACATTTTTCAATTTACGTCGCTCCTATTTCAGATAGCGTATTGGGCTGAGGGGCATCTCAAAGCGCATGATATGGCGATGAAAATGCACTGTTAAGCTTCTATGATAGGGCAATCAGGGACCCGATTAGATCATTTTATATTACAGTTAATACAAGAATGCAGCGTAATTCTATCACATTTGTTCAATTTACGTCGCTCCTATTTCAGATAGTGTACTGGGCTAGGTGGCATCTTGAAGCGCGTGGAATGTCGAGTAAAACTCACCATTAACCTTCTACGATAGGGCAATCAGAGACCCGATTAGGTCATCTTATATTATGATTAATATAAGAATTCAGCGTAATTCTATCACATTTGTTCAATTTACGTCGCTCCTATTTCAGATTTCGTATTGGGATAGGCGGCATCTTAAAGCGCATGGAATGACGAGTAAAATGTACTATTAAACTTCCATGATAGGGCAATCAGAGACCCGATCAGATCATTCTATATTATGGTTAATATAAGAAACCTGCGTAATTCTATCACATTTGTTCAATTTATGTCCCTCCTATTTCAGATAGCGTATTGGGCTAGGCGGCACATAAAAGCAAATGAAATGACGAGTAAAATACACTATTAAACCTCTAGGGTAGGGCGAACAGAGACCCAATTAGATCATTTTATATTATGGTTAATTTAAGAATTCAGCGTGATTCTATCACAAATGTTCAATTTACGTAGCTCCAATTTCAGATAGTGTATTGGGCTTGGCGTCAACTTAAAGCGCGTGGAATGACGAGTAAAATGTACTCCTAACCTTCTATGACAGGGCAATGAGAGACCAGATTAGATCATTTTATATTATTGTTAATATATGAAATCAGCGAAATTCTATCATATTTGTTCAATGTACGTCGCTCCTATTTCAGATAGTGTATTGGGCTAAGCGGCACCTTAAAGCGCATGAAATGGCGAGTAAAATGCACTATTAAACTTCTATGATAGGGCACTCAGAGACCCGATTAGATCATTTTAAATTATGGTTAATATAAGAGTTCTACGTAATTCTATCACATTTGTTCAATTTACGTCGCTCCTATTTCAGATAGCGTATTGGGCTAGGCGGCACCTTAAAGCGCATGAAATGACGAGTAACATGCACTACTAAACTTCAATGATAGGGCAATCAGAGACCTGAATAGATCGTATTATATTATGGTTAATATAAGAATTCTGCGTAATTCTATTACATTTGTTCAATTTATATCGCTCCTATTTCAGATAGCGTATTGGGCTAGGCGGCACCATAAAGCGCATGAAACGGCGAGTAAAATGAACTATTAAACTTCTGTGATAGGGCAATCAGAGGGCCGATTAGATCATTTTATATTATAGTTAATATAAGAATGCAGCGTAATTCTATCACATTTGTTCAATTCACGTCGCTCCAACTTCAGATAGCGTATCGGGATAAGCGGCACCTTAAAGCGCATGAAACGTCGAGCAAAATGCACTATTAAACTTCTATGATATAGCAATCAGAGACCCGATTAGATCATTTTATATTATGGTTAATATAAGAATTCAGCGAAATTCTATCACATCTTTTCAATTTACGTCCCTCCTATTTTAGATAGCGTATTGGGCTAAGCGGCACCTTGAAGCACATGAAATGGCGAGTAAAATGCACTATTTAACTTCGAGGATAGGGCAGTCAGAGACCCGATTAGATCATCTTATATTATGATTAATATAAGAATGCAGCGAAATTCTATCACATTTGTTCAATTTACGTCGCTCCTATTACAGATAGCGTATTTGGCTAGGCGGCACCATAAAGCGCATGAAATGCCGAGTAAAATGCACTACTAAACATCTAGGATAGGGCAATCAGAGACCCGATTAGATCATCCTATATTATGATTAATATAAGAATTCAGCGTAATTCTATCACATTTGTTCAATTCACGTCGCTCCGACTTCAGATAGCGTATCGGGATAACCGGCACCTTAAAGCGCATGAAACGTCGAGCAAAATGCACTATTAAACTTCTATGATATAGCAATCAGAGACCCGATTAGATCATTTGATATTATGGTTAATATAAGAATTCAGCGAAATTCTATCACATTTGTTCAATTTACGTCGCTCCTATTTCAGATAGCGTATTGGGCTAGGCGGCACCTTAAAGCGCATGAAATGCCGAGTAAAATGCACTACTAAACTTCTAGGATAGGGCAATCAGAGACCCGATTAGATCATCTTATATTATGGTTAATATAAGAATTATGCGTAAATCCATCACATTTGCTCAATTTACGTATCTCCAATTTGAGATTGCGGATTGGGCTAGACGGCACCTTAAAGCGCATGAAATGTCGAGTAAAATGCACTACTAAACTTCAAGGATAGGGCAATCAGAGACCCGATTAGATCATCTTATATTATGGTTAGTATAAGAATTATGCGTAAATCCATCACATTTGCTCAATTTACGTATCTCCAATTTGAGATTGCGGACTGGGCTAGACGGCACCTTAAAGCGCATGAAATGTCGAGTAAAATGCACTTCTAAACTTCTAGGATAGGGCAATCAGAGAACCGATTAGATCATTTTATATTATGGTTAATATAAGAATTCAGCGAAATTCTATCACATTTGTTCAATTTACGTAGCTCCTATTTCAGATAGCGGATTGGGCTAAGCGGCACCTTAAGGCGCATGAAATGCCGAACAAAATGCACTATTAAACTTCTATCATGGGGCAATCAGAGACCCGATTAGATCATCTCATATTATGGTTAATTTAAGAATTCGTCGTAACTCTATCACATTTTGTCAATTTACATAGCTCCAATTACAGATAGCGTATTGGTCTAAGCGGCACCTTCAAGCGCATGAAATGACGAGTAAAATGCACTATTAAACTTCTATGAGAGGGCAATCGGAGACTCGATAGATCATTTTATATTACTGTTAAAATAAGAATTCATCGAGATTCTATCACAATTGTTCAATTTACGACGCTCCTATTTCAGATAGCGTATTGGGCTAAGCAGAATCTTAAAGGGCATGAAATGACGATTAAAAGGCACTACTAAGCTTCTACGACAGGGTAATCAGAGACCCCATTAGGTCATTTTATATTATGGTTATTATAAGAATTCTGCGAAATTCTATCACATTTATTCAATTTACGCCGCTCCTACTTCAGATAGCGTATTGGGCTAAGCGGCATCTTACAGAGCATGAAATGTCAAGTAAAATGCCCTACTAAGCTTCTAGGATAGGGCAATCCGAGACCCGATTAGATCATCTTATATTATGGTTAATTTAAGAAATCGTCGTAACTCTATCACATTTGGTCAATTTACGTAGCTCCAATTTCAGATAGCGTGTTGGGCTAGACGGCACCTTAAAGCGCATGAAATGACGAGTAAAATGCACTATTAAACTTCTATGATAGGGCAATCGGAGACCGGATTAGTTTATTTTATATTATTGTTAAAATAAGAATTCAGCGTAATCCTATCACATTTGTTCAACTTACGTCGCTCCTATTTCAGATAGCGTATTGGGATAGGCGGCATCTTAAAGCGCATGGACTGTCGAGTAAAATGCACTATTAAACTTCTATGATAGGGCAATCAGAGACCCGAATATATCATATTATATTACTGTTAATATAAGAATTCTGCGAAATTCTATCAAGTTTGTTCAATTTACGTAGCTCCAATTTCAGATAGCGTATTGGGCTATGCGGCATCTTAAGGCGCATGAAGTGTCGAGCAAAATGCACTACTAATCTTCTCGGATAGGGCAATCAGAAACCCGATTAGGTCATCTTATATTATGATTAATATAAGAATTCAGCGTAATTCTATCACATTTGATCAATTTACGTCGCTCCTATTTCAGCTAGCGTATTGGCATAGGCGGCATCTTAAAGCGCATGGACTGACGAGTAAAGTGCACTATGACACTTCTATGGTAGGGCAATCAGAGACCCGATTAGATCATTCTATATTATGGTTAATTTAAGAATTCAGCGAAATTCTATCACATTTGCTTAATTTACGTCGCTCCTATTTCAGATAGCGTATTAGGCTACGCGGCACCTTCATGCGCATGAAATGTCGAGCAAAATGCACTACTAAACTTCTCGGATAGGGCAATCAGAGACCCGATTAGGTCATCTTATATTATGATTAATATAAGAATTCAGCGTAATTCTATCACATTTGTTCAATTTACGTCGCCCCTATTTCAGATAGCATATTCGGCTAGGTGGCATCTTAAAGCGCGTGGAATGGCGAGTAAAATGCGCTACTAACCTTCAATGATAGGGCAATCAGGGACCCGATTAGGTCATTTTATATTATGGTAGATATAAGAATTCAGCGAAATTCTAACACATTTGTTCAATTTACGTCGCTCCTATTTCAGATAGCGTATTGGGCTAAGGGGCACCTTAAAGCGCATGAAATGACGAGTAAAATGCACTATTAAACTTCTATGATAGGGCAATCAGAGAACCGAATAGATCGTATTATATTATGGTTAATATAAGAATTCAGCGTAATTCTATCACATTTGTTCAATTTACGTCGCTCCTATTTCAGATAGCGTATTGGGCTAAGCGGCATCTCAAAGCGCATGAAATGGCGAGTAAAATGCACTATTAAACTTCTAGGATAGGGCAAACAGACACCCGATTAGATCATTTTATTTTATGGTTAATTTAAGAATTCAGCGAAATTCTATCACATTTGTTCAATTTACGTCGCTCATATTTCAGATAGCGGATTGGGCTGAGCGCGCTCTGAAAGCGCATGAAATGGCGAGTAAAATGCACTATTAAACTTCTACGGTAGGGCAAACAGACACCCGATTAGATCATTTTATTTTATGGTTAATTTAAGAATTCAGCGAAATTCTATCACATTTGTTCAATTTACGTCGCTCTAATTTCAGATAGCGTACTGGCCTAGGCGGCATCTTAAAGCGCGTGGAATGGCAAGTAAAATGCACTATTAAACTTCTAGGGTGGGGAAAACAGACACCCGATTAGATCATTTTATCTTATGGTTAATTTAAGTATTCAGCGAAATTCTATCACATTTGTTCAATTTACGTCTCTCTAATTTCAGATAGCGTATTGCGCTAAGCGGCATCTCAAAGCGCATGAAATGGCGAGCAAAATGCACTATTAAACTTCTAGGGTAGAGCATACAGAGACCCGATTAGATCATTTTATATTACGGTTAATATAAGAATTCAGCGAAATTCTATCACATTTGTTCAATTTCCGTCGCTGCTATTTCAGATAGCGTATTGGGCTAAGTGACATCTCAAAGCGCATGAAATGGCGAGTAAAATGCACTAATAAACTTCTAGGGTAAGGCAAACAGAGACCCGACTAGATCATTTTATATTACGGTTAATATAAGAATGCAACGTAATCCTATCACATTTTTTCAATTTACGTCGCTCCTATTTCAGATAGCGGATTGGGCTAAGCGCACTCTAAAAGCGCATGAAATGGAGAGTAAAATGCACTATTAAACTTCTACGGTAGGGCAAACAGACACCCGATTAGATCATTTTATATTATGGTTAATTTAAGAATTCAGCGAAATTCTATCACATTTGTTCAATTTACGTCGCTCCTATTTCAGATAGCGTATTGGGCTAAGCGGCATCTCAAAGCGCATGAAATGGCGAGTAAAATGCACTGTTAAACTTCTAGGGTAAGGCAAACAGAGACCCGAATAGATCATTTTATATTACGGTTAATATAAGAATGCAGCGTAATTCTAACACATTTGTTCAAATTACGTCGCTCCTATTTCAGATAGCGTACTGGGCTAGACGGCATCTTAAAGCGCGTGGAATGGCGAGTAAAATGCACTATTAAACTTCCATGATAGGGCAATCAGAGACCCGATTAGATCATTTTATATTACGGTTAATATAAGAATTCAGGGAAATTCTATCACATTTGCTCAATTTACGTCGCTCCTATTTCAGATAGCGTATTGGGCTAAGCGGCACCTCAAAGCGCATGAAATGACGAGTGAAATGCACTATTAAACTTCTAAGGTAGGGCAAACAGAGACCCGATTAGATCATTTTATATTGCGGTTAATATAAGAATTAGCGTAATTCTATCACATTTGTTCAATTTACGTCGCTCCTATTTCAGATAGCGTATTGGGCTAAGCGGCATCTCAAAGCGCATGAAATGGCGAGTAAAATGCACTATTAAACTTCTAGGGTAGGGCAAAAAGACACCCGATTAGATCATTTTATTTTATGGTTAATTTAAGAATTCAGCGAAATTCTATCACATTTGTTAAATTTACGTCGCTTTTATTTTAGATAGCGTATTGCGCTAAGCGGCATCTCAAAGCGCATGAAATGGCGAGTAAAATGCACTATTAAACTTCTAGGGTAGAGCAAACAGAGGCCCGAGTAGATCATTTTATATTACGGTTAATATAAGAATTCAGCGAAATTCTATCACATTTGTTCAATTTACGTCGCTCCTATTTCAGATAGCGTATTGGGCTAAGCGGCATCTCAAAGCGCATGAAATGGCGAGTGAAATGCACTATTAAACTTCTAGGGTAGGGCGAACAGAGAGCCGATTAGATCATTTTACATTATGGTTAATATAAGAATTCAGCGAAATTCTCTCACATTTGTTCAATTTACGTCGCTCCTATTTCAGATAGCGAATTGGGCTAAGCGGCATCTCAAAGCGCATGAAATGGCGAGTAAAATGCACTGTTAAACTTCTAGGGTAGGGCAAACAGAGACCCGATTAGATCATTTCATATTGCGGTTAATATAAGAATTTGCGTAATTCGATCACATTTGTTCAATTTACGTCGCTCCTATTTCAGATAGCGTATTGGTCTAAGCGGCATCTCAAAGCGCTTGAAATGGCGAGTAAAATGCACTGTTAATCTTCTGGGGTAAGGCAAACAGAGACCCGATTAGATCATTTTATATTTCGGTTAATATAAGAATTCAGCGATATTCTATCACATTTGCTCAATTTACGTCGCTCCTATTTCAGATAGCGTATTGGGCTAAGCAGCATCTCAAAGCGCATGAAATGGCGAGTGAAATGCACTACTAAACTTCTAGGGTAGGGCGAACAGAGAGCCGATTAGATCATTTTACATTATGGTTAATATAAGAATTCAGCGAAATTCTATCACATTTGTTCAATTTACGTCGCTCCTATTTCAGATAGCGTATTGGGCTAAGCGGCATCTCAAAGCGCATGAAATGGCGAGTAAAATGCACTATTAAACTTCTAGGGTAGGGCAAACAGAGACCCGATTAGATCATTTTATATTATTGTTAATTTAAGAATGCAGCGAAATTCTATCACATTTGTTCAATTTGCGTCGCTCCTATTTCAGATAGCGTATTGGGCTAGGCAGCATCTCAAAGCGCATGAAATGGCGAGTAAAATGCACTGTTAATCTTCTGGGGTAAGGCAAACAGAGACCCGATTAGATCATTTTATATTACGGTTAATATAAGAATTCAGCGAAATTCTATCACATTTGTTCAATTTACGTCGCTCCTATTTCCGGTAGCGTATTGGGCTAAGGGGCATCGCAAAGCGCATGAAATGGCGAGTACAATGCACTATTAAACTTCTAGGGTAAGGCAAACAGAGACCCGATGAGATCATTTTATATTACGGTTAATAAAAGTATTCACCGAAATTCTATCACATTTGATCAATTTACGTCGCTCCTATTTCAGATAGCGTATTGGGCTAAGCGGCATCTCAAAACGCATGAAATGGCGAGTAAAAGGCACTATTATACTTCTAGGGTATGGCGAACAGAGACGCGATTAGATCATTTTATATTACGGTTAATATAAGAATTCAGCGAAATTCTATCACATTTGTTCAATTTACGTCGCTCCTATTTCAGATAGCGTATTGGGCTAAGCGGCATCTCAAAGCGCATGAAATGGCGAGTGAAATGCACTACTAAACTTCTAGGGTAGGGCGAACAGAGAGCCGATTAGATCATTTTACATTATGGTTAATATAAGAATTCAGCGAAATTCTATCACATTTGTTCAATTTACGTCGCTCCTATTTCAGATAGCGTATTGGGCTAAGCAGCATCTCAAAGCGCATGAAATGGCGAGTAAAATGCACTATTAATCTTCTGGGGTAAGGCAAACAGAGACCCGATTAGATCATTTTATATTACCGTTAATATAAGAATTCAGCGAAATTCTATCACATTTGTTCAATTTACGTCGCTCCTATTTCAGATAGCGTATTGCGCTAAGGGGCATCTCAAAGCGCATGAAATGGCGAGTGGAATGCACTATTAAACTTCTAGGGTAGGGCGAACAGAGAGCCGATTAGATCATTTTACATTATGGTTAATATAAGAATTCAGCGAAATTCTATCACATTTGTTCAATTTACGTCGCTCCTATTTCAGATAGCGTATTGGGCTAAGCGGCATCTCAAAGCGCATGAAATGGCGAGTAAAATGCACTGTTAAACTTCTAGGGTTGGGCAAACAGAGACCCGATTACATCATTTTATATTACGGTTAATATAAGAATTCAGCGAAATTCTATCACATTTGTTCAATTTACGTCGCTCCTATTTCAGGTAGCGTATTGGGCTAAGCAGCATCTCAAAGCGCATGAAATGGCGAGTAAAATGCACTATTAATCTTCTGGGGTAAGGCAAACAGAGACCCGATTAGATCATTTTATATTGCGGTTAATATAAGAATTAGCGTAATTCTATCACATTTGTTCAATTTACGTCGCTCCTATTTCAGATAGCGTATTGGGCTAAGCGGCATCTCAAAGCGCATGAAATGGCGAGTAAAATGCACTATTAAACTTCTAGGGTAGGGCAAACAGACACCCGATTAGATCATTTTATTTTATGGTTAATTTAAGAATTCAGCGAAATTCTATCACATTTGTTAAATTTACGTCGCTTTTATTTTAGATAGCGTATTGCGCTAAGCGGCATCTCAAAGCGCATGAAATGGCGAGTAAAATGCACTATTAAACTTCTAGGGTAGAGCAAACAGAGGCCCGAGTAGATCATTTTATATTACGGTTAATATAAGAATTCAGCGAAATTCTATCACATTTGTTCAATTTACGTCGCTCCTATTTCAGATAGCGTATTGGGCTAAGCGGCATCTCAAAGCGCATGAAATGGCGAGTGAAATGCACTATTAAACTTCTAGGGTAGGGCGAACAGAGAGCCGATTAGATCATTTTACATTATGGTTAATATAAGAATTCAGCGAAATTCTATCACATATGTTCAATTTACGTCGCTCCTGTTTCAGATAGCGTATTGGGCTAAGCGGCATCTCAAAGCGCATGAAATGGCGAGTAAAATGCACTGTTAAACTTCTAGGGTAGGGCAAACAGAGACCCGATTAGGTCATTTTATATTGCGGTTAATATAAGAATTAGCGTAATTCTATCACATTTGTTCAATTTACGTCGCTCCTATTTCAGATAGCGTATTGGGCTAAGCGGCATCTCAAAGCGCATGAAATGGCGAGTAAAATGCACTGTTAAACTTCTAGGGTAGGGCAAACAGAGACCCGATTAGATCATTTTATATTGCGGTTAATATAAGAATTCAGCGAAATTCTCTCACATTTGTTCAATTTTCGTCGCTCCTATTTCAGATAGCGAATTGGGCTAAGCGGCATCTCAAAGCGCATGAAATGGCGAGTAAAATGCACTGTTAAACTTCTAGGGTAGGGCAAACAGAGACCCGATTAGATCATTTCATATTGCGGTTAATATAAGAATTTGCGTAATTCGATCACATTTGTTCAATTTACGTCGCTCCTATTTCAGATAGCGTATTGGTCTAAGCGGCATCTCAAAGCGCTTGAAATGGCGAGTAAAATGCACTGTTAATCTTCTGGGGTAAGGCAAACAGAGACCCGATTAGACCATTTTATATTTCGGTTAATATAAGAATTCAGCGATATTCTATCACATTTGCTCGATTTACGTCGCTCCTATTTCAGATAGCGTATTGGGCTAAGCAGCATCTCAAAGCGCATGAAATGGCGAGTGAAATGCACTACTAAACTTCTAGGGTAGGGCGAACAGAGAGCCGATTAGATCATTTTACATTATGGTTAATATAAGAATTCAGCGAAATTCTATCACATTTGTTCAATTTACGTCGCTCCTATTTCAGATAGCGTATTGGGCTAAGCGGCATCTCAAAGCGCATGAAACGGCGAGTAAAATGCACTATTAAACTTCTAGGGTAGGGCAAACAGAGACCCGATTAGATCATTTTATATTATGGTTAATTTAAGAATGCAGCGAAATTCTATCACATTTGTTCAATTTGCGTCGCTCCTATTTCAGATAGCGTATTGGGCTAGGCAGCATCTCAAAGCGCATGAAATGGCGAGTAAAATGCACTGTTAATCTTCTGGGGTAAGGCAAACAGAGACCCGATTAGATCATTTTATATTACGGTTAATATAAGAATTCAGCGAAATTCTATCACATTTGTTCAATTTACGTCGCTCCTATTTCAGATAGCGTATTGGGCTAAGGGGCATCGCAAAGCGCATGAAATGGCGAGTAAAATGCACTATTAAACTTCTAGGGTAAGGCAAACAGAGACCCGATGAGATCATTTTATATTACGGTTAATAAAAGTATTCACCGAAATTCTATCACATTTGATCAATTTACGTCGCTCCTATTTCAGATAGCGTATTGGGCTAAGCGGCATCTCAAAACGCATGAAATGGCGAGTAAAAGGCACTATTATACTTCTAGGGTATGGCGAACAGAGACGCGATTAGATCATTTTATATTACGGTTAATATAAGAATTCAGCGAAATTCTATCACATTTGTTCAATTTACGTCGCTCCTATTTCAGATAGCGTATTGGGCTAAGCAGCATCTCAAAGCGCATGAAATGGCGAGTGAAATGCACTACTAAACTTCTAGGGTAGGGCAAACAGAGACCCGATTAGATCATTTTATATTACGGTTAATATAAGAATTCAGCGAAATTCTATCACATTTGTTCAATTTACGTCGCTCCTATTTCAGATAGCGTATTGGGCTAAGCAGCATCTCAAAGCGCATGAAATGGCGAGTAAAATGCACTATTAATCTTCTGGGGTAAGGCAAACAGAGACCCGATTAGATCATTTTATATTACCGTTAATATAAGAATTCAGCGAAATTCTATCACATTTGTTCAATTTACGTCGCTCCTATTTCGGATAGCGTATTGCGCTAAGGGGCATCGCAAAGCGCATGAAATGGCGAGTGAAATGCGCTATTAAACTTCTAGGGTAGGGCAAACAGAGACCCGATTATATCATTTTATTTTATGGTTAATTTAAGAATTCAGCGAAATTCTATCACATTTGTTCAATTTACGTCGCTTTTATTTTAGATAGCGTATTGCGCTAAGCGGCATCTCAAAGCGCATGAAATGGCGAGTAAAATGCACTATTAAACTTCTAGGGTAGAGCAAACAGAGGCCCGAGTAGATCATTTTATATTACGGTTAATATAAGAATTCAGCGAAATTCTATCACATTTGTTCAATTTACGTCGCTCCTATTTCAGATAGCGTATTGGGCTAAGCGGCATCTCAAAGCGCATGAAATGGCGAGTGAAATTCACTATTAAACTTCTAGGGTAGGGCGAACAGAGAGCCGATTAGATCATTTTACATTATGGTTAATATAAGAATTCAGCGAAATTCTATCACATATGTTCAATTTACGTCGCTCCTGTTTCAGATAGCGTATTGGGCTAAGCAGCATCTCAAAGCGCATGAAATGGCGAGTAAAATGCACTGTTAAACTTCTAGGGTAGGGCAAACAAAGATCCGATTAGGTCATTTTATATTGCGGTTAATATAAGAATTAGCGTAATTCTATCACATTTGTTCAATTTACGTCGCTCCTATTTCAGATAGCGTATTGGGCTAAGCGGCATCTCAAAGCGCATGAAATGGCGAGTGAAATGCACTACTAAACTTCTAGGGTAGGGCGAACAGAGAGCCGATTAGATCATTTTACATTATGGTTAATATAAGAATTCAGCGAAATTCTATCACATTTGTTCAATTTACGTCGCTCCTGTTTCAGATAGCGTATTGGGCTAAGCGGCATCTCAAAGCGCATGAAATGGCGAGTAAAATGCACTGTTAAACTTCTAGGGTAGGGCAAACAGAGACCCGATTAGATCATTTTATATTACGGTTAATATAAGAATTCAGCGAAATTCTATCACATTTGTTCAATTTACGTCGCTCCTATTTCAGATAGCGTATTGGGCTAAGCAGCATCTCAAAGCGCATGAAATGGCGAGTAAAATGCACTATTAATCTTCTGGGGTAACGCAAACAGAGACCCGATTAGATCATTTTATATTACCGTTAATATAAGAATTCAGCGAAATTCTATCACATTTGTTCAATTTACGTCGCTCCTATTTCGGATAGCGTATTGCGCTAAGGGGCATCGCAAAGCGCATGAAATGGCGAGTGAAATGCGCTATTAAACTTCTAGGGTAGGGCAAACAGAGACCCGATTATATCATTTTATATTATGGTTAATTTAAGAATTCAGCGAAATTCTATCACATTTGTTCAATTTGCGTCGCTCCTATTTCAGATAGCGTATTGGGCTAGGCAGCATCTCAAAGCGCATGAAATGGCGAGTACAATGCACTGTTAATCTTCTGGGGTAAGGCAAACAGAGACCCGATTAGATCATTTTATATTACGGTTAATATAAGAATTCAGCGATATTCTATCACATTTGTTCAATTTACGTCGCTCCTATTTCAGATAGTGTATTGGGGTAAGCAGCATCTGAAAGCGCATGCAATGGCGAGTAAAATGCATTATTAAACTTCTATGATAGGGCAATCAGAGACCCGATTAGATCAATTTATATTTTGTTTAATATAAGAATTCAGCGAAATTCTATCGCATTTGCTCAATTTACGTCGCTCCTATTTCAGATAGCGTATTGGGCTAAGCTGCATCTCAAAGCGCATGAAATGGCGAGTAAAATGCACTATTAAACTTCTAGGGTAAGGCAAACAGAGACCCGATGAGATCATTTTATATTACGGTTAATAAAAGTATTCACCGAAATTCTATCACATTTGATCAATTTACGTCGCTCCTATTTCAGATAGCGTACTGGGCTAAGCGGCATCTCAAAACGCATGAAATGGCGAGTAAAAGGCACTATTAAACTTCTAGGGTATGGCGAACAGAGACCCGATTAGATCATTTTATATTACGGTTAATATAAGAATTCAGCGAAATTCTATCACATTTGTTCAATTTACGTCGCTCCTATTTCAGATAGCGTATTGGGCTAAGGGGCATCTCAAAGCGCATGAAATGGCGAGTGAAATGCACTATTAAACTTCTAGGGTAGGGCGAACAGAGAGCCGATTAGATCATTTTACATTATGGTTAATATAAGAATTCAGCGAAATTCTATCACGTTTGTTCAATTTACGTCTCTCTAATTTCAGATAGCGTATTGCGCTAAGCGGCATCTCAAAGCACATGAAATGGCGAGTAAAATGCACTATTAAACTTCTCGGATGGAGCAAACAGAGACCCGATTAGATCATTTTATATTACGGTTAATATAAGAATTCAGCGAAATTCTATCACATTTGTTCAATTTACGTCGCTCCTAACTCAGATAGCGTATTGGGCTGAGCAGCATCTCAAAGCGCATGAAATGGCGAGTAAAATGCCCTGTTAATCTTCTGGGGTAAGGCAAACAGAGACCCGATTAGATCATTTTATATTACGGTTAATATAAGAAGGCAGCGACATTCTATCACATTTGTTCAATTTACGTCGCTCCTATTTCAGATAGCGTATTGGGCTAAGGGGCATCTCAAAGCGCATGAAATGGCGAGTGAAATGCACTACTAAACTTCTAGGGTAGGGCGAACAGAGAGCCGATTAGATCATTTTACATTATGGTTAATATAAGAATTCAGCGAAATTCTATCACATTTGTTCAATTTACGTCGCTCCTATTTCAGATAGCGTATTGGGCTAAGCGGCATCTCAAAGCGCATGAAATGGCGAGTAAAATGCACTGTTAAACTTCTACGGTTGGGCAAACAGAGACCCGATTAGATCATTTTATATTACGGTTAATATAAGAATTCAGCGAAATTCTATCACATTTGTTCAATTTACGTCGCTCCTATTTCAGATAGCGTATTGGGCTAAGCAGCATCTCAAAGCGCATGAAATGGCGAGCAAAATGCACTATTAATCTTCTGGGGTAAGGCAAACAGAGACCCGATTAGATCATTTTATATTACCGTTAATATAAGAATTCAGCGAAATTCTATCACATTTGTTCAATTTACGTCGCTCCTATTTCAGATAGCGTATTGGGCTAAGGGGCATCGCAAAGCGCATGAAATGGCGAGTGAAATGCACTATTAAACTTCTAGGGTAGGGCGAACAGAGAGCCTATTAGATCATTTTACATTATGGTTAATATAAGAATTCAGCGAAATTCTATCACATTTGTTCAATTTACGTCGCTCCTATTTCAGATAGCGTATTGGGCTAAGCGGCATCTCAAAGCGCATGAAATGGCGAGTAAAATTCACTATTAAACTTCTAGGGTAGGGCAAACAGAGACCCGATTAGATCATTTTATATTATGGTTAATTTAAGAATTCAGCGAAATTCTATCACATTTGTTCAATTTGCGTCGCTCCTATTTCAGATAGCGTATTGGGCTAGGCAGCATCTCAAAGCGCATGAAATGGCGAGTAAAATGCACTGTTAATCTTCTGGGGTAAGGCAAACAGAGACCCGATTAGATCATTTTATATTACGGTTAATATAAGAATTCAGCGATATTCTATCACATTTGTTCAATTTACGTCGCTCCTATTTCAGATAGTGTATTGGGGTAAGCAGCATCTGAAAGCGCATGCAATGGCGAGTAAAATGCACTATTAAACTTCTATGATAGGGCAATCAGAGACCCGATTAGATCAATTTATATTTTGTTGAATATAAGAATTCAGCGAAATTCTATCGCATTTGCTCAATTTACGTCGCTCCTATTTCAGATAGCGTATTGGGCTAAGCTGTATCTCAAAGCGCATGAAATGACGAGTGAAATGCACTATTAAACTTCTACGGTAGGGCGAACAGAGAGCCGATTAGATCATTTTACATTATGGTTAATATAAGAATTCAGCGAAATTCTATCACATTTGTTCAATTTACGTCGCTCCTATTTCAGATAGCGTATTGGGCTAAGCGGCATCTCAAAGCGCATGAAATGGCGAGTAAAATGCACTTTTAAACTTCTAGGGTAGGGCAAACAGAGACCCGATTAGATCATTTTATATTATGGTTAATTTAAGAATTCAGCGAAATTCTATCACATTTGTTCAATTTGCGTCGCTCCTATTTCAGATAGCGTATTCGGCTAGGCAGCATCTCAAAGCGCATGAAATGGCGAGTAAAATGCACTGTTAATCTTCTGGGGTAAGGCAAACAGAGACCCGATTGGATCATTTTATATTACGGTTAATATAAGAATTCAGCGATATTCTATCACATTTGTTCAATTTACGTCGCTCCTATTTCAGATAGCGTATTGGGCTAAGCAGCATCTGCAAGCGCAGGCAATGGCGAGTAAAATGCACTATTAAACTTCTATGATAGGGCAATCAGAGACCCGATTAGATCAATTTATATTTTGTTTAATATAAGAATTCAGCGAAATTATATCACATTTGCTCAATTTACGTCGCTCCTATTTCAGATAGCGCATTGGGCTACGCTGCATCTCAAAGTTCATGAAATGACGAGTGAAATGCACTATTAAACTTCTAGGGTAGGGCGAACAGAGAGCCGATTAGATCATTTTACATTATGGTTAATATAAGAATTCAGCGAAATTCTATCACATTTGTTCAATTTACGTCGCTCCTATTTCAGATAGCGTATTGGGCTAAGGGGCATCTCAAAGCGCATGAAATGGCGAGTGAAATGCACTATTAAACTTCTAGCGTAGGGCGAACAGAGAACCGATTAGATCATTTTACATTATGGTTAATATAAGAATTCAGCGAAACTCTATCACACTTGTTCAATTTACGTAGCTCCTATTTCAAATAGCGAATTGGGCTAAGCGGCATCTCAAAGCGCATGAAATGGCGAGTAAAATGCACTGTTATACATCTAGGGTAGGGCAAACAGAGATCCGATTAGATCATTTTATATTGCGGTTAATATAAGAATTAGCGTAATTCTATCACATTTGTTCAATTTACGTCGCTCCTATTTCAGATAGCGTACTGAGCTAGACGGCATCTTAAAGCGCGTGGAATGGCGTGTAAAATGCACTATTAAACTTCTATGATAGGGCAATCAGAGACCCGATTAGATCATTTTATATTTCGTTTCATATAAGAATTCAGCGAAATTCTATCACATTTGATCAATTTACGTCGCTCCTATTTCAGATAGCGTATTGGGAGAGACGGCATCTCAAAGCGCGTGAAATGGCGAGTAAAATGCGCTATTAAACTTCTAGGGTAAGGGAAACAGAGACCCGATTAGATCATTTTATATTGCGGTTAATAAAAGAATTCAGTGTAATTCTATCACATTTGTTCAATTTACGTCGCTCCTATTTCAGATAGCCTACTGGGCAAGGCGTCATCTTAAAGCGCGTGGAATGGCGGGTAAAGTGCACTATTAACCTTGTATGATAGGGCAATCAGAGACACGATTAGATCATTTTATATTTTGGTTAATATAAGAATTCAGCGAAATTCTATAACACTTGGTCAATTTACGTCGCTCGTATTTCAGATAGCGTATTGGGCTAAGCGGCATCTCAAAGCTCATGAAGTGCCGAGTAAAATGCACTGTCAAACTTCTGGGTCAAGGCAAACAGAGACCCGATTAGATCATTTTATATTACGGTTAATATAAGAATTCAGCGTAATTCTATCACATTTGTTCAATTTACGTCGCTCCTATTTCAGATAGCGTATTGGGCTAAGCAGCATCTGAAAGCGCATGAAATGGCGAGTAAAATACACTATTAATCTTCTGGGGTAAGGCAAACAGAGACCCGGTTAGATCATTTTATATTACGGTTAATATAAGAATTCAGCGAAATTCTATCACATTTGTTCAATTTACGTCGCTCCTATTTCAGATAGCGTATTGGGCTAAGGGGCATCTCAAAGCGCATGAAATGGCGAGTGAAATGCACTATTAAACTTCTAGCGTAGGGCGAACAGAGAACCGATTAGATCATTTTACATTATGGTTAATATAAGAATTCAGCGAAATTCTATCACATTTGTTCAATGTACGTCGCTACTATTTCAGATAGCGTAATGGGCTAAGCGGCATCTCAAAGCGCATGAAATGGCGAGTAAAATGCACTGTTAAACTTCTAGGGTAGGACAAACAGAGACCCGATTAGATCATTTTATATTACCGTTAATATAAGAATTCAGCGAAATTCTATCACATTTGTTCAATTTACGTCTCTCCTATTTCAGATAGCGTATTGGGCTAAGGGGCATCTCAAAGCGCATGAAATGGCGAGTGAAATGCACTATTAAACTTCCAGGGTAGGGCGAACAGAGAGCCGATTACATCATTTTACATTATGGTTAATATAAGAATTCAGCGAAATTCAATCACATTTGTTCAATTTACGTCGCTCCTATTTCAGATAGCGTATTGGGCAAAGCGGCATCTCAAAGCGCATGAAATGGCGAGTAAAATGCACTGGTAAACTTCTAGGGTAGGGCAAACAGAGACCCAATTAGATCATTTTATATTCTGGTTAATTTAAGAATTCAGCGTAATTCTATCACATTTGTTCAATTTACGTCGCTCCTAATTCAGATAGCGTATTGGGCTAAGCAGCATCTCAAAGCGCATGAAATGGCGAGTAAAATGCACTGTTAATCTTCTGGGGTAAGGCAAACAGAGACCCGATTAGATCATTTTATATTACGGTTAATATAAGAATTCAGCGAAATTCTATCACATTTGTTCAATTTACGTCGCTCCTATTTCAGATAGCGTATTGGGCTAAGCGGCATCTCAAAGCGCATGAAATGGCGAGTAAAATGCACTGTTAAACTTCTAGGGTAGGGCAAACAGAGACCCGATTAGATCATTTTATATTGCGGTTAATATAAGAATTAGCGTAATTCTATCACATTTGTTCAATTTACGTCGCTCCTATTTCAGATAGCGTATTGGGCTAAGCGGCATCTCAAAGCGCATGAAATGGCGAGTAAAATGCACTGTTAAACTTCCAGGGTAGGGCAAACAGAGACCCGATTAGATCATTTTATCTTATGGTTAATTTAAGAATACAGCGAAATTCTATCACGTTTGTTCAATTTACGTCTCTCTAATTTCAGATAGCGTATTGCGCTAAGCGGCATCTCAAAGCACATGAAATGGCGAGTAAAATGCACTATTAAACTTCTCGGATGGAGCAAACAGAGACCCGATTAGATCATTTTATATTACGGTTAATATAAGAATTCAGCGAAATTCTATCACATTTGTTCAATTTACGTCGCTCCTAACTCAGATAGCGTATTGGGCTGAGCAGCATCTCAAAGCGCATGAAATGGCGAGTAAAATGCCCTGTTAATCTTCTGGGGTAAGGCAAACAGAGACCCGATTAGATCATTTTATATTACGGTTAATATAAGAAGGCAGCGACATTCTATCACATTTGTTCAATTTACGTCGCTCCTATTTCAGATAGCGTATTGGGCTAAGGGGCATCTCAAAGCGCATGAAATGGCGAGTGAAATGCACTACTAAACTTCTAGGGTAGGGCGAACAGAGAGCCGATTAGATCATTTTACATTATGGTTAATATAAGAATTCAGCGAAATTCTATCACATTTGTTCAATTTACGTCGCTCCTATTTCAGATAGCGTATTGGGCTAAGCGGCATCTCAAAGCGCATGAAATGGCGAGTAAAATGCACTGTTAAACTTCTACGGTTGGGCAAACAGAGACCCGATTAGATCATTTTATATTACGGTTAATATAAGAATTCAGCGAAATTCTATCACATTTGTTCAATTTACGTCGCTCCTATTTCAGATAGCGTATTGGGCTAAGCAGCATCTCAAAGCGCATGAAATGGCGAGCAAAATGCACTATTAATCTTCTGGGGTAAGGCAAACAGAGACCCGATTAGATCATTTTATATTACCGTTAATATAAGAATTCAGCGAAATTCTATCACATTTGTTCAATTTACGTCGCTCCTATTTCAGATAGCGTATTGGGCTAAGGGGCATCGCAAAGCGCATGAAATGGCGAGTGAAATGCACTATTAAACTTCTAGGGTAGGGCGAACAGAGAGCCTATTAGATCATTTTACATTATGGTTAATATAAGAATTCAGCGAAATTCTATCACATTTGTTCAATTTACGTCGCTCCTATTTCAGATAGCGTATTGGGCTAAGCGGCATCTCAAAGCGCATGAAATGGCGAGTAAAATTCACTATTAAACTTCTAGGGTAGGGCAAACAGAGACCCGATTAGATCATTTTATATTATGGTTAATTTAAGAATTCAGCGAAATTCTATCACATTTGTTCAATTTGCGTCGCTCCTATTTCAGATAGCGTATTGGGCTAGGCAGCATCTCAAAGCGCATGAAATGGCGAGTAAAATGCACTGTTAATCTTCTGGGGTAAGGCAAACAGAGACCCGATTAGATCATTTTATATTACGGTTAATATAAGAATTCAGCGATATTCTATCACATTTGTTCAATTTACGTCGCTCCTATTTCAGATAGTGTATTGGGGTAAGCAGCATCTGAAAGCGCATGCAATGGCGAGTAAAATGCACTATTAAACTTCTATGATAGGGCAATCAGAGACCCGATTAGATCAATTTATATTTTGTTTAATATAAGAATTCAGCGAAATTCTATCGCATTTGCTCAATTTACGTCGCTCCTATTTCAGATAGCGTATTGGGCTAAGCTGCATCTCAAAGCGCATGAAATGACGAGTGAAATGCACTATTAAACTTCTACGGTAGGGCGAACAGAGAGCCGATTAGATCATTTTACATTATGGTTAATATAAGAATTCAGCGAAATTCTATCACATTTGTTCAATTTACGTCGCTCCTATTTCAGATAGCGTATTGGGCTAAGCGGCATCTCAAAGCGCATGAAATGGCGAGTAAAATGCACTTTTAAACTTCTAGGGTAGGGCAAACAGAGACCCGATTAGATCATTTTATATTATGGTTAATTTAAGAATTCAGCGAAATTCTATCACATTTGTTCAATTTGCGTCGCTCCTATTTCAAATAGCGTATTCGGCTAGGCAGCATCTCAAAGCGCATGAAATGGCGAGTAAAATGCACTGTTAATCTTCTGGGGTAAGGCAAACAGAGACCCGATTGGATCATTTTATATTACGGTTAATATAAGAATTCAGCGATATTCTATCACATTTGTTCAATTTACGTCGCTCCTATTTCAGATAGCGTATTGGGCTAAGCAGCATCTGCAAGCGCAGGCAATGGCGAGTAAAATGCACTATTAAACTTCTATGATAGGGCAATCAGAGACCCGATTAGATCAATTTATATTTTGTTTAATATAAGAATTCAGCGAAATTATATCACATTTGCTCAATTTACGTCGCTCCTATTTCAGATAGCGCATTGGGCTACGCTGCATCTCAAAGCGCATGAAATGACGAGTGAAATGCACTATTAAACTTCTAGGGTAGGGCGAACAGAGAGCCGATTAGATCATTTTACATTATGGTTAATATAAGAATTCAGCGAAATTCTATCACATTTGTTCAATTTACGTCGCTCCTATTTCAGATAGCGTATTGGGCTAAGCGGCATCTCAAAGCGCATGAAATGGCGAGTAAAATGCACTTTTAAACTTCTAGGGTAGGGCAAACAGAGACCCGATTAGATCATTTTATGTTATGGTTAATTTAAGAATTCAGCGAAATTCTATCACATTTGTTCAATTTGCGTCGCTCCTATTTCAGATAGCGTATTCGGCTAGGCAGCATCTCAAAGCGCATGAAATGGCGAGTAAAATGCACTGTTAATCTTCTGGGGTAAGGCAAACAGAGACCCGATTGGATCATTTTATATTACGGTTAATATAAGAATTCAGCGATATTCTATCACATTTGTTCAATTTACGTCGCTCCTATTTCAGATAGCGTATTGGGCTAAGCAGCATCTGCAAGCGCAGGCAATGGCGAGTAAAATGCACTATTAAACTTCTATGATAGGGCAATCAGAGACCCGATTAGATCAATTTATATTTTGTTTAATATAAGAATTCAGCGAAATTATATCACATTTGCTCAATTTACGTCGCTCCTATTTCAGATAGCGCATTGGGCTACGCTGCATCTCAAAGTTCATGAAATGACGAGTGAAATGCACTATTAAACTTCTAGGGTAGGGCGAACAGAGAGCCGATTAGATCATTTTACATTATGGTTAATATAAGAATTCAGCGAAATTCTATCACATTTGTTCAATTTACGTCGCTCCTATTTCAGATAGCGTATTGGGCTAAGGGGCATCTCAAAGCGCATGAAATGGCGAGTGAAATGCACTATTAAACTTCTAGCGTAGGGCGAACAGAGAACCGATTAGATCATTTTACATTATGGTTAATATAAGAATTCAGCGAAACTCTATCACACTTGTTCAATTTACGTAGCTCCTATTTCAAATAGCGAATTGGGCTAAGCGGCATCTCAAAGCGCATGAAATGGCGAGTAAAATGCACTGTTATACATCTAGGGTAGGGCAAACAGAGACCCGATTAGATCATTTTATATTGCGGTTAATATAAGAATTAGCGTAATTCTATCACATTTGTTCAATTTACGTCGCTCCTATTTCAGATAGCGTACTGAGCTAGACGGCATCTTAAAGCGCGTGGAATGGCGTGTAAAATGCACTATTAAACTTCTATGATAGGGCAATCAGAGACCCGATTAGATCATTTTATATTTCGTTTCATATAAGAATTCAGCGAAATTCTATCACATTTGATCAATTTACGTCGCTCCTATTTCAGATAGCGTATTGGGAGAGACGGCATCTCAAAGCGCGTGAAATGGCGAGTAAAATGCGCTATTAAACTTCTAGGGTAAGGGAAACAGAGACCCGATTAGATCATTTTATATTGCGGTTAATAAAAGAATTCAGTGTAATTCTATCACATTTGTTCAATTTACGTCGCTCCTATTTCAGATAGCCTACTGGGCAAGGCGGCATCTTAAAGCGCGTGGAATGGCGGGTAAAGTGCACTATTAACCTTGTATGATAGGGCAATCAGAGACACGATTAGATCATTTTATATTTTGGTTAATATAAGAATTCAGCGAAATTCTATAACACTTGGTCAATTTACGTCGCTCGTATTTCAGATAGCGTATTGGGCTAAGCGGCATCTCAAAGCTCATGAAGTGCCGAGTAAAATGCACTGTCAAACTTCTGGGTCAAGGCAAACAGAGACCCGATTAGATCATTTTATATTACGGTTAATATAAGAATTCAGCGTAATTCTATCACATTTGTTCAATTTACGTCGCTCCTATTTCAGATAGCGTATTGGGCTAAGCAGCATCTGAAAGCGCATGAAATGGCGAGTAAAATGCACTATTAATCTTCTGGGGTAAGGCAAACAGAGACCCGGTTAGATCATTTTATATTACGGTTAATATAAGAATTCAGCGAAATTCTATCACATTTGTTCAATTTACGTCGCTCCTATTTCAGATAGCGTATTGGGCTAAGGGGCATCTCAAAGCGCATGAAATGGCGAGTGAAATGCACTGTTAAACTTCTAGCGTAGGGCGAACAGAGAACCGATTAGATCATTTTACATTATGGTTAATATAAGAATTCAGCGAAATTCTATCACATTTGTTCAATGTACGTCGCTACTATTTCAGATAGCGTATTGGGCTAAGCGGCATCTCAAAGCGCATGAAATGGCGAGTAAAATGCACTGTTAAACTTCTAGGGTAGGACAAACAGAGACCCGATTAGATCATTTTATATTACCGTTAATATAAGAATTCAGCGAAATTCTATCACATTTGTTCAATTTACGTCTCTCCTATTTCAGATAGCGTATTGGGCTAAGGGGCATCTCAAAGCGCATGAAATGGCGAGTGAAATGCACTATTAAAGTTCCAGGGTAGGGCGAACAGAGAGCCGATTAGATCATTTTACATTATGGTTAATATAAGAATTCAGCGAAATTCAATCACATTTGTTCAATTTACGTCGCTCCTATTTCAGATAGCGTATTGGGCAAAGCGGCATCTCAAAGCGCATGAAATGGCGAGTAAAATGCACTGGTAAACTTCTAGGGTAGGGCAAACAGAGACCCAATTAGATCATTTTATATTCTGGTTAATTTAAGAATTCAGCGTAATTCTATCACATTTGTTCAATTTACGTCGTTCCTAATTCAGATAGCGTATTGGGCTAAGCAGCATCTCAAAGCGCATGAAATGGCGAGTAAAATGCACTGTTAATCTTCTGGGGT
The DNA here is from genome assembly GCA_916610135.2 of Macropis europaea. NCBI lineage: Eukaryota > Metazoa > Arthropoda > Insecta > Hymenoptera > Melittidae > Macropis > Macropis europaea. The sequence goes on along the minus strand of CAKAJE020001710.1, from coordinate 63,860 downwards.
AAGGCAAACAGAGACCCGATTAGATCATTTTATATTACGGTTAATATAAGAATTCAGCGAAATTCTATCACATTTGTTCAATTTACGTCGCTCCTATTTCAGAAAGCGTATTGGGCTAAGCAGCATCTGAAAGCGCATGGATTGGCGAGTAAAATGCACTATTAAACTTCTATGATAGGGCAATCAGAGACCCGATTAGATCAATTTATATTTTGTTTAATATAAGAATTCAGCGAAATTCAATCACATTTGTTCAATTTACGTCGCTCCTATTTCAGATAGGGTATTGGGCTAAGCGGCAACTCGAAGTTCATGAAATGACGAGTGAAATGCACTATTAATCTTCTAGGGTAGGGCGAACAGTGACCCGATTAGATCATTCAGATCATGGTTAATATAAGAATTCAGCGTAATTCTATCACATTTGTTCAATTTACGTCGCTCCTATTTCAGATAGCGTACTGAGCTAGACGGCATCTTAAAGCGCGTGGAATGGCGTGTACAATGCACTATTAAACTTCTATGATAGGGCAATCAGAGACCCGATAAGATAATTTTATATTTTGTTTCATATAAGAATTCAGCGAAATTCTATCACATTTGATCAATTTACGTCGCTCCTATTTCAGATAGTGTACTGGGCTAAGCGGCATCTCAAAGCGCATGAAATGGCGAGTAAAATGCACTATTAAACTTCTAGGGTAAGGGAAACAGAGACCCGATCAGATCATTTTATATTGCCGTTAATAAAAGAATTCAGTGTAATTCTATCACATTTGTTCAATTTACGTTGCTCCTATTTCAGATAGCCTACTGGGCAAGGCGGCATCTTAAAGCGCGTGGAATGGCGGGTAAAGTGCACTATTAACCTTGTATGATAGGGCAATCAGAGACACGATTAGATCATTTTATATTTTGGTTAATATAAGAATTCAGCGAAATTCTATAACACTTGGACAATTTACGTCGCTCGTATTTCAGATAGCGTATTGGGCAAACCGTCATCTTAAAGCGCATGAAATGGCAAGTAAAATGCACTATTAAACTTCTAGGGTAGGGCAAACAGAGACCCGATTAGATCATTTTATATTATGGTTAATATAATAATGCAGCGTAATTCTATCACATTTGTTCAATTTACGTCGCTCCTATTTCAGATAGCGTATTGGGCTATGCGGCATCTCAAAGCGCATGAAATGACGAGTAAAATGCACTGTTAAACTTCTAGGGTAGGGCGAACAGAGACCCGATTAGACCATTTTACATTATGGTTAATATAAGAATTCAGCGAAATTCTATCACATTTGTTCAATTTACGTCGCTCCTATTTCAGATAGCGTATTGGGCTAAGCGGCGTCTCAAAGCGCTTGAAATGACGAGTGAAATGCTCTATTAAACTTCTAGGGTAGGCCGAACAGAGACCCGATTAGATAATTCTATATTTTGGTTAATATAAGAATTCAGCGAAATTCTATCACATTTGTCCAATTTACGTCGCTCCTATTTCAGATAGCGTACTGGGCTAGACGGCATCTTAAAGCGCGTGGAATGGCGAGTAAAATGCACTATTAAACTTCTATGATAGGGCAATCAGAGACCCGATTAGATCGTTTTATATTTTGTTTCATATAAGAATTCAGCGAAATTCTATCACATTTGATCAATTTTCGTCGCTCCTATTTCAGATAGTGTATTGGGCTAAGCGGCATCACAAAGCGCATGAAATGGCGAGTAAAATGCACTATTAAACTTCTAGGGTAGGGCAAACAGACAACCGATTAGATCATTTTATATTTTGTTTAATGTAAGAATTCAGCGAAATTCTATCACATTTGTTCAATTTACGTCGCTCCTATTTCAGATAGCGTATTGGGCTAAGCGGCATCTCAAAGCGCGTGAAATGGCGAGTAAAATGCACTATCAAACTTCTAGGGTAAGGCAAACAGAGACCCGATTAGATCATTTTATATTACGGTTAATATAAGAATTCAGCGTAATTCTATCACATTTGTTCAATTTATGACGCTCCTATTTCAGATAGCGTATTGGGCTAAGCGGCATCTCAAAGCGCATGAAATTACGAGTGAAATGCACTATTAAACTTCTTGGGTAGGGCGAACAGAGACCCGATTAGACAATTTTATATTTTGTTTAATATAAGGATTCAGCGAAATTCTATCACATTTGTTCAATTTACGTCACTCCTATTTCAGATTGCGTATTGGGCTAAGCGGCATCTCAAAGCGCATGAAATGACGAGTGAAATGCATTATTAAACTTCTAGGGCAAGACAAAGAGAGACCCGAACAGATCATTTTATATTATTGTTATTATAAGAATTCAGCGTAATTTTATCACATTTGTTCAATTTACGTCGCCCCTATTTCAGATATCGTATAGGGCTAGGTGGCATCTTAAAGCGCATGGAATGTCGAGTAAAATGCACTATCAGACTTCTAGGGTAGGGCAAACAGAGACCCGATTAGATCATTTTATATGGTGGTTTATTTAAGAATTCAGCGAAATTCCATCACATTTGTTCAATTTACGACGCTCCTATTTCAGATAGCGTATTGGGCCAAGCGGCACCTTAAAGCGCATGAAATGACGAGTATCATGCACTATTAAACTTCTATGATAGGGCAATCAGAGTCCCGAATTGATCGGATTATATTATGGTTAATATAAGAATTCTGCGTAATTCTATCACATTTGTTCAATTTATGTCGCTCCTATTTCAGATAGCGTGTCGGGCTAGGCGGCACCTTAAAGAACATGAAATGATGAGCAAAATGCACTATTAAACTTCTATGATAGGGCAATCAGAGACCCGAATTGATCGTATTATATTACGGTTAATATAAGAATTCTGCGTAATTCTATCACATTTGTTCAATTTACGTAGCTCCAATATCAGATAGCGTATTGGGCTAGGCGGCACCTTAAAGCGCACGAAATGATGAGTAAAATGCACTGTTAAACTTCTATGATAGGAAAATCAGAGACCCGATTAGATCATTTTAAATTATGGTTAATATAAGAATTCTGCGTAATTCTATCACATTTGTTCAATTTACGACGCTCCTATTTCAGATAGCATATTGGGCTAAACGGCACCTTAAGGCGCATGAAATGGTGAGTAAAATTCACTATTAAACTTCTATGGTAGGGCAATCAGAGAGCCGATTAGATCATTTTACATTATGGTTAATATAAGAATTCAGCGTAATTGAACCACATTTACTCAATTTACGTCACTCCTATTTCAGATAGCGTATTGGGCTAAGCAGAATCTTAATGGGCATGAAATGACGATTAAGAGGCACTACTAAGCTTCTATGATAGGGTAATCAGAGACCCCATTAGATCATTTTATATAATGATTAATTTAAGAATTCAGCGTAATTCTACCACATTTGTTCAATTTACATCGCCACAATTTCAGATAGCGTATTGGGCTAGCCGGCATCTTATAGCGCGAGGAATGACGACTAAAATGCACTACTAACCTTCTATGTTAGGGCAATCAGAGACCCGAATACATAATTTTATATTATGATTAATATAAGAATTCAACGTAATTTTATCACATTTGTTCAATTTACGTCGCCCCTATTTCAGATAGCGTATTGGGCTAGGTGGCATCTTAAAGCGCCTGAAATGTCGAGTAAAATGCACTATTAAACTTCTATGTTAGGGCAATCAGAGACCAGATTAGATCATTTTATATTATTGTCATTATAAGAATTCAACGTAATTTTATGACATTTGTTCTATTTATGTCGCTCCTATTTCAAGTAGTGTATTGGGCTAGGCGGCACCTTAAAGCGCATGAAATGACGAGTAAAATGCACTACTAAACTTCTCGGATAGGTCAATCAGAGACCCGATTAGTTCATTTTATATTATGGTTAATATAAGAATTCAGCGAAATTCTATCACATTTGTTCAATTTACGTCGCTCCTATTTCAGATAGCGTATTGGGCTAAGCGGCATCTCAAAGTTCATGAAATGACGAGTGCAATGCACTATGAAACTTCTAGGGTTGGGTGAACAGAGACCCGATTAGATCATTCAGATTATGGTTAATATACGAATTCAGCGAAATTTTATCACATTTGTTCAATTTAGGTCGCCCCTATTTCAGATAGCGTATTGGGCTAGGTGGCATCTTAGAGCGCATGAAATGTCGAGTAAAATGCACTATTAAACTTCGAGGGTAGGGCAATCACAGACCCGAATAGATCGTATTATATTATGGTTAATATCAGAATTCTGCGTAATTCAATCACGTTTGATCTATTTACGTAGCTCCAATTTCAGATAGCGCATTGAACTAGGCGGCATCTTAAAGCGCATGGAATGACGAGTAAAATGCATTATTAAAGTTCTATGGTAGGGTAATCAGAGATCCGATTAGATCATTTTATATTATGGTTAATATAATAATTCAGCGTAATTTTATCACATTTGTTCAATTTACGTCGCTCACACTTCAGATAGCATATCGGGGTAAGCTGCACCTTAAAGCGCATGAAATGCCGAGCAAAATGCACTATTAAACTTCTATGATAGAGCAATCAGAGAACCGATTAGATCATGTTATATTATGGTTAATATAAGAATTCAGCGAAATTCTATCACATTTGTTCAATTTACGTCGCTCCTATTTCAAATAGCGTATTGGGCTAAGTGACACCTTAAAGCGCATGAAATGACGAGTAAAATGCACTATGAAACTTCTATGATAGGGCAATCAGAGACCCGTTTAGATCATTTTATATTATTCTTAATATAAGAATTCACGTTATTTTATCACATTTTTTTCAATTTACGTCGCCCCTATTTAAGATAGCGTATTGGGCTGTGTGGCATCTTAAAGCGCATGAAATGTCAAGTAAAATGCACTATTAAACTTCTAGGGTAGGGCAATCAGAGACCCGATTAGATCATGTTATATTATGATTAATTTAAGAATTCAGCGAAATTCTATCACACCTGTGCAATTTACGTCGATCCTATTTCAGATAGCGGCTTGGTCTAAGCGGCACCTTAAAGCGCATGAAATGACGAGTAAAATGCACTATTAAACTTCTATGATAGGGCAATCAGAGACCCGATCAGATCATTTTCTATCATTGGTAATATATATGAATTCAGCGTAACTTTATCACATTTGTTCAATTTACGTCGCCCCTATTTCAGATAGCGTATTGGGATAGGTGACATCTTAAAGCGCATGAAATATCGAGTAATATGCACAATTCAACTTCTAGGGTAGGGCAAACAGAGACCCGATTTGATCATTTTATATTATGGTTAATATAAGGATTCAGCGAAATTCTATCACATTTGTTCAATTTACGTCGCTCCTATTTCAGATAGCGGATTGGGCTAAGCGGCACCTTAAAGCGCATGAAATAACGAGTAAAATGCACTATTAAACTTCTATGATAGGGCAATCAGAGACCCGATTAGGTCATTCTATATTATGGTTAATATAAGAATTCTACGTAATTCTATCACATTTGTTCAATTTGCGACGCTCCTATTTCAGATAGCGTATTGGGCTAAGCGGAATCTTAAAGCACATGAAATGTCGAGTATAATGCACTATTAAACTTCTAGGGTAGAGCAATCAGAGACCCGATTACATCATCTTATATTATGATTAATATAAGAATTCAGTGTAATTCTATCACATTTGTTCAATTTGCGACGCTCCTATTTCAGATAGCGTATTGGGCTAAGCGGAATCTTAAAGCACATGAAATGTCGAGTAAAATACACTACTAATCTTCTGGGATAGGGTAATTAGAAACCCGATTGGGTCATCTTATATTATGATTAGTACAAGAATTCAGCGTAATTCTATCACACTTGTTCAATTTCCGTAGCTAAAATTTCAGATGGCGTATTGGGCTAGACGGCATCTTAAAGCGCATGGAATGAAGAGTAAAATGCAATGCTAAACTTCTAGGATAGGGCAATCAGAGACCCGATTAGATCATCTTATATTATGATTAATATAAGAATTCAGTGTAATTCTATCACATTTGTTCAATTTACGACGCTCCTATTGCAGATAGCGTATTGGGCTAAGCTGAATCTTGAAGCGCATGAAATGTCGAGTAAAATGAAATGCTAAACTTCTAGGATAGGGCTATCAGAGACCCGATTAGATCACCTTATACTATAGTTAATTTAAGAATTCGTCGTAACTCTATCACAGTTGTTCAATTCACGTATCTCCAATTTCGGATAGCCTATTGGGTTATGCGACACCTCAAAGCGCTTGAAATCACGAGTAAAATACACTACTAAACTTATAGGATGGGGCAATCAGAGACCCGATTAGATCATCTTATATTATGAGTAATATAAGAAATCAGTGTAATTCTATCACATTTGTTCAATTTACGACGCTCCTACTTCAGATAGCGTATTGGGCTAAGCGGTACCTTAAAGCGCATGAAATGACGAGTAAAATGCACTGCTAATCTTCTCGGATAGGGTAATTAGAAGCCCGATTAGGTCATTTTATATTATGATTACTATAAGAATTCAGCGTAACTCTATCACACTTGTTCAATTTCCGTAGCTAAAATTTCAGATAGCGTATTGGTCTAGACGGCACCTTAAAGCGCATGAAATGAAGAGTGAAATGCACTATTAAACTTCTAGGGTAGGGCAATCAGAGACCCGATTAGATCATTTAAAATTATGGTTAATATAAGAATTCAGCGAAATTTTATCACATTTGTTCAATTTACGTAGCTCCAATTTCAGATAGCGCATTGGACTAGGCGGCATCTGAAAGCGCATGAAATGTCGAGTAAAATGCACTACAAAACTTCTCGGATAGGGCAATCACACACCAGATTAGGTCATCTTATATTATGGTTAATATAAGTATTCAGCGAAATTCTATCACATTTGTTCAATTTACGTCGCTCCTATTTCAGATAGCGCGTTGAGATAGGCGGCATCTTAAAGCGCGTGGAATGACGAGTAAGGTGCACTACTAACCTTCTATGATAGGGCAACCAGAGACACGATTAGATCATTTTATATTATTGTTAATATACGAATTCAACGTAATTTTATCACATTTGTTCAATTTATGTCGCTCCTATTTCAGATAGCGTATTGGGCTAGGTGGCATCCTAAAGCGCATCAAATGTCGAGCAAAATGCGCTATTAAACTTCAAGGATAGGGCAATCAGAGACCCGCTTAGATCATCGTATATTATGGTTAATTTAAGAATTCGTCGTAACTCGATCACATTTGTTTAATTTACAGAGCTCCGATTTCAGATAGCGTTTTTAGCAAGGCGGCATCTTAAAGCGCATGAAATGTCGAGTAAAATGATCTACTAAACTTCTATGATAGGGCAATCAGAGACCCTATTAGATCATTTCATATTATGGTTAATATAAGGATGCAGCGTGATTCTATCACATTTGTTCAATGTACGTCGCTCCTATTTCAGATAACGTATTGGGCTAAGCAGAATCATAAAGGGCATGAAACGCCGATTAAAATGCACTACTAAACTTTTATGATAGGGCAATCAGAGACCCGATTACATCATTTTATATTATTGTTAATATAAGAATTCAGCGTAATTTTATCACATTTGTTCAATTTCTGCCGCCCCTATTTCAGATAACTTATTAGGCTAGGCGGCATCTTAAAGCGCATGAAATGTCGATTAAAATGAACTACTAAACTTCTATGATAGGGCAGTCAGAGACCCTATTAGGTCATTTCATATTATGGTTAATATAAGGATGCAGCGTGATTCTATCACATTTGTTCAATGTACGTCGCTCCTATTTCAGATAGCGTATTGGGCTCTCTGGCATCTTAAAACGCATGAAATGCCGAGCAAAATGCACTATCAAACTTCTATGATAGGGCAATCAGAGATCCGATTAGATCATTTTATATTATGGTTAATTTAAGAATTCTGCGTAATTCTATCACATTTGTTCAATTTATGTCGCTTCTACTTCAGATAGCGTATTGGGCTAAGCGGCATCTTAAGGCGCATGATATGTCGACTAAAGTGCACTACTAAACTTCTAGGATAGGGCAATCAGAGACCCGATAAGGTCATCTTATGTTTTCATTAATATAAGAATTCTGCGTAATTCTATCACGTTTGTTCAATTTACGTAGCTCCAATTTCAGACAGCGTATTGGGCAAGTCGGCATCTTAAAGCGCATGAAATGTCGAGTAAAATGCACTATTAAACTTCTAGGGTAGGGCAAACCGGGACCCGACTAGATCATTTTATATTATGGTTAATTTAAGAATTTAGCGATATTCTACCACATTTGATCAATTTACGTCGCTCCTATTTCAGATAGCGTAATGGGCTAGGCGGCATCTTAAAGCGCGTAGAATGACGAGTAAAATGCACTATTAAACTTCTGTGATAGGGCAATCAGAGACCCGATTACATCATCTTATATTATTATTAATATAAGGATGCAGCCTGATTCTATCACATTTGTTCAATGTACGCCGCTCCTATTTCAGATAACGTATTGGGCTAAGCAGAATCATAAAGGGCATGAAACGCCGATTAAAATGCACTACTAAACTTCTATGATAGGGTAATCAGAGACCCTATTAGATCATTTCATATTATGGTTAATATAAGAATTCAGCGTAATTCTATCACATTTGTTCAATTTACGTCGCTCCTATTTCAGATAGCGTATTGGTCTAAGCTGCATTTTAAAGCGCATGAAATGTTGATTAAAATACACTACTAAACTTCAAGGATAGGGCAATCAGAGACCCGCTTAGATCATCGTATATTATGGTTAATTTAAGAATTCGTCGTAACTCGATCACATTTGTTTAATTTACATAGCTCCGATTTCAGATAGCGTTTTGAGCAAGGCGGCATCTTAAAGCGCATGAAATGTCAAGTAAAATGAACTACTAAACTTCTATGATAGGGCAATCAGAGACCCTATTAGATCATTTCATATTATGGTTAATATAAGGATGCAGCGAGATTCTATCACATTTGTTCAATGTACGTCGCTCCTATCTCAGATAAGGTATTGGGCTAAGCAGAATCATAAAGGGCATGAAACGCCGATTAAAATGCACTACTAAACTTCTATGATAGGGTAATCAGAGACCCGATTAGATCATTTTATATTCTGGTTAATTTAAGAATACAGCGAAATTCTATCACATTTGTTCAATTTACGTCGCTCCTACTTCAGATAGCGTATTGGGCTAGGCGGCATCTTAAAGCGCGTGGAATGACGTGTAAAATGCACTACTAACCTTATATGATAGGGCAATCAGAGACCCGATTAGATGATCTTATATTATGGTTAATTTAAGAATTCGTCGTAACTCTATCACATTTGGTCAATTTACGTAGCTCCCATTTCAGATAGCGTATTGGGCTAAGCGGCTCCTTAAAGACCATGAAATGACGAGTAAACTGCACTGTTAAACTTCCGTGATAGGGCAATCGGAGACCCGATTAGACCATTTTATATTATGGTTAATAGAAGAATTCAACGTAATTGAACCACATTTATTCAATTTACGTCGCTCCTATTTCAGATAGGGTATTGGGCTAAGCAGAATCTGAAAGCGCGTGGAATGGTGAGTAAAATACACTACTAACCTTCTATGAAAGGGCAATCGGAGACCCGAATAGATCATTTTATATTATGGCTAATATAAGAATTCCGCGAAATTCTATCACACTTGTTCAATTTACGTCGCTCCTATTTCAGATAGCCTATTGGGCTAAACGGCACCTTAAAGCGCATGAAATGGCGAGTAAAATGCACTACTAAACTGCTATGATAGGGCAATCAGAGACCCGATTAGATTATTTTATATTATTGTTAATATAAGAATTCAACGTAATTTTATCACATTTGTTCAATTTATATCGCTCCTATTTCAGATAGCGTATTGGGCTAGGCGGCACCTTAAAGCGCATGAAATGCCGAGTAAAATGCACTATTAAACTTCTATGATAGGGCAATCAGAGACACCATTAGACATTTCATATTATTGTTAAGATAAGAATCCAGCGTAATTTTATCACAATTGTTCAATTTACATCGCCCACATTTCAGATAGTGTATTGGGCTAGGTGGGATCTTAAAGCGCATGGAATGTCGAGTAAAATGCACTATTAATCTTGTAGGGTAGGGCAAACAGAGACTCGATTAGATCATTTTATATTATGGTTAATTTAAGAATTTAGCGATATTCTACCACATTTGATCAATTTACGTCGCTCCTATTTCAGATAGCGTATTGGTCTAAGCTGCATTTTAAAGCGCATGAAATGTTGATTAAAATACACTACTAAACTTCAAGGATAGGGCAATCAGAGACCCGCTTAGATCATCGTATATTATGGTTAATTTAAGAATTCGTCGTAACTCGATCACATTTGTTTAATTTACATAGCTCCGATTTCAGATAGCGTTTTGAGCAAGGCGGCATCTTAAAGCGCATGAAATGTCGAGTAAAATGAACTACTAAACTTCTATGATAGGGCAATCAGAGACCCTATTAGATCATTTCATATTATGGTTAATATAAGAATACAGCGAAATTCTACCACATTTGTTCAATTTACGTCGCTCCTACTTCAGATAGCGTATTGGGCTAGGCGGCATCTTAAAGCGCGTGGAATGACGTGTGAAATGCACTACTAACCTTATATGATAGGGCAATCAGAGACCCGATTAGATCATCTTATATTATGGTTAATTTAAGAATTCGTCGTTACTCTATCACATTTGGTCAATTTACGTAGCTCCCATTTCAGATAGCGTATTGGGCTAAGCGGCTCCTTAAAGAGCATGAAATGAGGAGCAAACTGCACTATTAAACTTCCATGATAGGCCAATCGCAGACCCGATTAGACCATTTTATATTATGGTTAATAGAAGAATTCAACGTAATTGAACCACATTTATTCAATTTACGTCGCTCCTATTTCAGATAGCGTATTGGGCTAAGCAGAATCTTAAAGCGCGTGGAATGGTGAGTAAAATGCACTACTAACCTTCTATGAAAGGGCAATCGGAGACCCGAATAGATCATGTTATATTATGGCTAATATAAGAATTCCGCAAAATTCTATCACATTTGTTCAATTTACGTCGTCGCTATTTCAGATAGCGTATTGGGCTAGACGGCACCTTAAAGCGCATGAAATGGCGAGTAAAATGCACTATTAAACTTCTATGATAGGGCAATCAGAGAACCGAATAGATCGTATTATATTATGGTTAATATAAGAATTCTGCGTAATTCTGTCACGTTTGTTCAATTTACGTAGCTCCAATTTCAGATAGCGCATTGGACTTGGCGGCATCTTAAAGCGCATGAAATGTTGAGTAAAATGCACCACTAAACTTCTCGGATAGGGCTAACAGAGACCCGATTAGGTCATCTTATATTATGGTTAATATAAGAATTCAGCGTAATTCTATCACATTTGTTCAATTTACGTCGCTCCTATTTCAGATAGCGTATTGGGACAGGCGGCATCTTAAAGCGCGTGAAATGACGAGTAAAATGCACTATTAAACTTCTATGATAGGGCAATCAGAGACCCGAATAGATCATATTATATTATGGTTAATATAAGAATTCTGCGTAATTCTATCACGTCTGTCAATTTACGTAGCTCCAATTTCAGAGAGCGTATTCGGCTATGCGGCATCTTAAAGAGCATGATATGTAGAGTAAAATGCACTACTAAACTTCTCGGATAGGGCAATCAGAGACCCGATTAGGCCATCTTGTATTATGATTAATATAAGAATGCAGCGTAATTCTAACACATTTGTTCAATTTATGTCGCTCCTATTTCAGATAGCGTATTGGGACAGGCGGCATCTTAAAGCGCGTGAAATGGCGAGTAAAATGCACTATTAACCTTCTATGATAGGGCAAACAGAGTCCCGATTAGATCATTTTAAATTATGGTTAAGATAAGAATTCTGCGTAATTTTATCACATTTATACAATTTGCGACGCTGCAATTTCAGATAGCGTATTTGGCTAGGTGGCACCTTAAAGCGAATGAAATGACGAGTAAAATGCACTATTAAACTTCTAGGGTAGGGCAAACAGAGATCTGATCAGGTCGTTTTATATTATCGTTAATTTAAGAATTCAGCGAAACTCTATCACACTTGTGCAATTTACGTAGCTCCAATTTCAGATATCGTATTGGGCTAGGCGGCACCTAAAGGCGCATGAAATGACGAGTAAAATGCACTATTAAACTTCTATGATACGGCAATCAGAGACCCGATTAGATAATTCTATATTATGGTTAATATAAGAATTCTGCGAAATTCTATCACATTTCTTCAATTTACGTCGCTCCTATTTCAGATAGCGTATTGGGCTAAGCGGCACCTTAAAGCGCGTGAAATGACGAGTAAAATGCACTACTATCCTCCTATGATAGGGCAATAAGAGACCCGATTAGACAATTTAAATTATGGTTAATACAAGAATTCAGCGTAATTCTATCACATTTGTTCAATGTATGTCGCTCCTATTTCAGATACCGTATTGGGCTAGGCGGCACTTTAAAGCGCATGAAATGACGTGTAAAATGCACTATTAAACTTTTATGATGGGGCAATCAGAGACCCGATTAAATCGTTTTAAGTTATGGTTAATATAAGAATTCAGCGAAATTCTATCACATTTGTTCAATTTACGTTGCTCCTATTTCGGATAGCGTATTGGGCTAAGCGGCACCTTAAGGCGCATGAAATGACGAGTAAAATGCCACATTACACTTCTATGATAAGGCAATCAGAGACCCGGTTAGGTCATTTTATATTATTGTTAATATAAGAATGTAGCGTAATTTTACCACATTTGTTCAATTTACGTCGGCCCTATTTCAGATAGCGTTTTGGGCTAGGTTGCACCTTAAAGCGCATGAAATGTCGAGTAAAATGCACTACAAAACTTCTAGGATAGGGCAATCAGAGACCCGATTAGGTCATCTTATATTATGGTTAATTTAAGAATTCGTCGTAACTCTATCACATTTGTTCAATTTACGTCGCTCCTATTTCAGATAGCGTATTGGGCTAGGCGTCATCTTAAAGCACGTGGAGTGACGAGTAAAATTCACTGCTAACCTTCTATGATAGGGCAGTCAAAGACCCGATTAAATCATTCTATATTATGGTAATATAAGAATTCTGCGTAATTCTATCACATTTGTTCAATTTATGTCGCTCCTGTTTCAGATAGCGTATTGGGCTGGGCGGAACCTTAAAGCGCATGAAATGACGAGTAAAATGCACTATTAAACTTCTATGATAGGGCAATCAGAGGACCGAATAGATCGTATTATATTATGGTTAATATAAGAATTCTGCGTAATTCTATCACGTTTGTTCAATTTACGTAGCTCCTATTTCAGATAGCGTATTGGTCTAAGCGGGATCTTAATGCGGATGAAATATCGAGTAAAATGCTCTGTTAAACTTCTAAGGTAGGGCAACCAGAGACCCGATTAGATCACTTTATATTATGGTTAATTTAAGAATACAGCGAAACTCTATCACTCTTGTTCAATTTACGTAGCTACAACTTAAGATAGCGTTTTCGGCTAGACGGTACCTTAAAGCGCATGACATGACGAGTAAAACGCACTATTAAACTTCTATGATAGGGCAAACAGAGGCCGGATTAGATCATTTTACATTATGGTAAACATAAGAATTCTGCGTAACTCCATCACATTTGTCCAATTCACGTCGCTCCTGCACCAGATATCGTATCGGGCTAGGCGGCATCTTAAAGCGCTTGAAATCTCGGGTTAAATGCAATATTAAAATTCTAGGTCAGAGCAAACAGACACCCGATTAGATCATTTTATATTATGGTTAATTTAAGAATTCAGCGAAACTCTATCACACTTGTTCAATTTACGTAGCTCCAGTTTCGTATAGCGTATTGGGCTAGGCGGCACCTTCAGGCGCATGAAATGACGAGTAAAATGCACTGTTCAACTTCTGTGATACGGCAACCAGAGACCCGCTTAGATCATTTTAAATTGTTGTTAATATAAGAATTCTGCGTAATTCTATCACATTTGTTCAATTTATGTCGCTCGTATTTCAGATAGCGTATTGGGCTAGGTTGCATCATAAAGCGCATGAAATGTCGAGTAAAATGCACTATCAAAATTCTAGGGCAGGGCAAACAGAGACCCGATTAGATCATTTTAAATTATTGTTAATATAAGAATTCTGCGTAATTCTATCACATTTGTTCAATTTATGTCGCTCCTATTTCAAATAGCGTATTGGGCTAAGCGGCTTCTTAAAGCGCATGAAATGTCGAGTAAAATGCACTACTAAACTTCTAGGATAGGGCAATCAGAGACCCGATTAGATCATCTTATATTATGATTAATATAAGAATTCAGTCTAATTCTATCACATTTGTTCAATTTACGTCGCTCCTATTTCAGATAGCGTATTGGGCTAGGCGGCACCTTAAAGCGCATGAAATGACGACTAAAATGCACTGTTAAACTTCTATGATAGGGAAATCGGAGACACGATTATCTCATTTTACATTATTGTTAATATAAGGATTCGGCGTAATTTTATCGCATTTGTTCAATTTACGTCGCTCCTATTTCAGATAGCGTATTGGGATAGGCGACATCTTAAAGCGCATGGAATGTCGAGCAAAATTCACTACTGAACTCCTCGGATAGGGCAATCAGAGACCCGATTGGATCATCTTATATTATGATTAATATAAGAATTCAGCGTAATTCTATCACATTTGTTCAATTTACGTCGCTCCTATTTCAGATAGCGTATTGGGATAGGCGGCATCTTAAAGCGCATGGACTGACGAGTAAAATGCACTATTAAACTTCTATGATAGGGCAATCAGAGACGCGATTAGATCATTTTATGTTATTGTTAATATAAGGAATCAACGTAGTTTTATCACATTTGTTCAATTTACGTCGCTCCTATATCAGATAGCGTATTGGGCTATGCGGCATCTTGAAGCGCATGAAATGTTGAGTAAAATGCACAACTAAACATCTAGGATAGGGCAATCAGAGACCCGATTAGATCATCTTATATTATGATTAATATAAGAATTCAGTGTAATTCTATCACATTTGTTCAATTTACGTCGCTCCTATTTCAGATAGCGTATTGGGCTATGCGGCATCATAAAGCGCGTGGAATGACGAGACAAATGCACTACCAACTTTCTACGATAGGGCAATCAGAGACCCGATTAGATCATCTTCTATTATGATTAATATAAGAATTCAGTGTAATTCTATCACATTTGTTCAATTTACGTCGCTCCTATTTCAGATGGCGTATTGGGCTAAGCGGCACCTTAAAGCGCATGAAATGACGAGTAAAATGCACTATTCAACTTCTATGATAGGGCAATCAGAGACCCGATTAGATCATTTTATATTATTATTATTGTAAGAATTCAGCGTAATTTTATCACATTTGTTCAATTTACGTCGCCCCTATTTCAGATAGCGTATTGGGCTAGGTGGCATCGTAAAGCGCATGAAATGACGAGTAAAATACACTATTAAACTTCTAGGGCAGGGCAAACAGAGAGCCGAGTAGATCATTTCATATTATGGTTAATATAAGAATTCAGCGAAACTCTATCACACTTGTTCAATTTATGTAGCTCCAATTTCAGATAGCGTATTGGGCTATGCGGCATCATAAAGCGCGTGGAATGACGAGACAAATGCACTACCAACTTTCTACGATAGGGCAATCAGAGACCCGATTAGATCATCTTATATTATGATTAATATAATAATTCAGTGTAATTCTATTACATTTGTTCAATTTACGACGCTCCTATTCCAGATAGCGTATCGGGCTAAGCGGCATCTTAAAACGCACGAAATGTCGAGTAAAATGCACTACTAAACTTCTCGTATACGCCTAACAGAGACCCGATTAGCTCATTTTATGTTATGGTTAATATAAGAATTCAGCGAAATTCTATCACATTTGTTCAATTTACGTCGCTCCTATTTCAGATAGCGTATTGGGCTAAGCGGCATCTCAAAGCGCATGAAATGGCGAGTAGAATGCACTGTTAAACTTCTACGGTAGGGCAAACAGAGACCCGATGAGATCATTTTATATTGCGGTTAATATAAGAATGCAGCGTAATTCTATCACATTTGTTCAATTTACGTCGCTCCTATTTCAGATAGCGTACTGGGCTAGACGGCATCTTAAAGCTCGTGGAATGGCGAGCAAAATGCACTCTTAAACTTCTATGATAGGGAAATCAGAGATCTGATTAGATCATTTTATATTTTGTTTAATATAAGAATTCAGCGAAATTGTATCACATTTGTTCAAATTACGTCGCTCCTATTTCAGACAGCCTACTGGGCTAGGCGGCATCTTAAACAGCGTGCTATGGCGACTGAAATGCACTATTAACCTTCTATGATAGAGCAATCAGAGACCCGATTAGAACATTTTATATTTTGTTTAATATAAGAATTCAGCGAAATTCTATCACATTTGTTCAATTTACGTCGCTCCTATTTCAGATAGCGTATTGGGATAAGCGGCATCTCAAAGCGCATGAAATGACGAGTGAAATGCACTATTAAACTCCTAGGGTAGGCCGAACGGAGACCCGATTAGATAATTTTATATTTTGGTTAATATAAGAATTAAGCGAAATTCTATCACATTTGTTCAATTTACGTCGCTCCTATTTCAGATAGCGTACTGGGCTAGACGGCATCTTAAAGCGCGTGGAATGGCGAGTAAAATGCACTATTAAACTTCTATGATAGGGCAATCAGAGACCCGATTAGATCGTTTTATATTTTGTTTCATATAAGAATTCAGCGAAATTCTATCACATTTGATCAATTTTCGTCGCTCCTATTTCAGATAGTGTATTGGGCTAAGCGGCATCACAAAGCGCATGAAATGGCGAGTAAAATGCACTATTAAACTTCTAGGGTAGGGCAAACAGACAACCGATTAGATCATTTTATATTTTGTTTAATGTAAGAATTCAGCGAAATTGTATCACATTTGTTCAAATTACGTCGCTCCTATTTCAGACAGCCTACTGGGCTAGGCGGCATCTTAAACAGCGTGCTATGGCGACTGAAATGCACTATTAACCTTCTATGATAGAGCAATCAGAGACCCGATTAGAACATTTTATATTTTGTTTAATATAAGAATTCAGCGAAATTCTATCACATTTGTTCAATTTACGTCGCTCCTATTTCAGATAGCGTATTGGGATAAGCGGCATCTCAAAGCGCATGAAATGACGAGTGAAATGCACTATTAAACTCCTAGGGTAGGCCGAACGGAGACCCGATTAGATAATTTTATATTTTGGTTAATATAAGAATTAAGCGAAATTCTATCACATTTGTTCAATTTACGTCGCTCCTATTTCAGATAGCGTACTGGGCTGGACGGCATCTTAAAGCGCGTGGAATGGCGAGTAAAATGCACTATTAAACTTCTATGATAGGGCAATCAGAGACCCGATTAGATCGTTTTATATTTTGTTTCATATAAGAATTCAGCGAAATTCTATCACATTTGATCAATTTTCGTCGCTCCTATTTCAGATAGTGTATTGGGCTAAGCGGCATCACAAAGCGCATGAAATGGCGAGTAAAATGCACTATTAAACTTCTAGGGTAGGGCAAACAGACAACCGATTAGATCATTTTATATTTTGTTTAATGTAAGAATTCAGCGAAATTCTATCACATTTGTTCAATTTACGTCGCTCCTATTTCAGATAGCGTATTGGGCTAAGCGGCATCTCAAAGCGCGTGAAATGGCGAGTAAAATGCACTATCAAACTTCTAGGGTAAGGCAAACAGAGACCCGATTAGATCATTTTATATTACGGTTAATATAAGAATTCAGCGTAATTCTATCACATTTGTTCAATTTATGTCGCTCCTATTTCAGATAGCGTATTGGGCTAAGCGGCATCTCAAAGCGCATGAAATTACGAGTGAAATGCACTATTAAACTTCTTGGGTAGGGCGAACAGAGACCCGATTAGACAATTTTATATTTTGTTTAATATAAGGATTCAGCGAAATTCTATCACATTTGTTCAATTTACGTCACTCCTATTTCAGATTGCGTATTGGGCTAAGCGGCATCTCAAAGGCATGAAATGACGAGTGAAATGCACTATTAAACTTCTATGATAGGGCAATCAGAGTCCCGAATTGATCGTATTATATTATGGTTAATATAAGAATTCTGCGTAATTCTATCACATTTGTTCAATTTATGTCGCTCCTATTTCAGATAGCGTGTCGGGCTAGGCGGCACCTTAATGAACATGAAATGATGAGCAAAATGCACTATTAAACTTCTATGATAGGGCAATCAGAGACCCGAATTGATCGTATTATATTACGGTTAATATAAGAATTCTGCGTAATTCTATCACATTTGTTCAATTTACGTAGCTCCAATATCAGATAGCGTATTGGGCTAGGCGGCACCTTAAAGCGCACGAAATGATGAGTAAAATGCACTGTTAAACTTCTATGATAGGAAAATCAGAGACCCGATTAGATCATTTTAAATTATGGTTAATATAAGAATTCTGCGTAATTCTATCACATTTGTTCAATTTACGGCGCTTCTATTTCAGATAGCGTATTGGGCGAGGCGGCATCTTAAAGCGCATGAAATGTCGAGTAAAATGCACCACTAATCTTCTAGGATACGGCCATCAGAGACCCGATTAGATCATCTTATATTATGACTAATATAAGAACTCAGTGTAATTCTATCACATTTGTTCAATTTACGACGCTCCTATTTCAGATAGCATATTGGGCTAAACGGCACCTTAAGGCGCATGAAATGGTGAGTAAAATTCACTATTAAACTTCTATGGTAGGGCAATCAGAGAGCCGATTAGATCATTTTACATTATGGTTAATATAAGAATTCAGCGTAATTGAACCACATTTACTCAATTTACGTCACTCCTATTTCAGATAGCGTATTGGGCTAAGCAGAATCTTAATGGGCATGAAATGACGATTAAGAGGCACTACTAAGCTTCTATGATAGGGTAATCAGAGACCCCATTAGATCATTTTATATAATGATTAATTTAAGAATTCAGCGTAATTCTACCACATTTGTTCAATTTACATCGCCATAATTTCAGATAGCGTATTGGGCTAGCCGGCATCTTATAGCGCGAGGAATGACGACTAAAATGCACTACTAACCTTCTATGATAGGGCAATCAGAGACCCGAATACATAATTTTATATTATGATTAATATAAGAATTCAACGTAATTTTATCACATTTGTTCAATTTACGTCGCCCCTATTTCAGATAGCGTATTGGGCTAGGTGGCATCTTAAAGCGCCTGAAATGTCGAGTAAAATGCACTATTAAACTTCTATGTTAGGGCAATCAGAGACCAGATTAGATCATTTTATATTATTGTCATTATAAGAATTCAACGTAATTTTATGACATTTGTTCTATTTATGTCGCTCCTATTTCAAGTAGTGTATTGGGCTAGGCGGCACCTTAAAGCGCATGAAATGACGAGTAAAATGCACTATTAAACTTCTATGATAGGGCAATCAGAGACCCGATCAGATCATTTTCTATCATTGGTAATATATATGAATTCAGCGTAACGTTATCACATTTGTTCAATTTACGTCGCTCCTATTTCAGATAGCGTATTGGCTAAGCGGCACCTTAAAGCGCATGAAATAACGAGTGAAATGCACTATTAAACTTCTATGATCGGGCAATCAGAGACTCGATTAGGTCATTTTATATTATTGTTAATATAATAATTCAGCGTAATTTTATCACATTTGTTCAGTTTACGTCGCTCCAACTTCAGGTAGCATATCGGGGTAAGCTGCACCTTAAAGCGCATCAAATGCCGAGCAAAATGCACTATTAAACTTCTGTGATTGAGCAATCAGAGAACCGATTAGATCATGTTATATTATGGTTAATATAAGAATTCAGCGAAATTCTATCACATTTGTTCAATTTACGTCGCTCCTATTTCAGATAGCCTATCGGGCTAAGTGACACCTTAAAGCGCATGAAATGACGAGTAAAATGCACTATGAAACTTCTATGATAGGGCAATCTGAGACCCGTTTAGGTCATTTTATATTATTGTTAATATAAGAATTCAGCGTAATTTTATCACATTTTTTTCAATTTACGTCGCCCCTATTTAAGATAGCGTATTGGGCTGGGTGGCATCTTAAAGCGCATGAAATGTCAAGTAAAATGCACTATTAAACTTCTGGGGTAGTTCAATGAGAGACCCGATTAGATCATGTTATATTATGGTTAATTTAAGAATTCAGCGAAACTCTGTCACACCTGTGCAATCTACGTCGCACCAATTTCAGATAGCGGCTTGGGCTAAGCGGCACCTTAAAGCGCATGAAATGGCGAGTAAAATGCACTATTAAACTTCTATGATAGGGTAATCAGAGACCCGATTAGATCATTTTATATTATGGTTAATTTAAGAATACAGCGAAATTCTATCACATTTGTTCAATTTACGTCGCTCCTACTTCAGATAGCGTATTGGGCTAGGCGGCATCTTAAAGCGCGTGGAATGACGTGTAAAATGCACTACTAACCTTATATGATAGGGCAATCAGAGAGCCGATTAGATGATCTTATATTATGGTTAATTTAAGAATTCGTCGTAACTCTATCACATTTGGTCAATTTACGTAGCTCCCATTTCAGATAGCGTATTGGGCTAAGCGGCTCCTTAAAGACCATGAAATGACGAGTAAACTGCACTGTTAAACTTCCGTGATAGGGCAATCGTAGACCCGATTAGACCATTTTATATTATGGTTAATAGAAGAATTCAACGTAATTGAACCACATTTATTCAATTTACGTCGCTCCTATTTCAGATAGGGTATTGGGCTAAGCAGAATCTGAAAGCGCGTGGAATGGTGAGTAAAATACACTACTAACCTTCTATGAAAGGGCAATCGGAGACCCGAATAGATCATTTTATATTATGGCTCATATAAGAATTCCGCGAAATTCTATCACACTTGTTCAATTTACGTCGCTCCTATTTCAGATAGCCTATTGGGCTAAACGGCACATTAAAGCGCATGAAATGGCGAGTAAAATGCACTACTAAACTGCTATGATAGGGCAATCAGAGACCCGATTAGATTATTTTATATTATTGTTAATATAAGAATTCAACGTAATTTTATCACATTTGTTCAATTTATATCGCTCCTATTTCAGATAGCGTATTGGGCTAGGCGGCACCTTAAAGCGCATGAAATGCCGAGTAAAATGCACTATTAAACTTCTATGATAGGGCAATCAGAGACACCATTAGACATTTCATATTATTGTTAAGATAAGAATCCAGCGTAATTTTATCACAATTGTTCAATTTACATCGCCCACATTTCAGATAGTGTATTGGGCTAGGTGGGATCTTAAAGCGCATGGAATGTCGAGTAAAATGCACTATTAAACTTGTAGGGTAGGGCAAACAGAGACTCGATTAGATCATTTTATATTATGGTTAATTTAAGAATTTAGCGATATTCTACCACATTTGATCAATTTACGTCGCTCCTATTTCAGATAGCGTATTGGTCTAAGCTGCATTTTAAAGCGCATGAAATGTTGATTAAAATACACTACTAAACTTCAAGGATAGGGCAATCAGAGACCCGCTTAGATCATCGTATATTATGGTTAATTTAAGAATTCGTCGTAACTCGATCACATTTGTTTAATTTACATAGCTCCGATTTCAGATAGCGTTTTGAGCAAGGCGGCATCTTAAAGCGCATGAAATGTCGAGTAAAATGAACTACTAAACTTCTATGATAGGGCAATCAGAGACCCTATTAGATCATTTCATATTATGGTTAATATAAGAATACAGCGAAATTCTACCACATTTGTTCAATTTACGTCGCTCCTACTTCAGATAGCGTATTGGGCTAGGCGGCATCTTAAAGCGCGTGGAATGACGTGTGAAATGCACTACTAACCTTATATGATAGGGCAATCAGAGACCCGATTAGATCATCTTATATTATGGTTAATTTAAGAATTCGTCGTAACTCTATCACATTTGGTCAATTTACGTAGCTCCCATTTCAGATAGCGTATTGGGCTAAGCGGCTCCTTAAAGAGCATGAAATGAGGAGCAAACTGCACTATTAAACTTCCATGATAGGCCAATCGCAGACCCGATTAGACCATTTTATATTATGGTTAATAGAAGAATTCAACGTAATTGAACCACATTTATTCAATTTACGTCGCTCCTATTTCAGATAGCGTATTGGGACAGGCGGCATCTTAAAGCGCGTGAAATGACGAGTAAAATGCACTATTAAACTTCTATGATAGGGCAATCAGAGACCCGAATAGATCATATTATATTATGGTTAATATAAGAATTCTGCGTAATTCTATCACGTTTGTCAATTTACGTAGCTCCAATTTCAGAGAGCGTATTCGGCTATGCGGCATCTTAAAGAGCATGATATGTAGAGTAAAATGCACTACTAAACTTCTCGGATAGGGCAATCAGAGACCCGATTAGGCCATCTTGTATTATGATTAATATAAGAATGCAGCGTAATTCTAACACATTTGTTCAATTTATGTCGCTCCTATTTCAGATACCGTATTGGGCTAGGCGGCACTTTAAAGCGCATGAAATGACGTGTAAAATGCACTATTAAACTTTTATGATGGGGCAATCAGAGACCCGATTAAATCGTTTTAAGTTATGGTTAATATAAGAATTCAGCGAAATTCTATCACATTTGTTCAATTTACGTTGCTCCTATTTCGGATAGCGTATTGGGCTAAGCGGCACCTTAAGGCGCATGAAATGACGAGTAAAATGCCACATTACACTTCTATGATAAGGCAATCAGAGACCCGGTTAGGTCATTTTATATTATTGTTAATATAAGAATGTAGCGTAATTTTACCACATTTGTTCAATTTACGTCGGCCCTATTTCAGATAGCGTTTTGGGCTAGGTTGCACCTTAAAGCGCATGAAATGTCGAGTAAAATGCACTACAAAACTTCTAGGATAGGGCAATCAGAGACCCGATTAGGTCATCTTATATTATGGTTAATTTAAGAATTCGTCGTAACTCTATCACATTTGTTCAATTTATGTCGCTCCTGTTTCAGATAGCGTATTGGGCTGGGCGGAACCTTAAAGCGCATGAAATGACGAGTAAAATGCACTATTAAACTTCTATGATAGGGCAATCAGAGGACCGAATAGATCGTATTATATTATGGTTAATATAAGAATTCTGCGTAATTCTGTCACGTTTGTTCAATTTACGTAGCTCCTATTTCAGATAGCGTATTGGTCTAAGCGGGATCTTAATGCGGATGAAATATCGAGTAAAATGCTCTGTTAAACTTCTAAGGTAGGGCAACCAGAGACCCGATTAGATCACTTTATATTATGGTTAATTTAAGAAATCAGCGAAACTCTATCACTCTTGTTCAATTTACGTAGCTACAACTTAAGATAGCGTTTTCGGCTAGACGGTACCTTAAAGCGCATGAAATGACGAGTAAAACGCACTATTAAACTTCTATGATAGGGCAAACAGAGGCCGGATTAGATCATTTTACATTATGGTAAACATAAGAATTCTGCGTAACTCCATCACATTTGTCCAATTCACGTCGCTCCTGCACCAGATATCGTATCGGGCTAGGCGGCATCTTAAAGCGCTTGAAATCTCGGGTTAAATGCAATATTAAAATTCTAGGTCAGAGCAAACAGACACCCGATTAGATCATTTTATATTATGGTTAATTTAAGAATTCAGCGAAACTCTATCACACTTGTTCAATTTACGTAGCTCCAGTTTCGTATAGCGTATTGGGCTAGGCGGCACCTTCAGGCGCATGAAATGACGAGTAAAATGCACTGTTCAACTTCTGTGATACGGCAACCAGAGACCCGCTTAGATCATTTTAAATTGTTGTTAATATAAGAATTCTGCGTAATTCTATCACATTTGTTCAATTTATGTCGCTCGTATTTCAGATAGCGTATTGGGCTAGGTTGCATCATAAAGCGCATGAAATGTCGAGTAAAATGCACTATCAAAATTCTAGGGCAGGGCAAACAGAGACCCGATTAGATCATTTTAAATTATTGTTAATATAAGAATTCTGCGTAATTCTATCACATTTGTTCAATTTATGTCGCTCCTATTTCAGATAGCGTATTGGGCTAAGCGGCTTCTTAAAGCGCATGAAATGTCGAGTAAAATGCACTACTAAACTTCTAGGATAGGGCAATCAGAGACCCGATTAGATCATCTTATATTATGATTAATATAAGAATTCAGTCTAATTCTATCACATTTGTTCAATTTACGTCGCTCCTATTTCAGATAGCGTATTGGGCTAGGCGGCACCTTAAAGCGCATGAAATGACGACTAAAATGCTCTGTTAAACTTCTATGATAGGGAAATCGGAGACACGATTATCTCATTTTACATTATTGTTAATATAAGGATTCGGCGTAATTTTATCGCATTTGTTCAATTTACGTCGCTCCTATTTCAGATAGCGTATTGGGATAGGCGACATCTTAAAGCGCATGGAATGTCGAGCAAAATTCACTACTGAACTCCTCGGATAGGGCAATCAGAGACCCGATTGGATCATCTTATATTATGATTAATATAAGAATTCAGCGTAATTCTATCACATTTGTTCAATTTACGTCGCTCCTATTTCAGATAGCGTATTGGGATAGGCGGCATCTTAAAGCGCATGGACTGACGAGTAAAATGCACTATTAAACTTCTATGATAGGGCAATCAGAGACGCGATTAGATCATTTTATGTTATTGTTAATATAAGGAATCAACGTAGTTTTATCACATTTGTTCAATTTACGTCGCTCCTATATCAGATAGCGTATTGGGCTATGCGGCATCTTGAAGCGCATGAAATGTTGAGTAAAATGCACAACTAAACATCTAGGATAGGGCAATCAGAGACCCGATTAGATCATCTTATATTATGATTAATATAAGAATTCAGTGTAATTCTATCACATTTGTTCAATTTACGTCGCTCCTATTTCAGATAGCGTATTGGGCTATGCGGCATCATAAAGCGCATGAAATGACGAGTAAAATGCACTATTCAACTTCTATGATAGGGCAATCAGAGACCCGATTAGATCATTTTATATTATTATTATTGTAAGAATTCAGCGTAATTTTATCACATTTGTTCAATTTACGTCGCCCCTATTTCAGATAGCGTATTGGGCTAGGTGGCATCGTAAAGCGCATGAAATGACGAGTAAAATACACTATTAAACTTCTAGGGCAGGGCAAACAGAGAGCCGAGTAGATCATTTTATATTATGGTTAATATAAGAATTCAGCGAAACTCTATCACACTTGTTCAATTTATGTAGCTCCAATTTCAGATAGCGTATTGGGCTATGCGGCATCATAAAGCGCGTGGAATGACGAGACAAATGCACTACCAACTTTCTACGATAGGGCAATCAGAGACCCGATTAGATCATTTTATATTATGGTTAATATAAGAATTCTGCGAAATTCTATCACATTTGTTCAATTTACGTCGCTCCTATTTCAGATAGCGTATTGGGCTAAGCAGCATCTCAAAGCGCATGAAATGGCGAGTAAAATTGCACTATCAAACTTCTAGGGAAAGACAAAGAGAGATCTGATTAGATCATTTTATATTACGGTTAATATAAGAATTCAGCGTAATTCTATCACATTCGTTCAATTTACGTCGCTCCTATTTCAGATAGAGTATTGGGCTAAGCGGCATCTCAAAGCGCATGAAATGGCGAGTAAAATGCACTATTAAACTTCAAGGGTAGGGCGAACAGAGACCCGATCAGATCATTTTATATTATGGTTAATTTAAGAATTCAGCCAAATTCTATCACATTTGTTCAATTTACGTCGCTCCTATTTCAGATAGCGTATTGGGCTAAGCGGCATCTTAAAGCTTATGAAATGTCGAGTAAAATGCACCACGAAACTTCAAGGATAGGGCAATCAGAGACCGGATTAGATCATCTTATATTATGATTAATATATGAATTCAGTGTAATTCTATCACATTTGTTCAATTTACGTCGCTCCTATTTCAGATGGCGTATTGGGCTAGGCGGCACCTTAAAGCGCATGAAATGACGAGTAAAATTCACGATTGAACTTCTATGATAGGGCAATCAGTGACCCGACTAGATCATATTATATTATGGTTGATATAAGAATTCTGCGTAATTCTATCACATTTGTTCAATATACGTTGCTCCTATTTCAGATAGCGTACTGGGCTAAGCGACAATTTAAAGCGCACGAAATGACGAGCAAAATGCACTATTAAACTTCTAGGATAGAGCAATCGGAGACACGATTAGATCATTTTATATTATTGTTAATATAAGAATTCGGCGTAATTTTATCACATTTGTTCAATTTACGTCGCTCCTATTTCAGATAGCGTATTGGGCTAAGCGGTATCTTACAGCGCATGAAATCTCGAGTTAAATGCAATATTAAAATTCTAGGGCAGGTCAAACAGAGACCCGATTAGATCATTTTATATTATGGTTAATTTAAGAATTCAGCGAAACTCTATCACACTTGTTCAATTTACGTAGCTCCAATTTCGTATAGCGTATTGGGCTAGGCGGCACCTTCAGGCGCATGAAATTACGAGTAAAATGCACTGTTCAACTTCTATGATACGGCAACCAGAGACCCGCTTAGATCATTTTAAATTGTTGTTAATATAAGAATTCTGCGTCATTCTATCACATTTGTTCAATTTATGTCGCTCCTATTTCAGATAGCGTATTGGGCTAGGTTGCATCATAAAGCGCATGAAATGTCGAGTAAAATGCACTATCAAAATTCTAGGGCAGGGCAAACAGAGACCCGATTAGATCATTTTAAATGATTGTTAATATAAGAATTCTGCGTAATTCTATCACATTTGTTCAATTTATGTCGCTCCTATTTCAGATTGCGTAATGGGCGAGGCGGTAACTTAAAGCGCGTGGAATGACGAGTAAAATGCACTACTAACCTTCTATGATAGGGAAATCACAGACCCGATTAGATCATTTTATATTATTGTTAATATAAGAATTCAGTGTAATTCTATCACATTTGTTCAATTTTCGTCGCTCCTATTTCAGATAGCGTATTGGGCTAGGCGGCATCGTATAGCGCATGAAATGTCGAGCAAAATACACTACTAACCTTCTAGGATAGGGCAATCAGAGACCCGATTATGTAATCTTATATTATGATTAATATAAGAATTCAGCGTAATCCTATCACATTTGTTCAATTTACGTCGCTCCTATTTCTGATAGCGTATTGGGATAGGCGATATCTTAAAGCGCATGAAATCTCGAGTAAAATGGAATATTAAAATTCTAGGGAAGGGCAAACAGAGACCCGATTAGATCATTTTATATTATGGTTAATTTAAGAATTCAGCGAAACTCTATCACACTTGTTCAATTTACGTAGCTCCAATTTCGTATAGCGTATTGGGCTAGGCGGCACCTTCAGGCGCATGAAATGACGAGTAAAATGCACTGTTCAACTTCTATGATACGGCAACCAGAGACCCGATTAGATCATTTTAAATTATTGTTAATATAAGAATTCTGCGTAATTCTATCACATTTGTTCAATTTATGTCGCTCCTATTTCAGATAGCGTATTGGGCTAGGTTGCACCATAAAGCGCATGAAATGTCGAGTAAAATGCACTATCAAAATTCTAGGGCAGGGCAAACAGAGACCCGATTAGATCATTTTAAATGATTGTTAATATAAAAATTCTGCGTAATTCTATCACATTTGTTCAATTTATGTCGCTCCTATTTCAGATTGCGTAATGGGCGAGGCGGTAACTTAAAGCGCGTGGAATGACGAGTAAAATGCACTACTAACCTTCTATGATAGGGAAATCACAGACCCGATTAGATCATTTTATATTATTGTTAATATAAGAATTCAGTGTAATTCTATCACATTTGTTCAATTTTCGTCGCTCCTATTTCAGATAGCGTATTGGGCTAGGCGGCATCGTATAGCGCATGAAATGTCGAGCAAAATACACTACTAAACTTCTAGGATAGGGCAATCAGAGACCCGATTATGTCATTTTATATTATGATTAATATAAGAATTCAGCGTAATCCTATCACATTTGTTCAATTTACGTCGCTCCTATTTCTGATAGCGTATTGGGATAGGCGATATCTTATAGCGCATGAAATCTCGAGTAAAATGGAATATTAAAATTCTAGGGAAGGGCAAACAGAGACCCGATTGGATCATTTTATATTATGGTTAATTTAAGAATTCAGCGAAACTCTATCACACTTGTTCAATTTACGTAGCTCCAATTTCAGATAGCGTACTGGGCTAAGCGACAATTTAAAGCGCATGAAATGACGAGTAAAATGCACTATTAAACTTCTAGGGCAGGGCAAACAGAGACCCGATTAGATCATTTTAAATTATTGTTAATATAAGAATTCGGCGTAATTCTATCACATTTGTTCAATTTACGTCGCTCCTATTTCAGGTAGCGTATTGGGCTAAGCGGCATCTTAAAGCGCATGAAATGTCGAGTAAAATGCAGCACTAAACTTCTAGGATAGGGCAATCAGAGACCCGATTAGATCATTTTAAATTATTGTTAATATAAGAATTCAGCGTAATTCTATCACATTTGTTCAATTTACGTCGCTCCTATTTCAGATAGCGTATTGAGCTACGCTGCACCTTAAGGCACATGAAATGATGAGTAAAATGCACTATTAAACTTATATGATAGGGCAATCAGAGACCCGATTAAATGATTTTATATTATTGTTAATATAAGAATTCAACGTAATTTTATCACATTTGTTCAATTTACGTCGCTCCTATTTCAGATAGCCTACTGGGCTAGGCGGCATCCTAAAGCGCGTGGAATGGCGAGTGAATTTCACTATTAAACTTCTAGGGTGGGGCGAACAGAGACCCGATTAGATCATTTTACATTACGGTTAATATAAGAATTCAGCGTAATTCTATAACATTTGTTCAATTTACTTCGCTCCTATTTCAGATAGAGTATTGGGCTAAGCGGCATCTCAAAGCGCATGAAATGGCGAGTAAAATGCACTATTATACATCAAGGGTAGGGCGAACAGAGACCCGATCAGATCATTTTACATTAGGGTTAATATAAGAATTCAGCGAAATTCTATCACATTTGTTCAATTTACGTCGCTCCTATTTCAGGTAGCGTATTGGGCTAAGCGGCATCTTAAAGCGCATGAAATGTCGAGTAAAATGCACCACTAAACTTCTAGGATAGGGCAATCAGAGACCCGATTAGATCATTTTACATTACGGTTAATATATGTATTCAGCGAAATTCTATCACATTTGTTCAATTTACGTCGCTCCTATTTCAAATAGCCTACTGGGCTAGGTGGCATCCTAAAGCGCGTTTAATGACGTGTGAAATGCACTATTAAACTTCTAAGGTAGGGCGAACAGAGAGCCGATTAGTTCATTTTACATTATGGTTAATATAAGAATTCAGCGAAATTATATCACATTTGTTCAATTTACGTCGCTCCTATTTCAGTTTGCGTATTCGGCAAAGCGGCACCTCAAAGCGAATGAAATCGCGAGTAAAATGCACTATTAAACTTGTAGGGTAGGGCAATCAGAGACCCGATTAGATCATTTTATATTTTCTTTAATATAAGAATTCTGCGAAATTCTATCACATTTGTTCAATTTACGTCGCTCCTATTTCAGATAGCGTACTGGCCTAAGGGGCACCACAAACCGCATGAAATGGTGTGTAAAAGGCTCAATTAAACTTCTAGGGTAAGGCAAACAAAGACCCGATTACATCATTTTATATTACGGTTAATATAAGAATTCAGCGTAATTCTATAACATTTGTTCAATTTACTTCGCTCCTATTTCAGATAGAGTATTGGGCTAAGCGGCATCTGAAAGCGCATGAAATGGCGAGTAAAATGCACTATTATACATCAAGGGTAGGGCGAACAGAGACCCGATCAGATCATTTTACATTAGGGTTAATATAAGAATTCAGCGAAATTCTATCACATTTGTTCAATTTACGTCGCTCCTATTTCAGGTAGCGTATTGGGCTAAGCGGCATCTTAAAGCGCATGAAATGTCGAGTAAAATGCACCACTAAACTTCTAGGATAGGGCAATCAGAGACCCGATTAGATCATTTTACATTACGGTTAATATATGTATTCAGCGAAATTCTATCACATTTGTTCAATTTACGTCGCTCCTATTTCAAATAGCCTACTGGGCTAGGTGGCATCCTAAAGCGCGTGGAATGACGTGTGAAATGCACTATTAAACTTCTAAGGTAGGGCGAACAGAGAGCCGATTAGTTCATTTTACATTATGGTTAATATAAGAATTCAGCGAAATTATATCACATTTGTTCAATTTACGTCGCTCCTATTTCAGTTTGCGTATTCGGCAAAGCGGCACCTCAAAGCGAATGAAATCGCGAGTAAAATGCACTATTAAACTTGTAGGGTAGGGCAATCAGAGACCCGATTAGATCATTTTATATTTTCTTTAATATAAGAATTCTGCGAAATTCTATCACATTTGTTCAATTTACGTCGCTCCTATTTCAGATAGCGTACTGGGCTAAGGGGCACCACAAACCGCATGAAATGGTGTGTAAAAGGCTCAATTAAACTTCTAGGGTAAGGCAAACAAAGACCCGATTACATCATTTTATATTACGGTTAATATAATAATTCAGCGTACTTCTATCACATTTGTTAAATTTACGTCGCTCCTATTCCAGATAGAGTATTGGGCTAAGCGGTATCTCAAAGCGCATGAAATGGCGAGTAAAATGCACTATCAAACTTCAAGGGCAGGGCGAACAGAGACCCGATCAGATCATTTTACATTATGGTTAATATAAGAATTCAGCGAAAATCTATCACATTTGTTGAATTTACGTCGCTCCTATTTCAAATAGCCTACTGGGCTAGGTGGCATCCTAAAGCGCGTGGAATGACGTGTGAAATGCACTATTAAACTTCTAGGGTAGGGCGAACAGAAACCCGATTAGGTCATTTTACATTATGGTTAATATAAGAATAAAGCGAAATTCTATCACATTTGTTCAATTTACGTCGCTCCTATTCAGATAGCGTATTGGGCTAGGCGGCATCTTAAAGCGCGAGGAATGGCGAGTAAAGTGCACGATTAAACTTCTATGATAGGGCAATCAGAGACCCGATTAGATAATTTTACATTAAGGTTAATATAAGAGTTCAGCGAAATTCTATCACATTTGTTCAATTTACGTCGCTGATATTTCAGATAGCGTATTGGGCTAAGCGGCATCTCAAAGCGCAAGAAATGGCGAGTAAAATGCACTATTAAACTTCTATCATAGGGCAATCAGAGACCCGAATAGATCATATTATATTAATGTTACTATAAGAATTCTGCGTAATTCTATCACATTTGTTCAATTTATGTCGCTCCTATTTCAGATTGCGTAATGGGCGAGGCGGTATCTTAAAGCGCGTGGAATGACGAGTAAAATGCACTACTAACCTTCTATGATAGGGCAATCAGAGACCCGATTAGACCATTTTATATTATTGTTAATATATGAATTCAGCGTAATTCTATCACATTTGTTCAATTTATGTCGCTCCCATTTCAGATAGCGGATTGGGCTAGGCGGAGCCTTAAAGCGCATAAAATGACGAGTAAAATGCACTACCAACCTTCTATGATAGGGCAATCCGAGACCAGATTAGATCATTTTATATTATGGTAAATATAAGAATTCAGCGTAATTCTATCACATTCGTTCAATTTACGTCGCTCCTATTTCAGATAGCCTACTGGGCTAGGTGGTATCCTAAAGCGCGTGGAATGACGTGTGAAATGCACTATTAATCTTCTAGGGTAGGTCCACCAGAGACCCGATTAGATCATTTTATATTATGGTTAATTTAAGAATTCAGCAAAATTCTACCACATTTGTTCAATTTACGTCGCTCCTATTTCAGGTAGCGTACTGGGCTACGCGGCATCTTAAGGAGCGTGGAATGGCGAGTAAAATGCACTATTAAACTTCTATGATAGGGCAATCAGACACCCGATTAGATCATTTTATATTATGGTTAATATAAGAATTCAGCAAAATTCTATCGCATTTGTTCCATTTACGTCGCCCCTTCTTCAGATAGCGTACTGTGCTATGCGGCATCTTAACGCGCGTGGAATGGCGAGTAAAATGCACTATTAAACTTCTATGATAGGGCAATCAGAGACCCGATTAGATCAATTTATATTTTGGTTAATATAAGGATTCAGCGAAATTCTATCACATTTGTTCAATTTACGTCGCTCCTATTTCAGATAGCGTATTGTGCTAAGCGGCATCTCAAAGCGCATGAAATGACGGGTGAAGTGCACTATTCGACTTCTAGGGTACGGCGAACAGAGACCCGATTAGATCATTTTACATTAAGGTTAATATAAGAGTTCAGGGAAATCCTATCACATTTGTTCAATTTACGTCGCTCCTATTTCAGATAGCGTATTGGTCTAAGCGGAATCTCAAAGCGTATGAAATTGCGAGTAAAATGCACTGTTAAACTTCTAGGGTGGGGCAAACAGAGACCCGATTAGATCATTTTATATTATGGTTAATTTAAGAATTCAGCAAAATTCTATCACATTTGTTCAATTTACGTCGCTCCTTTTTCAGATAGCTTATTGGGCTAAGCGGCATCTCAAAGGGCAAGAAATGGCGAGTAAAACGCACTATTAAACTTCTGGGGTAGGGCAAACAGGGACCCGATTAGATCATTTTATATTATGGTTAATTTACGAATTCAGCGAAATACTATCACATTTGTTCAATTTACGTCGCTCCTATTTCAGATAGCGTATTGGGCTAAGCGGTATCTTACAGCGCATGAAATCTCGAGTTAAATGCAATATTAAAATTCTAGGGCAGGTCAAACAGAGACCCGATTAGATCATTTTATATTATGGTTAATTTAAGAATTCAGCGAAACTCTATCACACTTGTTCAATTTACGTAGCTCCAATTTCAGATAGCGTACTGGGCTAAGCGACAATTTAAAGCGCATGAAATGACGAGTAAAATGCACTATTAAACTTCTAGGGCAGGGCAAACAGAGACCCGATTAGATCATTTTAAATTATTGTTAATATAAGAATTCGGCGTAATTCTATCACATTTGTTCAATTTACGTCGCTCCTATTTCAGGTAGCGTATTGGGCTAAGCGGCATCTTAAAGCGCATGAAATGTCGAGTAAAATGCAGCACTAAACTTCTAGGATAGGGCAATCAGAGACCCGATTAGATCATTTTAAATTATTGTTAATATAAGAATTCAGCGTAATTCTATCACATTTGTTCAATTTACGTCGCTCCTATTTCAGATAGCGTATTGGGCTACGCTGCACCTTAAGGCACATGAAATGATGAGTAAAATGCACTATTAAACTTATATGATAGGGCAATCAGAGACCCGATTAAATGATTTTATATTATTGTTAATATAAGAATTCAACGTAATTTTATCACATTTGTTCAATTTACGTCGCTCCTATTTCAGATAGCCTACTGGGCTAGGCGGCATCCTAAAGTGCGTGGAATGGCGAGTGAATTTCACTATTAAACTTCTAGGGTGGGGCGAACAGAGACCCGATTAGATCATTTTACATTACGGTTAATATAAGAATTCAGCGTAATTCTATAACATTTGTTCAATTTACTTCGCTCCTATTTCAGATAGAGTATTGGGCTAAGCGGCATCTCAAAGCGCATGAAATGGCGAGTAAAATGCACTATTATACATCAAGGGTAGGGCGAACAGAGACCCGATCAGATCATTTTACATTAGGGTTAATATAAGAATTCAGCGAAATTCTATCACATTTGTTCAATTTACGTCGCTCCTATTTCAGGTAGCGTATTGGGCTAAGCGGCATCTTAAAGCGCATGAAATGTCGAGTAAAATGCACCACTAAACTTCTAGGATAGGGCAATCAGAGACCCGATTAGATCATTTTACATTACGGTTAATATATGTATTCAGCGAAATTCTATCACATTTGTTCAATTTACGTCGCTCCTATTTCAAATAGCCTACTGGGCTAGGTGGCATCCTAAAGCGCGTTTAATGACGTGTGAAATGCACTATTAAACTTCTAAGGTAGGGCGAACAGAGAGCCGATTAGTTCATTTTACATTATGGTTAATATAAGAATTCAGCGAAATTATATCACATTTGTTCAATTTACGTCGCTCCTATTTCAGTTTGCGTATTCGGCAAAGCGGCACCTCAAAGCGAATGAAATCGCGAGTAAAATGCACTATTAAACTTGTAGGGTAGGGCAATCAGAGACCCGATTAGATCATTTTATATTTTCTTTAATATAAGAATTCTGCGAAATTCTATCACATTTGTTCAATTTACGTCGCTCCTATTTCAGATAGCGTACTGGGCTAAGGGGCACCACAAACCGCATGAAATGGTGTGTAAAAGGCTCAATTAAACTTCTAGGGTAAGGCAAACAAAGACCCGATTACATCATTTTATATTACGGTTAATATAAGAATTCAGCGTAATTCTATAACATTTGTTCAATTTACTTCGCTCCTATTTCAGATAGAGTATTGGGCTAAGCGGCATCTCAAAGCGCATGAAATGGCGAGTAAAATGCACTATTATACATCAAGGGTAGGGCGAACAGAGACCCGATCAGATCATTTTACATTAGGGTTAATATAAGAATTCAGCGAAATTCTATCACATTTGTTCAATTTACGTCGCTCCTATTTCAGGTAGCGTATTGGGCTAAGCGGCATCTTAAAGCGCATGAAATGTCGAGTAAAATGCACCACTAAACTTCTAGGATAGGGCAATCAGAGACCCGATTAGATCATTTTACATTACGGTTAATATATGTATTCAGCGAAATTCTATCACATTTGTTCAATTTACGTCGCTCCTATTTCAAATAGCCTACTGGGCTAGGTGGCATCCTAAAGCGCGTGGAATGACGTGTGAAATGCACTATTAAACTTCTAGGGTAGGGCGAACAGAGAGCCGATTAGTTCATTTTACATTATGGTTAATATAAGAATTCAGCGAAATTATATCACATTTGTTCAATTTACGTCGCTCCTATTTCAGTTTGCGTATTCGGCAAAGCGGCACCTCAAAGCGAATGAAATCGCGAGTAAAATGCACTATTAAACTTGTAGGGTAGGGCAATCAGAGACCCGATTAGATCATTTTATATTTTCTTTAATATAAGAATTCTGCGAAATTCTATCACATTTGTTCAATTTACGTCGCTCCTATTTCAGATAGCGTACTGGGCTAAGGGGCACCACAAACCGCATGAAATGGTGTGTAAAAGGCTCAATTAAACTTCTAGGGTAAGGCAAACAAAGACCCGATTACATCATTTTATATTACGGTTAATATAATAATTCAGCGTACTTCTATCACATTTGTTAAATTTACGTCGCTCCTATTCCAGATAGAGTATTGGGCTAAGCGGTATCTCAAAGCGCATGAAATGGCGAGTAAAATGCACTATCAAACTTCAAGGGCAGGGCGAACAGAGACCCGATCAGATCATTTTACATTATGGTTAATATAAGAATTCAGCGAAAATCTATCACATTTGTTGAATTTACGTCGCTCCTATTTCAAATAGCCTACTGGGCTAGGTGGCATCCTAAAGCGCGTGGAATGACGTGTGAAATGCACTATTAAACTTCTAGGGTAGGGCGAACAGAAACCCGATTACATCATTTTATATTATGGTTAATTTAAGAATTCAGCAAAATTCTACCACATTTGTTCAATTTACGTCGCTCCTATTTCAGGTAGCGTACTGGGCTACGCGGCATCTTAAGGAGCGTGGAATGGCGAGTAAAATGCACTAGTAAACTTCTATGATAGGGCAATCAGACACCCGATTAGATCATTTTATATTATGGTTAATATAAGAATTCAGCAAAATTCTATCGCATTTGTTCCATTTACGTCGCCCCTTCTTCAGATAGCGTACTGTGCTATGCGGCATCTTAACGCGCGTGGAATGGCGAGTAAAATGCACTATTAAACTTCTATGATAGGGCAATCAGAGACCCGATTAGATCAATTTATGTTTTGGTTAATATAAGGATTCAGCGAAATTCTATCACATTTGTTCAATTTACGTCGCTCCTATTTCAGATAGCGTATTGTGCTAAGCGGCATCTCAAAGCGCATGAAATGACGGGTGAAGTGCACTATTCGACTTCTAGGGTACGGCGAACAGAGACCCGATTAGATCATTTTACATTAAGGTTAATATAAGAGTTCAGGGAAATCCTATCACATTTGTTCAATTTACGTCGCTCCTATTTCAGATAGCGTATTGGTCTAAGCGGAATCTCAAAGCGTATGAAATGGCGAGTAAAATGCACTGTTAAACTTCTAGGGTGGGGCAAACAGAGACCCGATTAGATCATTTTATATTATGGTTAATTTAAGAATTCAGCAAAATTCTATCACATTTGTTCAATTTACGTCGCTCCTTTTTCAGATAGCTTATTGGGCTAAGCGGCATCTCAAAGGGCAAGAAATGGCGAGTAAAACGCACTATTAAACTTCTGGGGTAGGGCAAACAGGGACCCGATTAGATCATTTTATATTATGGTTAATTTACGAATTCAGCGAAATACTATCACATTTGTTCAATTTACGTCGCTCCTATTTCAGATAGCGTATTGGGCTAAGCGGCAGCTCAAAGCCCATGAAATGGCGAGTACAATGCACTATTAAACTTCTAGCGTAGGGCAAACAGAGACCTGATTAGAAAATTTTATATTACGGTTAATTTAAGAATTCAGCAAAATTCTATCACATTTGTTCAATTTACGTCGCTCCTATTTTAGATTGCGGACTGGGCGAGGCGGCATCTTAAAGCGCGCGGAATGACGAGTAAAATGCCCTATTAAACTTCTATGATAGGGCAATCAGAGACCCGATTACATCATTTTATATTTTGGTTAATATAAGAATTCAGGGAAATTCTATGACATTTGTTCAATTTACGTCGCTCATATTTGAGATAGCGTATTCGACTAAGCGGCATCTCAAAGCGCAAGAAATGGCGAGTAAAATGCACTATTAAACTTCTAGAGTAGGGCAAAGAGAGACCCTATTAGATCATTTTATATTATGGTTAATTTAAGAATTCAGCAAAATTCTATCACATTTGTTCAATTTACGTCGCTCCTATTTCAGATAGCGTACTGGGCTACGCGGCATCTTAAGGAGCGTGGAATGGCGAGTAAAATGCACTATTAAACTTCTATGATAGGGCAATCAGAGACCCGATTAGATCATTTTATATTATGTTTAATTTAAGAATTCAGCAAAATTCTATCGCATTTGTTCCATTTACGTCGCTCCTTCTTCAGATAGCGTACTGTAGTATGCGGCTTCTTAAAGCGCGTGGAATGGCGAGTAAAATGCACTATTAAACATCTATGATAGGGCAATCAGAGACCCGATTAGATCAATTTATATTTTGGTTAATATAAGGATTCAGCGAAATCCTATCACATTTGTTCAATTTACGTCGCTCCTATTTCAGATAGCGTATTGGTCTAAGCGGAATCTCAAAGCGTATGAAATGGCGAGTATAATGCACTATTAAACTTCTAGGGTAAGGCAAACAGACCCCCGATTAGATCATTTCATATTACGGTAAATATAAGAATTCAGCGTAATTCTATCGCATTTGTTCAACTTACGTCGCTCCTATTTCAGATAGCGTACTGGGCTACGCGGCATCTCAAAGCGCAAGAAATGACGCGTAAAATGCACTATCAAACTTCTAGGGTAGGGCAAACAGAGACCCGGTTAGATCATTTTATATTATGGTTAATTTAAGAATTCAGCGAAATTCTATCACATTTGTTCAATTTTCGTCGCTCCTATTTCAGACAGCGTACTGGGCTAAGCGGCATCTTAAAGCGCGTGGAATGGCGAGTAAAATGCACTATTAAACTTCTATGATAGGGCAATCAGAGACCCGATTAGATCATTTTATATGTTGGTTAATATAAGTGTTCAGCGAAATTCTATCACATTTGTTCTATTTACGTCGCTCCTAATTCAGATAGCGTATTGGGCTAAGCGGCACCTCAAAGCGCATGAAATGGCGAGTAAAATGCACTATTAAACTTCTAGGGTAAGGCAAACAGAGACCCGATTAGATCATTTTATATTACGGTTAATATAAGAATTCAGCCCAATTCTATCACATTTGTTCAACTTACGTCGCTCCTATTTCAGATAGCGTATTGGGCTAAGCGGCATCTCAAAGTGCATGAAATGGCGAGTAAAATGCACTATTAAACTTCTAGGGTAAGGCAGACAGAGACCCGATTAGATCATTTTATATTACGGTTAATATAAGAATTCAGCAAAATTCTATCACATTTGTTCAATTTACGTCGCTCCCATTTCAGATAGCGTACTGGGCTAGGCGGCATCTTAAAGCGCGTGGAATGGCGAGTAAAATGCACTATTAAACTTCTATGATAGGGCAATCAGAGACCGGATTAGATCATTTTATATTTTGGTTAATATAAGAATTCAGGGAAATTCTATCACATTTGTTCAATTCGCGTCGCACCTATTTCAGATAGCGTATTGGGCTAAGCGGCATCTCAGAGCGCATGAAATGGCGAGTAAAATGCACTATTAAACTTCTAGGGTAGGGCGAACAGAGTCCCGTTTAGATCATTTTACATTAAGGTTAATATCAGAATTCAGCGAAATTCTATCACATTTGTTCAATTTACGTCGTTGATATTTCAGATAGCGTACTGGGCTAAGCGGCATCTCAAAGCGCATGAAATGGCGAGTACAATGCACTATTAAGCTTCTATGATAGGGCTATCATAGACCCGATTAGATCATTTTATATTATGGTTAATTTAAGAATTCAGCAAAATTCTATCACATTTGTTCAATTTACGTCGCTCCTATTTCAGGTAGCTTATTGGGCTAAGCGGCATCTCAAAGCGCATGAAATGGCGAATAAAATGCACTATTAAACTTCTGGGGTAGGTCAAACAGAGACCCGATTAGATCAATTTATATTATGGTTAATTTAAGAATTCAGCAAAATTCTATCACATTTGTTCATTTTACGTCGTTCCTATTTCAGATAGCGTAGTGGTCTAGGCGGCATCTTAAAGCGCGTGGAATGGCGAGTAAAATGCACTATTATCCTTCTATGATAGGGCAATCAAAGACCCGATTATATCATTCTATATTATGGTTAATATAAGAATTCTGCGTAATTCTATCACATTTGTTCAATGTATGTTGCTCCTATTTCAGATAGCGTGTTCGGCTAGGCGGCACCTTAAAACGCATGAATTGACGAGTAAAATGCACTATTAAACTTCTGTGATAGGGCAATCAGAGGCCCGAATTGATCGTATTATATTATGGTTAATATAAGAATTCTGCGTAATTCTATCACATTTGCTCAACTTATGTCGCTCCTATTTCAGATAGCGTATTGGACTAGGCGGTACCTTAGAGCGCATGAAATGTCGAGTAAGATGCATTACCAAACTTCTCGGATAGGGCTAACAGAGACCCGATTAGGTCATCTTATATTATGGTTAATATAAGAATTCAGCGAAATTTTATCAGCTTTGTTCAATTTACGTCGCCCATATTTCAGATAGCGTATTGGGCAAGGCGGCACCTTAAAGCGCGTGAATTGACGAGGAAAATGCACTATTAAACTTCTGTGATAGGGCAATCAGAGACCTGAATTGATCGTATTATATTATGGGTAATATAAGAATTCTACGTACTCATATCACATTTGTTCAATTTACGTCGCCCCTATTTCAGGTAG
The DNA here is from genome assembly GCA_916610135.2 of Macropis europaea. Taxonomy (NCBI): domain Eukaryota; kingdom Metazoa; phylum Arthropoda; class Insecta; order Hymenoptera; family Melittidae; genus Macropis; species Macropis europaea. The sequence goes on along the minus strand of CAKAJE020001710.1, from coordinate 23,631 downwards.
CGTATTGGGCTAGGTGGCATCTTAAAGCGCATGAAGTGTCGAGTAAAATGCACTATTAAACTTCTGTGATAGGGCAATCAGAGACCCGATTAGATCATTTTATATTATGGTTAATATAAGAATTCTGCGTATTTCTATCACATTTGTTCAATTTACGTCACTCCTATCTCAGATACCGTATTGGTCTAAGCGGCATCTTAAATCGCATGAAATGTCGAGTAAAATACACTACTAAACTTCTCGGATAGGGCAATCAGAGACCCGATTAGATCATCGTATATCATGGTTAATTTAAGAATTCGTCGTAACTCTATCTCATTTGTTTAATTTACGTAGCTCCAATTTCAGATAGCGTATTGGGATAGGTGGCATCTTAAAGCGCATGAAATGTGGAGTAAAATGCACTATTAAACTTCTAAGGTAGGGCAAACGGAGACCCGATTAGATCATCGTATATTATGGTTAATTTAAGAATTCGTCGTAACTCTATCACATTTGTTTAATTTACGTAGCTCCAATATCAGATAGCGTACTTTGCTAGGCGACACATTAAAGCGCATGAAATGACGAGTAAAATGCACTATTAAACTTCTATGATAGGGCAACCAGAGAACCGAAAAGATCGTATTATATTATGGTTAATATAAGAATTCTGCGTAATTCTATCACATTTGCTCAATTTACGTCGCTCCCATTTCAGATAGCTTATTGGACTAAGCGGCATCTCAAAGCGCATGAAATGGCGAGTGAAATGCACTATTAAACTTCTAGGGTAGGGCGAACAGAGTCCCGTTTAGATCATTTTACATTAAGGTTAATATCAGAATTCAGCGAAATTCTATCACATTTGTTCAATTTACGTCGTTGATATTTCAGATAGCGTACTGGGCTAAGCGGCATCTCAAAGCGCATGAAATGGCGAGTACAATGCACTATTAAGCTTCTATGATAGGGCTATCATAGACCCGATTAGATCATTTTATATTATGGTTAATTTAAGAATTCAGCAAAATTCTATCACATTTGTTCAATTTACGTCGCTCCTATTTCAGGTAGCTTATTGGGCTAAGCGGCATCTCAAAGCGCATGAAATGGCGAGTAAAATGCACTATTAAACTTCTGTGATAGGGCAATCAGAGGCCCGAATTGATCGTATTATATTATGGTTAATATAAGAATTCTGCGTAATTCTATCACATTTGCTCAACTTATGTCGCTCCTATTTCAGATAGCGTATTGGACTAGGCGGTACCTTAGAGCGCATGAAATGTCGAGTAAGATGCATTACCAAACTTCTCGGATAGGGCTAACAGAGACCCGATTAGGTCATCTTATATTATGGTTAATATAAGAATTCAGCGAAATTTTATCAGCTTTGTTCAATTTACGTCGCCCATATTTCAGATAGCGTATTGGGCAAGGCGGCACCTTAAAGCGCGTGAATTGACGAGGAAAATGCACTATTAAACTTCTGTGATAGGGCAATCAGAGACCTGAATTGATCGTTTTATATTATGGTTAATATAAGAATTCTGCGTAATTCTATCACATTTGCTCAATTTATGGCGCTCCTATTTCAGATAGCGCATTGGACTAGGCGGCATCTTAAAGCGCATGAAATGTCGAGTAGAATGCACTACTAAACTTCTCGGATAGGACAATCAGAGACCAGATTAGGTCATCTTATACTATGTTTAATATAAGAATTCAGCGAAATTTTATCAAATTTGCTCAATTTACGTCGCCCCTATTTCCGATATTGTATTGGGCAAGGTGGCATCTTAAAGAGCATGAAATGCCGAATAAAATGCACTATTATACTTCTAGGGTAAGGTAAACAGAGACCCGATTTTATCATTTTATATTATGGTTGATTTAAGAATTCAGCGAAATTCTATCACATTTGTTCAATTTACGTCGCTCCTATTTCAGATAGCGTATCGGGCTAGGCGGCACCTTAAGGCGCACGAAGTGACGAGAAAAATGCATTATTAAACTTCTATGACAGGGCAATTAGAGACCCGAATTGATCGTATTATATTACGGTTAATATAAGTATTCTGCGTAATTCTATCACATTTGTTCAATTTACGGTGCCCCTGTTTCAGATAGCGTATTGGGCTAAGCGGCATCTTAAAGCGCATGAAATGTCGAGTAAAATGCACTACTAAACTTCTCGCATAGGGCAATCATAGACCCGATTAGGTGATCTTATATTATCGTTAATATAACAATTCAGCGAAATTCTATCACATTTGTTCAATTTACGTCGCTCCTATTTCAGATAGCGTATTGGGCTAAGCGGCACCTTAAAGCGCATGAAATGGCGAGTAAAATGCACTGTTAAACTTCTATGATAGGGCAATCAGAGACCCGAATAGATCGTATTATATTATGGTTTATATAAGAATTCTGCGAAATTTTATCACATTTGTTCAATTTACGTCGCCCATATTTCAGATAGCGTATTGGGCAAGGTGGCATCTTAGAGCGCATCAAATGTCGAGTAAAATGCACTATTAAACTTCTAGGGTAGGGGAAACAGAGACCCGATTAGATCATTTTATATTATTGTTTATATAAGAAATCAACGTAATTTTATCACATTTGTTCAATTTATATCGCTCCTATTTCAGATAGCGTATTGGGCTATGCGACACAGTAAAGCGCATGACATGACGAGTAAAATGCACTATTAAACTTCTATGATAGGGCAACCAGAGAACCGAAAAGATCGTATTATATTATGGTTAATATAAGAATTCTGCGTAATTCTATCACATTTGCTCAATTTATGTCGCTCCTATTTCAGATAGCGTATTGGACTAGGCGGCACCTTAGAGCGCATGAAATGTCGAGTAAGATGCACTACCAAACTTCTCGGATAGGGCTAACAGAGACCCGATTAGATCATCTTATATTATGGTTAATATAAGAATTCAGCGAAATTTTATCACTTTTGTTCAATTTACGTCGCCCCTATTTCAGATAGCGTATTGGGCTAGGTGGCATCTTAAAGCGCATGAAATGTCTAGTAAAATGAACTATTAAACTTCTAGGGTAGGGCAAACAGAGACCCGATTAGATCATTTTAAATTGTGGTTAATATAAGAATTCAGTGTAATTCTATCACATTTGAACAATTTACGACGCTCCTATTTCGGATAGCGTATTGGGCTAAACGGCTCCTTAAAGCGCATGAAATGGCGAGTAAAATGCACTAATAAACTTCTCGGATAGGGCAATCAGACACCCGATTAGGTCATCTTATATTATGATTAATGTAAGAATTCAGAGTAATTCTATCACATTTGTTCACTTTACGTCGCTCCTATTTCAGATAGCCTATTAGGCGAGGCGGCACCTTAAAGCGCATGAAATGTCGAGTACAATGCACTATTAAATTTCTAGGGTACGGCAAACAGAGACCCGATTAGATCATTTTATATTATGGTTAATTTAAGAATTCAGTGAAACTCTATCACACTCGTTCAATTTACGTAGCTCCAATTTCAGATAGCGTATTGGGCTAGGTGGCATCTTAAAGCGCGTGGAATGCAGAGTGAAATGCACTACTAACCTTCTATGATAGGGCAATCAGAGACCCGATTAGATCATTTTATATTATGGTTAATATAAGCATTCAGCGAAATTCTATCACATTTGTTCAAGTTACGTCGCTCCTACTTCAAATAGCGTATTGGGCTAAGCGGCACCTTAACGCGCATGAAATGACGAGTAAAATGCATAATTAAACTTCTATGATAGGGTAATCGGAGACCTCATTAGATCACTTTATATTATCGTTAATATAAGAATTCTGCGGAATTCTATCACATTTGTTCAATTTACGTAGCTCCAATTTCAGATTGCGGATTGGACTAGGCGGCACCTTAAAGCGCATGAAATGTCGAGTCAAATGCACTACTGAACTTCTAGGATAGGGCAATCAGAATCCCGATTAGATCATATTATATTATTGTTAATTTAAGAATTCATCGTAACTCTATCACATTTGTCATATTCACGACGCTGCTACTCCAGATATCGTATTGAGATTGGAGGCATCTTAAAGCGCATGAAATGGCGAGTAAAATGCCCTACTATACTTCTCTGATAGGGCAATCCGAGACCCGATTAGGTCATCTGATATTATGATTGATATAAGAATTCAGCGTAATTCTATCACATTTGTTCAATTTACATCGCTTCTATTTCAGATAGCGTATTGGGCTAAACGGCACCTTGAAGCGCATGAAATGGCGAGTGAAATGCACTATTAAACTTCTATGATAGGGCAATCAGAGACCCGATTAGATCATTTTATATTATGGTTTATATAAGAATTCTCCGTAATTCTATCACATTTGTTCAATTTACGTCGCTCCTATTTCAGATAGCGTATTCTGCTAAACTGCTCCTTAAAGCGCATGAAATGTTGAGTAAAATGCACTATTAAACGTCTATGATAGGGCAATCAGAGACCCGATTGGTTCATTTTATATTATGGTTAATATAAGAATTATGCTTAGTTCTATCACATTTGTTGAATTTACGTATCTCCAATTTGAGATAGCGGGTTGGGCTAGACGGCACCTTAAAGCGCATGAAATGACGAGTAAAATGCACTACTAAAGTTCTTTGATAGGGCAATCAGCGACCCAACTAGATCATTTTATATTATTGTTAATATAAGAATTCAGCGTAATTTTATCACATTTGTTCAATTTACGTAGCGCCTATTTCAGATAGCGTAATGTGCTAGGTGGCACCTTAAAGCGCATGAAATGACGAGTAAACTGCACTATTAAACTTCCATGATAGGGCAATCGGAAACCAGATTAGACCATTTTATATTATGGTTAATAGAAGAATTCAGCGTAATTGAACCACATTTATTCAATTTACGTCGCTCCTATTTCAGATAGCGTATTGGGCTAAGCAGAATCTTAAAGCGCATGAAATGACGAGTAAAATGCTCTATTAAACTTCTATGATAGGACAATCAGAGACCCGGATAGATCGTATTATATTATGGATAATAGAAGAACTCTGCGTAATTCTATCACGTTTGTTCAATTTACATAGCTCCAATTTCAGGTAGCGTATTGTTCTAGGTGGCATCTTAAAGCGCATGAAATGTCGAGTAAAATGCACTATTAAACTGCTAGGGTAGGATAAACAGAGACCCGATTAGATCATTTTATATTATGGTTAATTTAAGAATTCAGCGAAATTCTATCACATTTGTTCAATTTACGTAGCTCCAATTTCAGATAGCGCATTGGACTAGGCGGCATCTCAAAGCGCATGAAATGACAAGTAAAATGCAGTATTAAACTTCCAGGGTGGGGCAAACAGAGACCCGATTAGATCATTTTATATTATGGTTAATTTAAGAATTCAGCGAAATTCTATCACATTTGTTCAATTATCGTCGCTCCTATTTCAGATAGCGTATTGGGCAAAGCGGCATCTAAAAGCGCATGAAATGGCGAGTAAAATGCACTATTAAACTTCTAGGGTAGGGCAAACAGAGACCCGATTAGATCATTTTATATTATGGTTAATTTAAGAATTCAGCGAAATTCTATCACATTTGTTCAATTTACATAGCTCCAATTTCAGATAGCGTACTGGGATAGGCGGCATCTTAAAGCGCGTGGAATGGCGAGTAAAATGCACTATTAAACTTCTAGGGTAGGGCAAACAGAGACCCGCTTAGATCATTTTATATTATGGTTAATTTAAGAATTCAGCGAAATTCTATCACATTTGTTCAATTTACGTCGCTCCTATTTCAGATAGCGTATTGGGCTAAGCGGCATCTCAAGGCGCATGAAATGCGAGTAGAATGCACTATTAAACTTATAGGGTAGGGCAAACAGAGACCCGTTTATATCATTTTATATTATGGTTAGTTTAAGAATTCAGCAAAATTCTATCACATTTCTTCAATTTACGTCGCTCCTATTTCAGATAGCGTACTGGGCTAGGCGGCATCTCAAAGCGCGTGGAATGGCGAGTAAAATGCACTATTAAACTTCTAGGGTAGGGCGAACAGAAACCCGATTAGATCATTTTACATTAAGGTTAATATAAGAATTCAACGAAATTCTATCACATTTGTTCAATTAACGTCGCTGATATTTCAGATAGCGTATTGAGCTAAGCGGCATCTCAAAGCGCATGAAATGACGAGTCAAATGCACTATTAAACTTCTAGGGTAGTGCAAACAGAGACCCGATTAGTTCATTTTATATTATGGTTAATTTAAGAATTCAGCGAAATTATATCACATTTGTTCAATTTACGTCGCTCCTATTGCAGATAGCGTATTGGGCTAAGCGGCATCTTAAAGCGCGTGGCATGGCGAGTAAAATGCACTATTAAACTTCTAGGGTAGGGCGAACAGAGACCCGATTAGATCATTTTACATTAAGGTTAATATAAGAATTCAGGGAAATTCTATCACATTTGTTCAATTTACACAGCTCCTATTTCAGATAGGGTACTGGGCTAGGCGGCATCTTAAAGCGCGTGGAATGCCGAGTAAAATGCACTATTAAACTTCTATGATAGGGCACTCAGAGACCCAATTAGATCATTTTATATTTTGGTATTTAAGAATTCAGCGAAATTCTATCACATTTGTTCAATTTACGTCGCTCCTATTACAGATAGCGTATTGGGCTAAGCGGCATCTCAAGCCGCATGAAATGGCGAGTAAAATGCACTGTTAAACTTCTAGGGTAGGGCAAACAGAGACCCGATTAGATCATTTTATATTATGGTTAATTTAAGAATCCAGCAAAATTCTATCACATTTGTTCAATTTACATAGCTCCTATTTCAGATAGGGTACTGGGCTAGGCGGCATCTTAAAGCGCGTGGAATGCCGAGTAAAATGCACTATTAAACTTCTATGATAGGGCAATCAGAGACCCGATTAAATCATTTTACATTACGGTTAATAAAAGAATTCAGCGAAATTCTATCACATTTGTTCAATTTACGTCGCTCATATTTCAGATAGCGTATTGGGCTAAGTGGCATCTCAAAGCGGAAGAAATGGCAAGTAAAATGCACTATTAAACTTCTAGGGTAGGGCAAACAGAGACCCGATTAGATCATTTTATATTATGGTTAATTTAAGCATTCAGCGAAGTTCTATCACATTTGTTCAATTAACGTCGCTCCTATTTCAGATAGCGTTTTGGGCTAAGCGGCATCTCAAAGCGCATGAAATTGCGAATAAAATGCACTACTAACCTTCTAAGGTAGGGCAAACAGAGACCCGATTAGATCATTTTATATTATGGTTAATTTGAGAATTCAGCGAAATTCTATCACATTTGTTCAATTTACGTCGCTCCTATTTCTGACAGCGTATTGGGCTAAGCGGCATCTCAAGGCGCATGAAATGGCGAGTAGAATGCACTATTAAACTTATAGGGTAGGGCAAACAGAGACCCGATTATATCATTTTATATTATGGTTAATTTAAGAATTCATCAAAATTCTATCACATTTCTTCAATTTACGTCGCTCCTATTTCAGGTAGCGTACTGGGATAGGCGGCATCTTAAAGCGCGTGGAATGGCGAGTAAAATGCACTATTAAACTTCTATGATAGGGCAATCAGAGAACCGGATAGATCATTTTATATTTTGGTTAATATAAGAATTCGCCGAAATTCTATCACATTTGTTCAATTTTCGTCGCTCCTATTTCAGATAGCGTATTGGGTTAAGCGGCACCTCAAAGCGTATGAAAAGGCGAGTAAAGTGCACTATTAAACTTCTAGGGTAGGGCAAACAGAGACCCGATTAGATCATTTCATATTACGGTTAATATAAGAATTCAGCGAAATTCTATAACATTTGTTCAATGTGCATCGCTCCTATTTCAGATAGCGTATGGGGCTGAGCGGCATCTCAAAGCGCATGAAATGGCGAGTGACATGCACTATTAAACTTCTAGGGTAGGGCGAACAGAGACCCGATTCCATCATTTTATTTTACGGTTAATATAAGAATGCAGCGTAATTCTATCACATTTGTTCAATTTACGTCGCTCCTATTTCAGATAGCGTACTGGGCTAGGCGGCATCTTAATGCGCGTGAAATGGCGTGTAAAATGCACTACTAAACTTCTATGATAGGGCAAACAGAGACCCGATTAGATCATTTTATACTATGGTTAATAAAAGAATTCATCGAAATTCTATAACATTTGTTCAATGTACATCGCTCCTATTTCAGATAGCGTATGGGGCTAAGCGGCATCTCAAAGCGCATGAAATGACGAGTAAAATGCACTATTATTCTTCTAGGGTGAGGCAAACAGAGACCCGATTAAATCATTTTATATTATGATTAATTTAAGGATTCAGCAAAATTCTATCACATTTGTTCAATTTACGTCGCTCCGATTTCAGATAGCGTATTGGGCTAAGCGGCATCTCAAAGCGCATGAAATGGCGAGTAAAATGCACTATGAAACTTCTAGGGTAGGGCAAACAGAGACCCGATTAGATCATTTTACATTATGGTTAATTTAAGAATTCAGCAAAATTCTATTACATTTGTTCAATTTACGTCGCTAATATTTCAGATAGCTTATTGGGCTAAGCGGCATCTCAAAGGGCCTGAAATGGCGAGTGAAATGCACTATTAAACTTCTATGTTAGGGCACTCAGAGACCCGATTAGATCATTTTATATGTTGGTTAATTTAAGAATACAGCGAAATTCTATCACATTTGTACAACTTACGTCGCTCCTATTTCAGATAGCGTATTGGGCTAAGCGGCATCTCAAAACGCAAGAAATGGCGCGTAAAATGCACTGTCAAACTTCTAGGGTAGGGCAAACAGAGACCCAATTAGATCATTTTATATTATGATTAATTTAAGGATTCAGCAAAATTCTATCACATTTGTTCAATTTACGTTGCTCCTATTTCAGATAGCTTATTGGGCTAAGCGGCGTCTCAAAGCGCATGAAATGACGAGTGAAATGCACTATAAAACTTCTAGGGTAGGGCGAACAGAGACCCGATTAGATCATTTTACATTAAGGTTAATATAAGAATTCAGCGAAATTCTATCACATTTGTTCAATTTACGTCGCTCATATTTCAGATAGCGTATTGAGCTAAGCGGCATCTCAAAGTGCAAGAAATGGCGAGTAAAATGCACTATTAACCTTCTAGGGTAGGGCAAACAGAGACCCGAGTAGATCATTTTATGTTATGGTTAATTTAAGAATTCAGCGAAATTCTATCACATTTGTTCAATTTACGTAGCTCCAATTTCAGATAGCGTATTGGGTTAGGTGGCAACTTAAAGCGCGTAGAATGACGAGTAAAATGCACTATTATCCTTCTATGATAGGGCAATCAAAGACCCGATTATATCATTCTATATTATGGTTAATATAAGAATTCTGCGTAATTCTATCACATTTGTTCAATTTATGTTGCTCCTATTTCAGATAGCGTATTGGGCTAGGCGGCACCTTAAAACGCATGAATTGACGAGTAAAATGCACTATTAAACTTCTGTGATAGGCAATCAGAGACCCGAATTGATCGTATTATATTGTGGTTAATATAAGAATTCTGCGTAATTCTATCACAATTGCTCAATTTATGTCGCTCCTATTTCAGATAGCGTATTGGACTAGGCGGCACCTTAGTGCCCATGAAATGTCGAGTAAGATGCACTACCAAACTTCTCGGATAGGGCTAACAGAGACCCGATTAGGTCATCTTATATTATGGTTAATATAAGAATTCAGCGAAATTTTATCAGCTTTGTTCAATTTACGTCGCCCCTATTTCAGATAGCGTATTGGGCAAGGTGGCATCTTAAAGCGCATGACATGTCGAGTACAATGGACTGTTAAACTTCTAGGGTAGGGCAAACAGAGACCCGATTAGATCATTTCATATTATGGTTAATTTAAGATTTCAGCGAAATTCTATCACAGTTGTTCAATTTACGTCGCTCCTATTTCAGATAGCGTATTGGATTAGGCGGCACCTTAGAGCGCATGAAATGTCGAGTAAGATGCACTACCAAACATCTCGGATAGGGCTAACAGAGACCCGATTAGGTCATCTTATATTATGGTTAATATAAGAATTCAGCGAAATTTTATCAGCTTTGTTCAATTTACGTCGCCCATATTTCAGATAGCGTATTGGGCAAGGCGGCACCTTAAAGCGCGTGAATTGACGAGTAAAATGCACTATTAAACTTCTGTGATAGGGCAATCAGAGACCTGAATTGATCGTATTATATTATGGTTAATATAAGAATTCTACGTACTCATATCACATTTGTTCAATTTACGTCGCCCCTATTTCAGGTAGCGTATTGAGCTAAGCGGCATCTCAAAGTGCAAGAAATGGCGAGTAAAATGCACTATTAAACTTCAAGGGTAGGGCAAACAGAGACCCGAGTAGATCATTTTATATTATGGTTAATAAAAGAATTCAGCGAAATTCTATCACATTTGTTCAATTTACATCGCTCCTATTTCAGATAGCGTACTAGGATAAGCGGCATCTCAAAGCGCATGATATGACGAGTAAAATGCACTATTAAACTTCTAGGGTAGGGCAAACAGAGACCCGATTAGAACATTTTACAATATGGTTAATATAAGAATTCAGCGAAATTCTATCACATTTGTTCAATCTACGTCGCTGCTATTTCAGATAGCGTATTGGGCTAAGCGGCATCTCAAAGCGCATGAAATGGCGAATGAAATGCACTATTAATCTTCTAGGGTAGGGCGATCAGAGACCCGATTAGATCATTTTACATTAAGGTTAATATAAGTATTCAGCGAAATTCTATCACATTTGTTCAACTTCCGTCGCTCCTATTTCAGATAGCGTATTGGGCTAAGCGGCATCTCAAAGCGCAAGAAATGGCGAGTAAAATGCACTATTAAACTTCTAGGGTAAGTCGAACAGAGACCCGATTAGATCATTTTATATTATGGTTAATTTAAAAATCCAGCGAAATTCTATCACATTTGTTCAATTTACGTCGTTTCTATTTCAGATAGCGTATCGGGCTAAGCGGCACCTCAAAGCGCATGAAATGATGAATAAAATGCACTATTAAACTTCGAGGCTAGGGCGAACAGACACCCGATTAGATCATTTTACATTATGGTTAATAAAAGAATTCAGCGAAATTCTATCACATTCGTTCAATTTACATCGCTGCTATTTCAGATAGCGTATTGGGCTAAGCGGCATCTCAAAGGGCATGATATGACGAGTAAAACGAACTATTAAACTTCTAGGGTAGGTCAAACAGAGACCCGATTAGATCATTTTATATAATGGTTAATTTAAGAATTCAGCGATATTCTATCACATTTGTTCAATTTACGTCGCTCCTATTTCAGATAGCGTATTGGGCTAAGCGGCATCACAAAGCGCATGAAATGGCGAGAAAATGCACTATTAAACTTCTAGGGAAGGGCAAACAGAGACCCGATTAGATCATTTTATATTATGGTTAATTTAAAAATCCAGCGAAATTCTATCACATTTGTTCAATTTACGTCGTTCCTATTTCAGATAGCGTACTGGGCTAGGCGGCATCTTAAAGCGCATGGAATGGCGAGTAAAATGCACTATTAAACTTCTATGATAGGGCAATCAGAGACCCGTTTAGATCATTTTATATTACGGTTAATTTAAGAATTCAGCAAAATTCTATCGCATTTGTTCAATTTACATCGTTCCTATTTCAGATAGCGTACTGGGCTAGGCGGCATCTTAAAGCGCGTGGAATGGCGAGTAAAATGCACTATTAAACTTCTATGATAGGGCAATCAGAGACCCGATTAGGTCATTTTATATTTTGGTTAATATAATAATTCAGCGAAATTCTATCGCATTTGTTCAACTTACGTCGCTCCTATTTCAGATAGCGTATTGGGCTAAGCGGCATCTCAAAGTGCATGAAATGGCGAGTAAAATGCACTATTAAACTTCTAGGGTAGGGCAAACAGAGACCCGATTAGATCATTTTATATTATGGTTAATTTAAGAATTCAGCGTAATTCTATCACATTTGTTCAATTTACGTCGCTCCTATTTCAGATAGCAGATTGGCCTAAGCATCATCGCAAAGCGCATGAAATGGCGAGTAAAGTGCACTATTAAACGTCTAGGGTAAGGCAAACAGAGACCCGATTAGATCGTTTTATATTACCGTTAATATAAGAATTCTGCGTAATTCTGTCACATTTGTGCAACTTGCGTCGCTACTATTTCAGATAGCGTACTGGGCTAGGCGGCATCTTAAAGCGCGTGGAATGGCGAGTAAAATGCGCTATTAAACCTCTATGATAGGGCAATCAGAGACCCGATTAGATCATTTTACATTATGGTTAATAAAAGGATTCAGCGAAATTCTATCACATTTGTTCAATTTACGTCGCTGCTGTTTCAGATAACGTATTGGGCTAAGCGGAATCTCAAAGCGCATGAAATGACTAGTGAAATGCACGATTAAGCTTCTAGGGTAAGGCAAAGAGAGACCCAATTAGATCATTTTATATTTTGGTTAATACAAGAATTCAGCGAAATTCTATCACATTTGTTCAATTTACGTCGCTCCTATATCAGATACCGCAGTGGGCTAGGCGGTATCTTAAAGCGCGTGGAATGGCGAGTAAAATGCACTATTAAACTTCTATGATAGGGCAATCAGAGACCCGATTAGATCATTTTATATTACGATTAATTTAAGAATTCAGCAAAATTCTATCGCATTTGTTCAATTTACGTCGTTCCTATTTCAGATAGCGTACTGGGCAAGGAGGCATCTTAAAGCGCGTGGAATGTCGAGTAAAATGCACTATTAAACTTCTATGATAGGGCAATCAGAGACCCGATTAGATCATTTTATATTTTGGTTAATATATGAATTCAGCGAAATTCTATCACATTTGTTCAATTTACGTCGCTCTTATTTCAGATAGCGTATTGGGCTAAGCGGCATCACAAAGCGCATGAAATGGCGAGAAAATGCACTATTAAACTTCTAGGGAAGGGCACACAGAGACCCGATTAGATCATTTTATATTATGGTTAATTTAAAAATCCAGCGAAATTCTATCACATTTGTTCAATTTACGTCGTTCCTATTTCAGATAGCGTATCGGGCTAAGCGGCACCTCAAAGCGCATGAAATGACGAATAAAATGCACTATTAAACTTCGAGGCTAGGGCGAACAGAGACCCGATTAGATCATTTTACATTATGGTTAATAAAAGAATTCAGCGAAATTCTATCACATTCGTTCAATTTACATCGCTCCTATTTCAGATAGCTTATTGGGCTAAGCGTCATCTCAAAGGGCATGATATGACGAGTAAAACGAACTATTAAACTTCTAGGGTAGGTCAAACAGAGACCCGATTAGATCATTTTATATAATGGTTAATTTAAGAATTCAGCGATATTCTATCACATTTGTTCAATTTACGTCGCTCCTATTTCAGATAGCGTATTGGGCTAAGCGGCATCACAAAGCGCATGAAATGGCGAGAAAATGCACTATTAAACTTCTAGGGAAGGGCAAACAGAGACCCGATTAGATCATTTTATATTATGGTTAATTTAAAAATCCAGCGAAATTCTATCACATTTGTTCAATTTACGTCGTTCCTATTTCAGATAGCGTACTGGGCTAGGCGGCATCTTAAAGCGCATGGAATGGCGAGTAAGATGCACTATTAAACTTCTATGATAGGGCAATCAGAGACCCGTTTAGATCATTTTATATTACGGTTAATTTAAGAATTCAGCAAAATTCTATCGCATTTGTTCAATTTACATCGTTCCTATTTCAGATAGCGTACTGGGCTAGGCGGCATCTTAAAGCGCGTGGAATGGCGAGTAAAATGCACTATTAAACTTCTATGATAGGGCAATCAGACACCCGATTAGGTCATTTTATATTACGGTTAATACAAGAATTCAGCGTAATTCTATCACATTTGTTCAATTTACGTCGCACCTATTTCAGATAGCGTATTGGGCTAAGCGGCATCTCAAAGCGCAAGATATGGCGAGTAAAATGCACTATTAAACTTCTAGGGTAGGGCGAACAGAGACCCGATTAGATCATTTTACATTAAGGTTAATATAAGTATTCAGCGAAATTCTATCACATTTGTGCAATTTACGTCGCTCCTGTTGCAGATAGCGTACTGGGCTAGCCGGCATCTTAAAGCGCGTGGAATGACGAGTGAAATGCACGATTAAGCTTCTAGGGTAAGGCAAAGAGAGACCCGATTATATCATTTTATATTTTGGTTAATACAAGAATTCAGCGAAATACTATCACATTTGTTCAATTTACGTCGCTCCTATATCAGATACCGCAGTGGGCTAGGCGGCATCTTAAAGCGCGTGGAATGGCGAGTAAAATGCACTATTCAACTTCTATGATAGGGCAATCAGACACCCGATTAGGTCATTTTATATTACGGTTAATACAAGAATTCAGCGTAATTCTATCACATTTGTTCAATTTACGTCGCTCCTATTTCAGATAGCGTATTGAGCAAAGCGGCATCTCAAAGCGCATGAAGTGACGAGTGAAATGCACTATTAATCTTCTAGGGTAGGGCGATCAGAGACCCGATTAGATCATTTTACATTAAGGTTAATATAAGTATTCAGCGAAATTCTATCACATTTGTGCAATTTACGTCGCTCCTGTTGCAGATAGCGTACTGGGCTAGCCGGCATCTTAAAGCGCGTGGAATGACGAGTGAAATGCACGATTAAGCTTCTAGGGTAAGGCAAAGAGAGACCCGATTATATCATTTTATATTTTGGTTAATACAAGAATTCAGCGAAATACTATCACAATTGTTCAATTTACGTCGCTCCTATATCAGATACCGCAGTGGGCTAGGCGGTATCTTAAAGCGCGTGGAATGGCGAGCAAAATGCACTATTAAACGTCTATGATAGGGCAATCAGACACCCGATTAGGTCATTTTATATTTTGGTTAATATAAGAATTCAGCGAAATTCTATCACATTTGTTCAACTTACGTCGCTCCTATTTCAGATAGCTTATTGGGCTAAGCGGCATCTCAAAGCGCATGAAATGACGAGTGAAATGCACTATTAAACTTCTAGGGTAGGGCGAACAGAGACCCGATTAGATCATTTTATATTATGGTTAATTTAAGAATTCAGCGTAATTCTATCACATTTGTTCAATTTACGTCGCTCCTCATTCAGGTAGCGTATTGGGCTAAGCGGCATCTCAAAGCGCATGAAATGGCGATTAAAATGCACTATTAAACTTCTAGGCTAGGGCGGACAGAGACCCGATTAGATCATTATACATTATGGTTAATAAAAGAATTCAGCGAAATTCTATCACATTTGTTCAATTTACGTCGCTCCTATTTCAGATAGCGTGTTGAGCAAAGCGGCATCTCAAAGCGCATGAAGTGACGAGTGAAATGCACTATTAATCTTCTAGGGTAGGGCGATCAGAGACCCGATTAGATCATTTTACATTAAGGTTAATATAAGTATTCAGCGAAATTCTATCACATTTGTACAATTTACGTCGCACCTATTTCAGATAGCGTATTGGGGTAAGCGGCATCTCAAAGCGCAAGATATGGCGAGTAAAATGCACTATTAAACTTCTAGGGTAGGGCGAACAGAGACCCGATTAGATCATTTTACATTAAGGTTAATATAAGAATTCAGGGAAATCCTATCACATTTGTTCAATTTATGTCGCTCCTATTTCAGATAGCGTATTGGGCTAAGCGGCACCCCAAAGAGCATGAAATGGCGAGTAGAATGCACTATTAAGCTTCTAGGGTAAGGCAAACAGAGACCCGATTAGATCATTTTATATTACGGTTAATATAAGAATTCAGCGTAATTCTATCACATTTGTTCAACTTACGTCGCTCCTATTTCAGATAGCGTACCGGGCTAGGCGGCATCTTAAAGCGCGTGTAATGGCGAGTAAAATGCACTATTCAACTTCTATGATAGGGCAATCAGAGACCCGATTAGATCATTTTATATTACGGTTAATACAAGAATTCAGCGTAATTCTATCACATTTGTTAAATTTACGTCGCTCCTATTTCAGATAGCGTACTGAGCTAGGCGGCATCTTAAAGCGCGTGGAATTGCGAGTAAAATGCACTATTAAACTTCTAGGGTACGGTAAACAGAGACCCGATTAGATAATTTTATATTATGGTTAATTTAAGAATTCAGCAAAATTCTTTCGCATTTGTTCAATTTACGTCGCTCCTGTTTCAGATAGCGTACTCGGCTAGACGGCATCTTAAAGCGCGTGGAATGACGAGTGAACTGCACTATTAAACTTCTAGGGTAGGGCAAACAGAGACCAGATTAGATCATTTTATATTATGGTTAATTTAAGAATTCAGCGAAATTCTATTACATTTGTTCAATTTACGTCGCTCCTATTTCAGATAGCGTATTGGGCTAAGCGGCACCTCAAAGCGCATAAAATGGCGAGTAAAATGCACTATTAAACTTCTAGGTTACGGTAAACAGAGACCCGATTAGATCATTTTATATTATGGTTAATTTAAGAATTCAGCGAAATTCTATCACATTTGTGCAATTTACGTCGCTCCTATTTCAGATAGCGTATTGGGCTAAGCGGCTTCTCAAAGCGCATGAAATGGCGAGTAAAATGCACTATTAACCTTCTATGAAAGGGCAAGCAGAGACCAGATTAGATCATTTTATATTATTGCTTTATATAACATTTCCGGGAAATCCTATCACATTTGTTCCATTTATGTCGCTCCTATTTCAGATAGCGCATTGGGCTAAGCGGCATCTCACATCGCA
This sequence comes from Macropis europaea, assembly GCA_916610135.2. NCBI lineage: Eukaryota > Metazoa > Arthropoda > Insecta > Hymenoptera > Melittidae > Macropis > Macropis europaea. The sequence continues at coordinate 6,710 of CAKAJE020001710.1, read as the reverse complement.
TGAAATGACGAATGAAATGCACTATTAATCTTCCAGGGTAGGGCGATCAGAGACCCGATTAGATCATTTTACATTAAGGTTAATATAAGAATTCAGCGAAATTCTATCACATTTGTTCAACTTTCGTCGCTCCTATTTCAGATAGCGTATTGGGCTAAGCGGCATCTCAAAGCGCAAGAAATGGCGGGTAAAATGCACTATTAAAGTTCTAGGGTAAGGCAGACAGAGACCCGATTAGATCATTTTATATTATGGTGAATTTAAGGATTCATCGAAATTCTATCACATTTGTTCAATGTACGTCGCTCCTATTTCAGATAGCCTACTGGGCTTGGCGGCATCTTAAAGCGCGTGGAATGACGAGTGAAATGCACTATTAAACTTCTAGGGTAGGGCAAACAGAGACCAGATTAGATCATTTTATATTATTGTTAATTTAAGAATTCAGGGAAATCCTATCACATTTGTTCAATTCATGTCGCTCCAATTTCAGATAGCGTATTGGGCTAAGCGGCATCTTAAAGCGCATGAAATGGCGAATAATATGTACTATTAAACTTCGAGGCTAGGGCGAACAGAGACCCGATTAGATCATTTTACATTATGGTTAATAAAAGAATTCAGCGAAATTCTATCACATTCGTTCAATTTACATCGCTCCTATTTCAGATAGCTTATTGGGCTAAGCGTCATCTCAAAGGGCATGATATGACGAGTAAAACGAACTATTAAACTTCTAGGGTAGGTCAAACAGAGACCCGATTAGATCATTTTATATAATGGTTAATTTAAGAATTCAGCGATATTCTATCACATTTGTTCAATTTACGTCGCTCCTATTTCAGATAGCGTATTGGGCTAAGCGGCATCACAAAGCGCATGAAATGGCGAGAAAATGCACTATTAAACTTCTAGGGAAGGGCAAACAGAGACCCGATTAGATCATTTTATATTATGGTTAATTTAAAAATCCAGCGAAATTCTATCACATTTGTTCAATTTACGTCGTTCCTATTTCAGATAGCGTACTGGGCTAGGCGGCATCTTAAAGCGCATGGAATGGCGAGTAAGATGCACTATTAAACTTCTATGATAGGGCAATCAGAGACCCGTTTAGATCATTTTATATTACGGTTAATTTAAGAATTCAGCAAAATTCTATCGCATTTGTTCAATTTACATCGTTCCTATTTCAGATAGCGTACTGGGCTAGGCGGCATCTTAAAGCGCGTGGAATGGCGAGTAAAATGCACTATTAAACTTCTATGATAGGGCAATCAGAGACCCGATTAGGTCATTTTATATTTTGGTTAATATAATAATTCAGCGAAATTCTATCACATTTGTTCAACTTACGTCGCTCCTATTTCAGATAGCGTATTGGGCTAAGCGGCATCTCAAAGTGCATGAAATGGCGAGTAAAATGCACTATTAAACTTCTAGGGTAGGGCAAACAGAGACCCGATTAGATCATTTTATATTATGGTTAATTTAAGAATTCAGAAAAATTCTATCACATTTGTTCAATTTACGTCGCTCCTATTTCAGATAGCGAATTGGACTAAGCGGCACCTCAAAGCGCATGAAATGGCGAGTAAAATGCACTATTAAACTTCTAGGGTACGGTAAACAGAGACCCAATTAGATCATTTTATATTATGGTTAATTTAAGAATGCAGCAAAATTCTATCACATTTGTTCAACTTACGTCGCTCCTATTTCAGATAGCGACTTGGACTAAGCGGCATCTCAAAGCGCATGAAATGTCGAGTGAAATGCACTATTAAACTTCTAGGATAGGACGAACAGAGACCCAATTAGATCATTTTATATTACGGTTAATATAAGGATATAGCGTAATTCTATCACATTTGTTCAATTTACGTCGCTCCTATTTCAGATAGCGTATTGAGCAAAGCGGCATCTCAAAGCGCATGAAGTGACGAGTGAAATGCACTATTAATCTTCTAGGGTAGGGCGATCAGAGACCCGATTAGATCATTTTACATTAAGGTTAATATAAGTATTCAGCGAAATTCTATCACATTTGTGCAATTTACGTCGCTCCTGTTGCAGATAGCGTACTGGGCTAGCCGGCATCTTAAAGCGCGTGGAATGACGAGTGAAATGCACGATTAAGCTTCTAGGGTAAGGCAAAGAGACACCCGATTATATCATTTTATATTTTGGTTAATACAAGAATTCAGCGAAATACTATCACATTTGTTCAATTTACGTCGCTCCTATATCAGATACCGCAGTGGGCTAGGCGGCATCTTAAAGCGCGTGGAATGGCGAGTAAAATGCACTATTCAACTTCTATGATAGGGCAATCAGACACCCGATTAGGTCATTTTATATTACGGTTAATACAAGAATTCAGCGTAATTCTATCACATTTGTTCAATTTACGTCGCTCCTATTTCAGATAGCGTATTGAGCAAAGCGGCATCTCAAAGCGCATGAAGTGACGAGGGAAATGCACTATTAATCTTCTAGGGTAGGGCGATCAGAGACCCGATTAGATCATTTTACATTAAGGTTAATATAAGTATTCAGCGAAATTCTATCACATTTGTGCAATTTACGTCGCTCCTGTTGCAGATAGCGTACTGGGCTAGCCGGCATCTTAAAGCGCGTGGAATGACGAGTGAAATGCACGATTAAGCTTCTAGGGTAAGGCAAAGAGAGACCCGATTATATCATTTTATATTTTGGTTAATACAAGAATTCAGCGAAATACTATCACAATTGTTCAATTTACGTCGCTCCTATATCAGATACCGCAGTGGGCTAGGCGGTATCTTAAAGCGCGTGGAATGGCGAGCAAAATGCACTATTAAACGTCTATGATAGGGCAATCAGACACCCGATTAGGTCATTTTATATTTTGGTTAATATAAGAATTCAGCGAAATTCTATCACATTTGTTCAACTTACGTCGCTCCTATTTCAGATAGCTTATTGGGCTAAGCGGCATCTCAAAGCGCATGAAATGACGAGTGAAATGCACTATTAAACTTCTAGGGTAGGGCGAACAGAGACCCGATTAGATCATTATACATTATGGTTAATAAAAGAATTCAGCGAAATTCTATCACATTTGTTCAATTTACGTCGCTCCTATTTCAGATAGCGTGTTGAGCAAAGCGGCATCTCAAAGCGCATGAAGTGACGAGTGAAATGCACTATTAATCTTCTAGGGTAGGGCGATCAGAGACCCGATTAGATCATTTTACATTAAGGTTAATATAAGTATTCAGCGAAATTCTATCACATTTGTACAATTTACGTCGCACCTATTTCAGATAGCGTATTGGGCTAAGCGGCATCTCAAAGCGCAAGATATGGCGAGTAAAATGCACTATTAAACTTCTAGGGTAGGGCGAACAGAGACCCGATTAGATCATTTTACATTAAGGTTAATATAAGAATTCAGGGAAATCCTATCACATTTGTTCAATTTATGTCGCTCCTATTTCAGATAGCGTATTGGGCTAAGCGGCACCCCAAAGAGCATGAAATGGCGAGTAAAATGCACTATTAAGCTTCTAGGGTAAGGCAAACAGAGACCCGATTAGATCATTTTATATTACGGTTAATATAAGAATTCAGCGTAATTCTATCACATTTGTTCAACTTACGTCGCTCCTATTTCAGATAGCGTACCGGGCTAGGCGGCATCTTAAAGCGCGTGTAATGGCGAGTAAAATGCACTATTCAACTTCTATGATAGGGCAATCAGAGACCCGATTAGATCATTTTATATTACGGTTAATACAAGAATTCAGCGTAATTCTATCACATTTGTTAAATTTACGTCGCTCCTATTTCAGATAGCGTACTGAGCTAGGCGGCATCTTAAAGCGCGTGGAATTGCGAGTAAAATGCACTATTAAACTTCTAGGGTACGGTAAACAGAGACCCGATTAGATCATTTTATATTATGGTTAATTTAAGAATTCAGCAAAATTCTTTCGCATTTGTTCAATTTACGTCGCTCCTGTTTCAGATAGCGTACTCGGCTAGACGGCATCTTAAAGCGCGTGGAATGACGAGTGAACTGCACTATTAAACTTCTAGGGTAGGGCAAACAGAGACCAGATTAGATCATTTTATATTATGGTTAATTTAAGAATTCAGCGAAATTCTATCACATTTGTTCAATTTACGTCGCTCCTATTCAGATAGCGTATTGGGCTAAGCGGCACCTCAAAGCGCATAAAATGGCGAGTAAAATGCACTATTAAACTTCTAGGTTACGGTAAACAGAGACCCGATTAGATCATTTTATATTATGGTTAATTTAAGAATTCAGCGAAATTCTATCACATTTGTGCAATTTACGTCGCTCCTATTTCAGATAGCGTATTGGGATAAGCGGCATCTCAAAGCGCATGAAATGGCGAGTAAAATGCACTATTAACCTTCTATGAAAGGGCAAGCAGAGACCAGATTAGATCATTTTATATTATTGCTTTATATAACATTTCCGGGAAATCCTATCACATTTGTTCCATTTATGTCGCTCCTATTTCAGATAGCGCATTGGGCTAAGCGGCATCTCACATCGCATGAAATGACGAATGAAATGCACTATTAATCTTCCAGGGTAGGGCGATCAGAGACCCGATTAGATCATTTTACATTAAGGTTAATATAAGAATTCAGCGAAATTCTATCACATTTGTTCAACTTTCGTCGCTCCTATTTCAGATAGCGTATTGGGCTAAGCGGCATCTCAAAGCGCAAGAAATGGCGGGTAAAATGCACTATTAAAGTTCTAGGGTAAGGCAGACAGAGACCCGATTAGATCATTTTATATTATGGTGAATTTAAGGATTCATCGAAATTCTATCACATTTGTTCAATGTACGTCGCTCCTATTTCAGATAGCCTACTGGGCTTGGCGGCATCTTCAAGCGCGTGGAATGACGCGTGAAATGCACTATTAAACTTCTAGGGTAGGGCAAACAGAGACCAGATTAGATCATTTTATATTATTGTTAATTTAAGAATTCAGGGAAATCCTATCACATTTGTTCAATTCATGTCGCTCCTATATCAGATAGCGCAGTGGGCTAGGCGGCATCTTAAAGCGCGTGGATTCGCGAGTAAAATGCAGTATTAAACTTCTATGATAGGGCAATCAGAGACCCGATTAGATCATTTTATATTTTGGTTAATACAAGAATTCAGCGAAATACTATCACATTTGTTCAATTTACGTCGCTCCTATTTCAGATAGCGTTTTGTGCTAAGCGGCATCTGAAAGCGCATGAAATGGCGAGTAAATTGCACTATTAAACATCTAGGGTAGGGCAAACAGAGACCCGATTAGATCATTTTATATATTGTTTAATATAAGAATTCAGCGAAATTCTATCACATTTGTTCAATTTACGCCGCTCCTATTTCAGATAGCGTATTGGGCTAAGCGGCATCTCAAAGCGCATGAAATGGCGAGTAAATTGCACTATTAAGCTTCTAGGCTACGGCAAACAGAGACCCGATTAGATCATTTTATATTACGGTTAACATAAGAATTCAGCGTAATTCTATCACATTTGTTCAAACTTACGTCGCTCCTATTTCAGATAGCGTATTGGGTTAAGCGGCATCTCAAAGCGCATGAAATGGCGAGTAAAATGCACTATTAAACTTCTAGGGTAGGGCGAACAGTGCCCCGATTAGATCATTTTACATTATGGTTAATATAACAATACAGCGAAATTCTATCACATTTGTTCAATTTCCGTCGCTCCTATTTCAGATAGCGTATTGGGCTAAGCGGCATCTCAAAGCGCATCAAATTACGAGTGAAATGCACTATTAAACTTCTAGGGTAGGGCGAACGGAGACCCGATTTGATCATTTTACATTATGGTTTAATATAAGAATTCAGTGAAATTCTATCACATTTGTTCAATTTACGTCGATGCTATTTCAGATAGCGTATTGGGCAAAGCGGCATCGCATAGCGCATGGAATGGCGAGTAAAATACACTATTAAACTTCTAGGGTAGGGCAAACAGAGACCCGATTAGATGAATTTATATTATGGTTAATTTAAGAATTCAGCGAAATTCTATCACATTTGTTCAATTTACGTCGCTCCTATTTCAGATAGCGTATTGGGCTAAGCGGCATCTCAAAGCGCATAAAATGGCGAGTAAAATGCACTATTAAACTTCTAGGGTAAGGCAAACAGAGACCAAATTAGATCATTTTATATTACGGTTAATATAAGAATTCAGCGTAATTCTATCACATTTGTTCAATTTACGTCACTCCAATTTCAGATAGCGTACTGGGCTAAGCGGCATCTCAAAGCGCATGAAATGGCGAGTAAAATGCACCATCAAACTTCTAGGGTAAGGCAAACAGAGACCCGATTACATCATTTTATACTACGGTTAATATAAGAATTCAGCGTAATTCTATCACATTTGTTCAATTTTCGTCGCTCCTATTTCAGATAGCGTACTGGGCTAGGCGGCATCTTAAAGCGCGTGGAATGGCGAGTAAAATGCACTATTAAACTTCTATGATAGGGCAATCAGAGACCCGATCAGATCATTTTATATTTTGTTTAATATAAGAATTCTGCGAAATTCTATCACATTTGTACAATTTACGTCACTCCTATTTCAGATAGCGTATTGGGCTAAGCGGCATCTCAAAGCGCATGAAATGAGGAGGTGAAGTGC
>CAKAJE020001709.1:0-93070 GCA_916610135.2 Macropis europaea | reverse complement strand
CATTCTTATATTCACCTTAATGTAAAATGATCTCTTCGGGTCTCCGTTCGCCCTACCCTAGAAGTATAATAGTGCATTTCACTCGTCATTTCATGCGCTTTGAGATGCTGCGTAGCCCAATACGCTATCTGAAATAGGAGCGACGTAAATTGAACAAATGTGATAGAATTTCGCTGAATTCTTATATTAACCAAAGTATAAAATGATCTAGTCTGGTCTCTGATTGCCCTATCATAGAAGGTTAATAGTGCATTTTACTCGCCATTCCACACGCTTTAAGATGCCGCCTAGCCCAGTACGTTGTCTGAAATAGGAGCGACGTAAATTGAACAAATGTGATAGAATTTCGCTGAATTCTTAAATTAACCATAATATCAAATGATCTAATCGGGTCTCTGTTTGCCCTACCCTAGAAATTTAATAGTGCATTTCACTCGTCATTTCATGCGCTTTGAGACGCCGCTTCGCCCAATAAGCTATTTGAAATAGGAGCGACGTAAATTGAACAAATGTGATAGGATTTCGCTGAATTCTTAAAGTAACCTTAATATGAAATGATCTAATCGGGTCTCTGGTTTCCCTACCATAGAAGTTTCATTGTGCATTTTACTCGCCATTCCACGCGCCTTAAGATGCCGCCTAGCACAGTACGCTATCTGAAATAGGAGCGACGTAAATTGAACAAATGTGATAGAATTTCGCTGAATTCTTAAAGTAACCTTAACATAAAATGATCTAATCGGGTCTCTGTTTGCCCTACCCTAGAAGTTTAATAGTGCATTTCACTCGTCATTTCATGCGCTTTGAGATGCCGCTAAGCAGAATAAGCTATCTGGAATAGCAGCGACGTAAATTGAACAAATGTGAAAGAACTACGCCGAATTCTTATATTAACCGTAATATAAAATGATCTAATCGGGTCTCTGTTTGCCTTATCCTAGAAGTTTAATAGTGAATTTTACTCGCCATTCCACGCGCTTTAAGATGCCGCCTAGCCCAGTGCGCTACCTGAAATAGGAGCGACGTAAGTTGAACAAATGTGATAGAATTACGCTGAATTCTTATATTAACCGTAATATAAAATGATCTAATCGGGTCTCTGTTTGCCTTATCCTAGAAGTTTGATAGTGCATTTTACTGGCCATTTCATGCGCTTTGAGATGCCGCTTAGCCCAATACGCTATCTGAAATAGGAGCGACGTAAATTGAACAAATGTGATAGAATTTTGCTGATTTCTTAAATTAACCACAATATAAAATGATCAAATCGGGTCTCTGTTTGCCCTACCCTAGTAGTTTAATTGTGCATTTTACTCGCCATTTCATGCGCTTTTCGATGCCGCTTATCCCAATACGCTATCTGAAATAGGAGCGACGTACGTTGAACAAATGTGCTAGAATTTCGCTGAATTCTTTTAAGAACCATAATGTAAAATGATCTAATCGGGTCTCTGTTCGCCCTAGCCTAGAAGTTTAATAGCGCATTTTATTCGCCATTTCATGCGCCTTGAGATGCCGCTTAGCCCAATACGCTATCTGAAATAGGAGCGACGTAAATTGAACAAATGTGATAGAATTTCCCTGAAATATTATATTAAACAAAATATACAATGATCTAATCGGGTCTCTGATAGCCCTATCATAGAAGTTTAATAGTGCATTTTACTCGCTATTCCACGCGCTTTAAGATGCCGCCTAGCCCAGTACGCTATCGGAAATAGGAGCGACGTAAATTGAACAAATGTGATAGAATTTCCCCGAATTCTTATATTAACATTAATGTAAAATGATCTAATCGGGTCTCCGTTCGCCCTATCCCAGAAGTTTAATAGTGCATTTCACTCGTCATTTCATGCGCTTTGAGATGCCGCTTAGTCCAATAAGCTATCTGAAATAGGAGCGACGTAAATTGAACAAATGTGATAGAATTACGCTGAATTCTTATATTAACCGTAATATAAAATGATCTAATCGGGTCTCTGTTTGCCTTATCCTAGAAGTTTAGTATTGCACTTTACTCGCCATTTCATGCGCTTTGAGATGCCGCTTTGCCCAATACGCTATATGAAATAGGAGCGACGTAAATTGAACAAATTTGATAGAATTTCGCTGAATTCTTAAATTAACTATAATATAAAATGATTTAATCGGGTCTCTGTTGGCCCTACCCTACAAGTTTAATAGTGCATTTTACTCGCCATTTCATGCGCTTTGATATGCCGCTTAGTGCAATACGCTATCTGAAATATGCGCGACGTAAATTGAACAAATGTGATAGAATTTCGCTGAATTCTTATTTTAACCAAAATATAAAATGATCTAATCGGGTCTCTGTTTGCCCTACCCTAGAAGTTTAATAGTGCATTTCACTCGTCATTTCATGCGCTTTGAGATGCCGCTAAGCACAATAAGCTATCTGAAATACGAGCGACGTAAATAGAACAATTGTGATAGAATTTCGCTGAATTCTTATATTAACCAAAATATAAAATGATCTAATCGGGTCTCTGATTGCCCTATCATAGAAGATTAATAGTGGATTTTACTCGCCACTCCACGCGCTTTAGGGTGCCGCCTAGCCCAGTACGCTATCCGAAATAGGAGCGACGTACATTGAACAAATGTGATTGAATTTTGCTGAATTCTTAAATTAACCATAATATAAAATGATCTAATCGGGTCTCTGTTTGCCCTACCCTAGAAGTTTAATAGTGCATTTTACTCGCCATTTCATGCGCTTTGAGATGCCGCTTAGCCCAATGCGCTATCTGAAATAGGAGCGACGTAAATTGAACAAATGTGATAGAATTTCGCCGAATTCTTAAATTAACCATAATATAAAATGATCTAATCGGGTCTCTGCTGGCCCTACCCTAGAAGTTTAATAGTGCATTTTAGTCGCCATTTCATGCGCTTTGAGATGCCGCTTCGCCCAATACGCTATCTGAAATAGGAGCGACGTAAATTAAACAAATGTGATAGAATTTCCCTGAAATCTTATATTAAACAAAATATAAAATGATCCAATCGGGTCTCTGTTTGCCCTACCCTAGAAGTTTAATAGTGCATTTCACTCGTCATTTCATGCGCTTTGAGATGCCGCTAAGCACAATAAGCTATCTGAAATACGAGCGACGTAAATAGAACAATTGTGATAGAATTTCGCTGAATTCTTATATTAACCAAAATATAAAATGATCTAATCGGGTCTCTGATTGCCCTAGAACTTTAATAGTGGATTTTACTCGCCACTCCACGCGCTTTAGGGTGCCGCCTAGCCCAGTACGCTATCCGAAATAGGAGCGACGTACATTGAACAAATGTGATTGAATTTTGCTGAATTCTTAAATTAACCATAATATAAAATGATCTAATCGGGTCTCTGTTTGCCCTACCCTAGAAGTTTAATAGTGCATTTTACTCGCCATATCATGCGCTTTGAGATGCCGCTTAGCCCAATGCGCTATCTGAAATAGGAGCGACGTAAATTGAACAAATGTGATAGAATTTCGCCGAATTCTTAAATTAACCATAATATAAAATGATCTAATCGGGTCTCTGCTGGCCCTACCCTAGAAGTTTAATAGTGCATTTTAGTCGCCATTTCATGCGCTTTGAGATGCCGCTTCGCCCAATACGCTATCTGAAATAGGAGCGACGTAAATTAAACAAATGTGATAGAATTTCCCTGAAATCTTATATTAAACAAAATATAAAATGATCCAATCGGGTCTCTGATTGCCCTATCATAGAAGTTTAGCAGTGCACTTTACTCGCCATTCCACGCGCTTTAAGATGCCGCCCAGCCCAGTACGCTATCTAAATTAGGAGCGACGTAAGTTGAACAAATGTGATAGAATTTCGCTCAATTCTTAAATTAACCATAATATAAAATGATCTAATCGGGTCTCTGTTTGCCCTACCCTAGAACTTTAATAGTGCATTTTATTCGCGATTTCATACGCTTTGAGATGCCGCTTTGCCCAATACGCTATCTGAAATAGGAGCGACGTAAATTAAACAAATGTGATAGAATTTCACTGAATTCTCATATTAACCAAAATATGAAATGATCTAATCGGGTCTCTGATTGCCCTAGCATAGAAGTTTAATAGTGCATTTTACTCGCCATTCCGCGCGCTTTAAGATGCCGCATAGCCCAGTTGGCTATCTGAAATATGAGCGACGTAAATTGAACAAATGTGATAGAATTTCGCTGAATTCTTATATTAACCAAAATATAAAATGATCTAATCGGGTCTCTGTTTGCCTTATCCTAGAAGTTTAATAGTGCATTTCACTCGTCATTTCATGCGCTTTGAGATGCCGCTAAGCACAATAAGCTATCTGGAATAGCAGCGACGTAACTTGAACAAATGTGATAGAATTACGTCGAATTCTTATATTAACCGTAATATAAAATGATCTAATCAGGCCTCTGTTTGCCTTATCCTAGAAGTTTAATAGTGCATTTTCCTCGCCATTCCGCGCGCTTTAAGATGGCGCCTAGCCCAGTACGCTACCTGAAATAGGAGCGACGTAAGTTGAACAAATGTGATAGAATTACGCTGAATTCTTATATTAACCGTAATATAAAATGATCTAATCGGGTCTCTGTTTGCCTTATCCTAGAAGTTTGATAGTGCATTTTACTCGCCATTTCATGCGCTTTTCGATGCCGCTTATCCCAATACGCTATCTGAAATAGGAGCGACGTAAATTGAACAAATTTGATAGAATTTCCCTGAAATCTTATATTAAACAAAATATACAATGATCTAATCGGGTCTCTGATTGCCCTATCATAGAAGTTTAGCAGTGCATTTTACTCGCCATTCCACGCGCTTTAAGATGCCGCCTAGCCCAGTACGCTATCTAAATTAGGAGCGACGTAAGTTGAACAAATGTGATAGAATTACGCTGAATTCTTATATTAACGGTAATATAAAATGATCTAATCGTGTCTCTGTTTGCCTTATCCTAGAAGTTTAGTATTGCATTTTACTCGCCATTTCATGCGCTTTGAGATACCGCTTAGCCCAATACGCTATCCGAAATAGGAGCGACGTAAATTGAACAAATGTGATAGAATTTCGCTGAATTCTTAAATTAACTATAATATAAAATGATCTAATAGGGTCTCTGTCTGCCTTATCCTAGAAGTTTAGTATTGCATTTTACTCGCCATTTCATGCGCTTTGAGATGCCGCTTAGCCCAATACGCTATTTGAAATAGGAGCGACGTAAATTGAACAAATGTGATAGAATTTCGCTGAATTCTTAAATTAACCATAATATAAAATGATTTAATCGGGTCTCTGTTGGCCCTGCCCTAGAAGTTTAGTAGTGCATTTTACTCGCCATTTCATGCGCCTTCAGATGCCGCTTAGCCCAATACGCTATCTGAAATAGGAGCGACGTAAATTGAACAAATGTGATAGAATTTCGCTGAATTCTTTTATTAAACATAATGTAAAATGATCTAATCGGATCTCTGTTCGCCCTAGCCTAGAACTTTAATAGTGCATTTTATTCGCCATTTCATACGCTTTGAGATGCCGCTTGGCCCAATACGCTATCTAAATTAGGAGCGACGTAAGTTGAACAAATGTGATAGAATTACGCTGAATTCTTATATTAACCGTAATATAAAATGATCTAATCGGGTCTCTGTTTGCCTTATCCTAGAAGTTTAGCATTGCATTTTACTCGCCATTTCATGCGCTTGGAGATGCCGCTTAGCCCAATGCGCTATCTGAAATAGGAGCGACGTAAATTGAACAAATGTGATAGAATTTTGCTGAATTCTTAATTAACCATAATATTAGATGATGTAATCGGGTCTCTGCTTGCCCTACCCTAGAAGTTTAATAGTGCATTTTACTCGCCATTTCATGCGCTTTGAGATGCCGCTTAGCCCAATACGCTATCTGAAATAGGAGCGACGTAAATTGAACAAATGTGATAGAATTTTGCTGAATTCTTAAATTAACCATAATATAAAATGATCTAATCGGGTCTCTGTTCGCCCTACCATAGAAGTCTAATAGTGCATTTCACTCGCCATTCCACGCGCTTTAAGATGCCGCCGAGCCCAGTACGGTATCTGAATAGGAGCGACGTAAATTGAACAAATGTGATAGAATTTTGCTGAATTCTTAAATTAACCATAATATGAAATGATCTAATCGGGTGTCTGTTTGCCGTACCCTAGAAGCTTAATATTGCATTTTACTCGCCATTTCATGCGCTTTGAGCTGCCGCTTAGCCCAATACGCTATCTGAAATAGGAGCGACGTAAGTTGAAAAAATGTGATAGGATTGCGCTGAATTCTTTTATGAACCATAATGTAAAATGATCTAATCGGGTCTCTGTTCTCCCTAGCCTAGAAGTTTAATAGTGCATTTTATTCCCCATTTCATGCGCTTTGAGATGCCGCTTAGCCCAATACGCTATCTGAAATAGGAGCGACGTAAATTGAACAAATGTGATAGAATTTTGCTGAATGCTTAAATTAACCACAATATAAAATGATCTAATCGGGTCTCTGTTTGCCCTACCCTAGTAGTTTAATTGTGCATTTTACTCGCCATTTCATGCGCTTTGAGATGCCGCTTATCCCAATACGCTATCTGAAATAGGAGCGACGTAAATTGAACAAATGTGATAGAATTTTGCTGAATTATTAAATTAACCATAATATAAAATGATCTAATTGGGTCTCTGATTGCCCTATCATAGAAGTTTAGCAGTGCATTTTACTCGCCATTCCACGCGCTTTAAGATGCCGCCTAGCCCAGTACGCTATCTAAATTAGGAGCGACGTAAGTTGAACAAATGTGATAGAATTACGCTGAATTCTTATATTAACCGTAATATAAAATGATCTAATCGGGTCTCTGTTTGCCTTATCCTAGAAGTTTAGTATTGCATTATACTCGCCATTTCATGCGCTTAGAGATGCCGCTTAGCCCAATACGCTATCTGAAATAGGAGCGACGTAAATTGAACAAATGTGATAGAATTTTGCTGAATTCTTAAATTAACCATAATATTAGATGATGTAATCGGGTCTCTGCTTGCCCTACCCTAGAAGTCTAATAGTGCATTTTACTTGCCATTCCACGCGCTTTAAGATGCCGCCTAGCCCAGTACGCTATCTAAATTAGGAGCGACGTAAGTTGAACAAATGTGATAGAATTTCGCTCAATTCTTAAATTAACCATAATATAAAATGATCTAATCGGGTCTCTGTTTGCCCAACCCTAGAACTTTAATAGTGCATTTTACTCGTCATTTCATGCGCTTTGAGATGCCGCTTAGCCTAATACGCTATCTGAAATAGGAGCGATATAAGTTGAACAAATGTGATAGAATTTCGCTGAATTCTTTTATTAACCATAATGTAAAATGATCTAATCGGATCTCTGTTCGCCCGAGCCTAGAACTTTAATAGTGCATTTTATTCGCCATTTCATACGCTTTGAGATGCCGCTTTGACCAATACGCTATCTGAAATTGGAGCGACGTAAATTGAACAAATGTGATAGAATTTCACTGAATTCTTATATTAACCAAAATATAAAATGATCTAATCGGGTCTCTGATTGCCCTAGCATAGAAGCTTAATAGTGCATTTTACTCGCCATTCCATGCGCCTTCAGATGCCGCTTAGCCCAATACGCTATCTGAAATAGGAGCGACGTAAATTGAACAAATGTGATAGAATTTCGCTGAATTCTTAAATTAACCATAATATAAAATGATCTAATCGGGTCTCTGTTTGCCCTACCCTAGAAGTTTAATAGTGCATTTCACTCGTCATTTCATGCGCTTTGAGATGCCGCTAAGCACAATAAGCTATCTGGAATAGCAGCGACGTAAATTGAACAAATGTGATAGAATTACGCCGAATTCTTACATTAACCGTAATATAAAATGATCTAATCAGGTCTCTGTTTGCCTTATCCTAGAAGTTTGATTGTGCATTTTACTCGCCATTTCATGCGCTTTGAGATGCCGCTTAGCCCAATACGCTATCTGAAATAGGAGCGACGTAAGTTGAACAAATGTGATAGAATTACGCTGAATTCTTATATTAACCGTAATATAAAATGATCTAATCCGGTCTCTGTTTGCCTTATCCCAGAAGTTTGATAGTGCATTTTACTCGCCATTTCATGCGCTTTGAGATGCCGCTTAGCCCAATACGCTATCTGAAATAGGAGCGACGTAAATTGAACAAATGTGATAGAATTTTGCTGAATGCTTAAATTAACCACAATATAAAATGATCTAATCGGGTCTCTGTTTGCCCTACCCTAGTAGTTTAATTGTGCATTTTACTCGCCATTTCATGCGCTTTGAGATGCCGCTTATCCCAATACGCTATCTGAAATAGGAGCGACGTAAATTGAACAAATGTGATAGAATTTTGCTGAATTCTTAAATTAACCATAATATAAAATGATCTAATTGGGTCTCTGTACGCCCTACCATAGAAATCTAATAGTGCAATTTACTCGCCATTTCATGCGCTTTGAGATGCCGCTTAGCCCAATACGCTATCTGAAATAGGAGCTACGTAAATTGAACAAATGCGATAGAATTTCCCTGAAATCTTATATTAAACAAAATATAAAATGATCGAATCGGGTCTCTGATTGCCCTATCATAGAAGTTTAGCAGTGCATTTTACTCGCCATTCCACGCGCTTTAAGATGCCGCCTAGCCCAGTACGCTATCTAAATTAGGAGCGACGTAAGTTGAACAAATGTGATAGAATTACGCTGAATTCTTATATTAACCGTAATATAAAATGATCTAATCGGGTCTCTGTTTGCCTTATCCTAGAAGTTTAGTATTGCATTATACTCGGCATTTCATGCGCTTAGAGATGCCGCTTAGCCCAATACGCTATCTGAAATAGGAGCGACGTAAATTGAACAAATGTGATAGAATTTTGCTGAATTCTTAAATTAACCATAATATTAGATGATGTAATCGGGTCTCTGCTTGCCCTACCCTAGAAGTCTAATAGTGCATTTTACTTGCCATTCCACGCGCTTTAAGATGCCGCCTAGCCCAGTACGCTATCTAAATTAGGAGCGACGTAAGTTGAACAAATGTGATAGAATTTCGCTCAATTCTTAAATTAACCATAATATAAAATGATCTAATCGGGTCTCTGTTTGCCCAACCCTAGAACTTTAATAGTGCATTTTACTCGTCATTTCATGCGCTTTGAGATGCCGCTTAGCCTAATACGCTATCTGAAATAGGAGCGATATAAGTTGAACAAATGTGATAGAATTTCGCTGAATTCTTTTATTAACCATAATGTAAAATGATCTAATCGGATCTCTGTTCGCCCGAGCCTAGAACTTTAATAGTGCATTTTATTCGCCATTTCATACGCTTTGAGATGCCGCTTTGCCCAATACGCTATCTGAAATTGGAGCGACGTAAATTGAACAAATGTGATAGAATTTCACTGAATTCTTATATTAACCAAAATATAAAATGATCTAATCGGGTCTCTGATTGCCCTAGCATAGAAGCTTAATAGTGCATTTTACTCGCCATTCCGCGCCCTTTAAGATGCCGCATAGCCCAGTTCGCTATCAGAAATATGAGCGACGTAAATTGAACAAATGTGATAGAATTTCGCTGAATTCTTATATTATCGAAAATATAAAATGATCTAATCGGGTCTCTGTTTGCCTTATCCTAGAAGTTTAATAGTGCATTTTACTCGCCATTCCGCGCACTTTAAGATGCCGCCAAGCCCAGTACGCTACCTGAAATAGGAGCGACGTAAGTTGAACAAATGTGATAGAATTACGCTGAAATCTTATATTAACCGTAATATAAAATGATCTAATCGGGTCTCTGTTTGCCCTACCCTAGAAGTTTAATAGTGCATTTTACTCGCCATTTCATGCGCTTTGAGATGCCGCTTAGCCCAATACGCTATCTGAAATAGGAGCGACGAAAGTTGAACAAAGGTGATAGAATTTCGCTGAATTATTTTATTAACCAGAATGTAAAATGATCTAATCTGGTCTCTGTTCGCCCTAGCCTAGAAGTTTAATAGTGCATTTTACTCGCCATTCCACGCGCTTTAAGATGCCGCCTAGCCCAGTACGCTATCTGAAATACGAGCGACGTAAATTGAACAAGAGTGATCGAATTTTGCTGAATTCTTAAATTAACCATAATATAAAATGATCTAATCGGGTCTCTGTTCGCCCTACCATAGAAGTTTAGTAGTGCACTTGACTCGCCATTCCACGCGCTTCAAGATGCCGCCTAGCCCAGTACGCTATCTGAAATAGGAGCGACGTAAATTGAACAAATGTGATAAAATTTTGCTGACATCTTAAATTAACCATAATATAAAATGATTTAATCGGGTATCTGTTTGCCCTACCCTAGAAGTTTAATAGTGCATTTTACTCGCCATTCCATGCGCCTTCAGATGCCGCTTAGCCCAATACGCTATCTGAAATAGGAGCGACGTAAATTGAACAAATGTGATAGAATTTCGCTGAATTCTTAAATTAACCATAATATAAAATGATCTAATCGGGTCTCTGTTTGCCCTACCCTAGAAGTTTAATAGTGCATTTCACTCGTCATTTCATGCGCTTTGAGATGCCGCTAAGCACAATAAGCTATCTGGAATAGCAGCGACGTAAATTGAACAAATGTGATAGAATTACGCCGAATTCTTACATTAACCGTAATATAAAATGATCTAATCAGGTCTCTGTTTGCCTTATCCTAGAAGTTTGATTGTGCATTTTACTCGCCATTTCATGCGCTTTGAGATGCCGCTTAGCCCAATACGCTATCTGAAATAGGAGCGACGTAAATTGAACAAATGTGATAGAATTACGCTGAATTCTTATATTAACCGTAATATAAAATGATCTAATCCGGTCTCTGTTTGCCTTATCCCAGAAGTTTGATAGTGCATTTTACTCGCCATTTCATGCGCTTTGAGATGCCGCTTAGCCCAATACGCTATCTGAAATAGGAGCGACGTAAATTGAACAAATGTGATAGAATTTTGCTGAATGCTTAAATTAACCACAATATAAAATGATCTAATCGGGTCTCTGTTTGCCCTAGCCTAGAAGTTTAATAGTGCATTTTACTCGCCATTCCATGCGCCTTCAGATGCCGCTTAGCCCAATACGCTATCTGAAATAGGAGCGACGTAAATTGAACAAATGTGATAGAATTTCGCTGAATTCTTAAATTAACCATAATATAAAATGATCTAATCGGGTCTCTGTTTGCCCTACCCTAGAAGTTTAATAGTGCATTTCACTCGTCATTTCATGCGCTTTGAGATGCCGCTAAGCACAATAAGCTATCTGGAATAGCAGCGACGTAAATTGAACAAATGTGATAGAATTACGCCGAATTCTTATATTAACCGTATTATAAAATGATCTAATCAGGTCTCTGTTTGCCTTATCCTAGAAGTTCGATTGTGCATTTTACTCGCCATTTCATGCGCTTTGAGATGCCGCTTAGCCCAATACGCTATCTGAAATAGGAGCGACGTAAGTTGAACAAATGTGATAGAATTACGCTGAATTCTTATATTAACCGTAATATAAAATGATCTAATCCGGTCTCTGTTTGCCTTATCCCAGAAGTTTGATAGTGCATTTTACTCGCCATTTCATGCGCTTTGAGATGCCGCTTAGCCCAATACGCTATCTGAAATAGGAGCGACGTAAATTGAACAAATGTGATAGAATTTTGCTGAATGCTTAAATTAACCACAATATAAAATGATCTAATCGGGTCTCTGTTTGCCCTAGCCTAGAAGTTTAATAGTGCATTTTACTCGCCATTCCATGCGCCTTCAGATGCCGCTTAGCCCAATACGCTATCTGAAATAGGAGCGACGTAAATTGAACAAATGTGATAGAATTTTGCTGAATGCTTAAATTAACCACAATATAAAATGATCTAATCGGGTCTCTGTTTGCCCTACCCTAGTAGTTTAATTGTGCATTTTACTCGCCATTTCATGCGCTTTGAGATGCCGCTTATCCCAATACGCTATCTGAAATAGGAGCGACGTAAATTGAACAAATGTGATAGAATTTTGCTGAATTCTTAAATTAACCATAATATAAAATGATCTAATTGGGTCTCTGTACGCCCTACCATAGAAATCTAATAGTGCAATTTACTCGCCATTTCATGCGCTTTGAGATGCCGCTTAGCCCAATACGCTATCTGAAATAGGAGCTACGTAAATTGAACAAATGCGATAGAATTTCCCTGAAATCTTATATTAAACAAAATATAAAATGATCTAATCGGGTCTCTGATTGCCCTATCATAGAAGTTTAGCAGTGCATTTTACTCGCCATTCCACGCGCTTTAAGATGCCGCCTAGCCCAGTACGCTATCTAAATTAGGAGCGACGTAAGTTGAACAAATGTGATAGAATTACGCTGAATTCTTATATTAACCGTAATATAAAATGATCTAATCGGGTCTCTGTTTGCCTTATCCTAGAAGTTTAGTATTGCATTATACTCGCCATTTCATGCGCTTAGAGATGCCGCTTAGCCCAATACGCTATCTGAAATAGGAGCGACGTAAATTGAACAAATGTGATAGAATTTTGCTGAATTCTTAAATTAACCATAATATTAGATGATGTAATCGGGTCTCTGCTTGCCCTACCCTAGAAGTCTAATAGTGCATTTTACTTGCCATTCCACGCGCTTTAAGATGCCGCCTAGCCCAGTACGCTATCTAAATTAGGAGCGACGTAAGTTGAACAAATGTGATAGAATTTCGCTCAATTCTTAAATTAACCATAATATAAAATGATCTAATCGGGTCTCTGTTTGCCCAACCCTAGAACTTTAATAGTGCATTTTACTCGTCATTTCATGCGCTTTGAGATGCCGCTTAGCCTAATACGCTATCTGAAATAGGAGCGATATATGTTGAACAAATGTGATAGAATTTCGCTGAATTCTTTTATTAACCATAATGTAAAATGATCTAATCGGATCTCTGTTCGCCCGAGCCTAGAACTTTAATAGTGCATTTTATTCGCCATTTCATACGCTTTGAGATGCCGCTTTGCCCAATACGCTATCTGAAATTGGAGCGACGTAAATTGAACAAATGTGATAGAATTTCACTGAATTCTTATATTAACCAAAATATAAAATGATCTAATCGGGTCTCTGATTGCCCTAGCATAGAAGCTTAATAGTGCATTTTACTCGCCATTCCGCGCCCTTTAAGATGCCGCATAGCCCAGTTCGCTATCAGAAATATGAGCGACGTAAATTGAACAAATGTGATAGAATTTCGCTGAATTCTTATATTAACGAAAATATAAAATGATCTAATCGGGTCTCTGTTTGCCTTATCCTAGAAGTTTAATAGTGCATTTTACTCGCCATTCCGCGCACTTTAAGATGCCGCCAAGCCCAGTACGCTATCTGAAATAGGAGCGACGTAAGTTGAACAAATGTGATAGAATTACGCTGAAATCTTATATTAACCGTAATATAAAATGATCTAATCGGGTCTCTGTTTGCCCTACCCTAGAAGTTTAATAGTGCATTTTACTCGCCATTTCATGCGCTTTGAGATGCCGCTTAGCCCAATACGCTATCTGAAATAGGAGCGACGAAAGTTGAACAAAGGTGATAGAATTTCGCTGAATTATTTTATTAACCAGAATGTAAAATGATCTAATCTGGTCTCTGTTCGCCCTAGCCTAGAAGTTTAATAGTGCATTTTACTCGCCATTCCACGCGCTTTAAGATGCCGCCTAGCCCAGTACGCTATCTGAAATACGAGCGACGTAAATTGAACAACAGTGATCGAATTTTGCTGAATTCTTAAATTAACCATAATATAAAATGATCTAATCGGGTCTCTGTTCGCCCTACCATAGAAGTTTAGTAGTGCACTTTACTCGCCATTCCACGCGCTTCAAGATGCCGCCTAGCCCAGTACGCTATCTGAAATAGGAGCGACGTAAATTGAACAAATGTGATAAAATTTTGCTGACATCTTAAATTAACCATAATATAAAATGATTTAATCGGGTATCTGTTTGCCCTACCCTAGAAGTTTAATAGTGCATTTTACTCGCCATTCCATGCGCCTTCAGATGCCGCTTAGCCCAATACGCTATCTGAAATAGGAGCGACGTAAATTGAACAAATGTGATAGAATTTCGCTGAATTCTTAAATTAACCATAATATAAAATGATCTAATCGGGTCTCTGTTTGCCCTACCCTAGAAGTTTAATAGTGCATTTCACTCGTCATTTCATGCGCTTTGAGATGCCGCTAAGCACAATAAGCTATCTGGAATAGCAGCGACGTAAATTGAACAAATGTGATAGAATTACGCCGAATTCTTATATTAACCGTATTATAAAATGATCTAATCAGGTCTCTGTTTGCCTTATCCTAGAAGTTTGATTGTGCATTTTACTCGCCATTTCATGCGCTTTGAGATGCCGCTTAGCCCAATACGCTATCTGAAATAGGAGCGACGTAAGTTGAACAAATGTGATAGAATTACGCTGAATTCTTATATTAACCGTAATATAAAATGATCTAATCCGGTCTCTGTTTGCCTTATCCCAGAAGTTTGATAGTGCATTTTACTCGCCATTTCATGCGCTTTGAGATGCCGCTTAGCCCAATACGCTATCTGAAATAGGAGCGACGTAAATTGAACAAATGTGATAGAATTTTGCTGAATGCTTAAATTAACCACAATATAAAATGATCTAATCGGGTCTCTGTTTGCCCTACCCTAGTAGTTTAATTGTGCATTTTACTCGCCATTTCATGCGCTTTGAGATGCCGCTTATCCCAATACGCTATCTGAAATAGGAGCGACGTAAATTGAACAAATGTGATAGAATTTTGCTGAATTCTTAAATTAACCATAATATAAAATGATCTAATTGGGTCTCTGTACGCCCTACCATAGAAATCTAATAGTGCATTTTACTCGCCATTTCATGCGCTTTGAGATGCCGCTTAGCCCAATACGCTATCTGAAATAGGAGCTACGTAAATTGAACAAATGCGATAGAATTTCCCTGAAATCTTATATTAAACAAAATATAAAATGATCTAATCGGGTCTCTGATTGCCCTATCATAGAAGTTTAGCAGTGCATTTTACTCGCCATTCCACGCGCTTTAAGATGCCGCCTAGCCCAGTACGCTATCTAAATTAGGAGCGACGTAAGTTGAACAAATGTGATAGAATTACGCTGAATTCTTATATTAACCGTAATATAAAATGATCTAATCGGGTCTCTGTTTGCCTTATCCTAGAAGTTTAGTATTGCATTATACTCGCCATTTCATGCGCTTAGAGATGCCGCTTAGCCCAATACGCTATCTGAAATAGGAGCGACGTAAATTGAACAAATGTGATAGAATTTTGCTGAATTCTTAAATTAACCATAATATTAGATGATGTAATCGGGTCTCTGCTTGCCCTACCCTAGAAGTCTAATAGTGCATTTCACTCGCCATTCCACGCGCTTTAAGATGCCGCCTAGCCCAGTACGCTATCTAAATTAGGAGCGACGTAAGTTGAACAAATGTGATAGAATTTCGCTCAATTCTTAAATTAACCATAATATAAAATGATCTAATCGGGTCTCTGTTTGCCCAACCCTAGAACTTTAATAGTGCATTTTACTCGTCATTTCATGCGCTTTGAGATGCCGCTTAGCCTAATACGCTATCTGAAATAGGAGCGATATAAGTTGAACAAATGTGATAGAATTTCGCTGAATTCTTTTATTAACCATAATGTAAAATGATCTAATCGGATCTCTGTTCGCCCGAGCCTAGAACTTTAATAGTGCATTTTATTCGCCATTTCATACGCTTAGAGATGCCGCTTTGCCCAATACGCTATCTGAAATTGGAGCGACGTATATTGAACAAATGTGATAGAATTTCACTGAATTCTTATATTAACCAAAATATAAAATGATCTAATCGGGTCTCAGATTGCCCTAGCATAGAAGCTTAATAGTGCATTTTACTCGCCATTCCGCGCCCTTTAAGATGCCGCATAGCCCAGTTCGCTATCAGAAATATGAGCGACGTAAATTGAACAAATGTGATAGAACTTCGCTGAATTCTTATATTAACGAAAATATAAAATGATCTAATCGGGTCTCTGTTTGCCTTATCCTAGAAGTTTAATAGTGCATTTTACTCGCCATTCCGCGCACTTTAAGATGCCGCCAAGCCCAGTACGCTACCTGAAATAGGAGCGACGTAAGTTGAACAAATGTGATAGAATTACGCTGAAATCTTATATTAACCGTAATATAAAATGATCTAATCGGGTCTCTGTTTGCCCTACCCTAGAAGTTTAATAGTGCATTTTACTCGCCATTTCATGCGCTTTGAGATGCCGCTTAGCCCAATACGCTATCTGAAATAGGAGCGACGAAAGTTGAACAAAGGTGATAGAATTTCGCTGAATTATTTTATTAACCAGAATGTAAAATGATCTAATCTGGTCTCTGTTCGCCCTAGCCTAGAAGTTTAATAGTGCATTTTACTCGCCATTCCACGCGCTTTAAGATGCCGCCTAGCCCAGTACGCTATCTGAAATACGAGCGACGTAAATTGAACAAGAGTGATCGAATTTTGCTGAATTCTTAAATTAACCATAATATAAAATGATCTAATCGGGTCTCTGTTCGCCCTACCATAGAAGTTTAGTAGTGCACTTTACTCGCCATTCCACGCGCTTCAAGATGCCGCCTAGCCCAGTACGCTATCTGAAATAGGAGCGACGTAAATTGAACAAATGTGATAAAATTTTGCTGACATCTTAAATTAACCATAATATAAAATGATTTAATCGGGTATCTGTTTGCCCTACCCTAGAAGTTTAATAGTGCATTTTACTCGCCATTCCATGCGCCTTCAGATGCCGCTTAGCCCAATACGCTATCTGAAATAGGAGCGACGTAAATTGAACAAATGTGATAGAATTTCGCTGAATTCTTAAATTAACCATAATATAAAATGATCTAATCGGGTCTCTGTTTGCCCTACCCTAGAAGTTTAATAGTGCATTTCACTCGTCATTTCATGCGCTTTGAGATGCCGCTAAGCACAATAAGCTATCTGGAATAGCAGCGACGTAAATTGAACAAATGTGATAGAATTACGCCGAATTCTTATATTAACCGTATTATAAAATGATCTAATCAGGTCTCTGTTTGCCTTATCCTAGAAGTTTGATAGTGCATTTTACTCGCCATTTCATGCGCTTTGAGATGCCGCTTAGCCCAATACGCTATCTGAAATAGGAGCGACGTAAATTGAACAAATGTGATAGAATTTTGCTGAATGCTTAAATTAACCACAATATAAAATGATCTAATCGGGTCTCTGTTTGCCCTACCCTAGTAGTTTAATTGTGCATTTTACTCGCCATTTCATGCGCTTTGAGATGCCGCTTATCCCAATACGCTATCTGAAATAGGAGCGACGTAAATTGAACAAATGTGATAGAATTTTGCTGAATTCTTAAATTAACCATAATATAAAATGATCTAATTGGGTCTCTGTACGCCCTACCATAGAAATCTAATAGTGCAATTTACTCGCCATTTCATGCGCTTTGAGATGCCGCTTAGCCCAATACGCTATCTGAAATAGGAGCTACGTAAATTGAACAAATGCGATAGAATTTCCCTGAAATCTTATATTAAACAAAATATAAAATGATCTAATCGGGTCTCTGATTGCCCTATCATAGAAGTTTAGCAGTGCATTTTACTCGCCATTCCACGCGCTTTAAGATGCCGCCTAGCCCAGTACGCTATCTAAATTAGGAGCGACGTAAGTTGAACAAATGTGATAGAATTACGCTGAATTCTTATATTAACCGTAATATAAAATGATCTAATCGGGTCTCTGTTTGCCTTATCCTAGAAGTTTAGTATTGCATTATACTCGCCATTTCATGCGCTTAGAGATGCCGCTTAGCCCAATACGCTATCTGAAATAGGAGCGACGTAAATTGAACAAATGTGATAGAATTTTGCTGAATTCTTAAATTAACCATAATATTAGATGATGTAATCGGGTCTCTGCTTGCCCTACCCTAGAAGTCTAATAGTGCATTTTACTTGCCATTCCACGCGCTTTAAGATGCCGCCTAGCCCAGTACGCTATCTAAATTAGGAGCGACGTAAGTTGAACAAATGTGATAGAATTTCGCTCAATTCTTAAATTAACCATAATATAAAATGATCTAATCGGGTCTCTGTTTGCCCAACCCTAGAACTTTAATAGTGCATTTTACTCGACATTTCATGCGCTTTGAGATGCCGCTTAGCCTCATACGCTATCTGAAATAGGAGCGATATAAGTTGAACAAATGTGATAGAATTTCGCTGAATTCTTTTATTAACCATAATGTAAAATGATCTAATCGGATCTCTGTTCGCCCGAGCCTAGAACTTTAATAGTGCATTTTATTCGCCATTTCATACGCTTTGAGATGCCGCTTTGCCCAATACGCTATCTGAAATTGGAGCGACGTAAATTGAACAAATGTGATAGAATTTCACTGAATTCTTATATTAACCAAAATATAAAATGATCTAATCGGGTCTCTGATTGCCCTAGCATAGAAGCTTAATAGTGCATTTTACTCGCCATTCCGCGCCCTTTAAGATGCCGCATAGCCCAGTTCGCTATCAGAAATATGAGCGACGTAAATTGAACAAATGTGATAGAACTTCGCTGAATTCTTATATTAACGAAAATATAAAATGATCTAATCGGGTCTCTGTTTGCCTTATCCTAGAAGTTTAATAGTGCATTTTACTCGCCATTCCGCGCACTTTAAGATGCCGCCAAGCCCAGTACGCTACCTGAAATAGGAGCGACGTAAGTTGAACAAATGTGATAGAATTACGCTGAAATCTTATATTAACCGTAATATAAAATGATCTAATCGGGTCTCTGTTTGCCCTACCCTAGAAGTTTAATAGTGCATTTTACTCGCCATTTCATGCGCTTTGAGATGCCGCTTAGCCCAATACGCTATCTGAAATAGGAGCGACGAAAGTTGAACAAAGGTGATAGAATTTCGCTGAATTATTTTATTAACCAGAATGTAAAATGATCTAATCTGGTCTCTGTTCGCCCTAGCCTAGAAGTTTAATAGTGCATTTTACTCGCCATTCCACGCGCTTTAAGATGCCGCCTAGCCCAGTACGCTATCTGAAATACGAGCGACGTGAATTGAACAAGAGTGATCGAATTTTGCTGAATTCTTAAATTAACCATAATATAAAATGATCTAATCGGGTCTCTGTTCGCCCTACCATAGAAGTTTAGTAGTGCACTTTACTCGCCATTCCACGCGCTTCAAGATGCCGCCTAGCCCAGTACGCTATCTGAAATAGGAGCGACGTAAATTGAACAAATGTGATAAAATTTTGCTGACATCTTAAATTAACCATAATATAAAATGATTTAATCGGGTCTCTGTTTGCCCTACCCTAGAAGTTTAATAGTGCATTTTACTCGCCATTCCATGCGCCTTCAGATGCCGCTTAGCCCAATACGCTATCTGAAATAGGAGCGACGTAAATTGAACAAATGTGATAGAATTTCGCTGAATTCTTAAATTAACCATAATATAAAATGATCTAATCGGGTCTCTGTTTGCCCTACCCTAGAAGTTTAATAGTGCATTTCACTCGTCATTTCATGCGCTTTGAGATGCCGCTAAGCACAATAAGCTATCTGGAATAGCAGCGACGTAAATTGAACAAATGTGATAGAATTACGCCGAATTCTTATATTAACCGTATTATAAAATGATCTAATCAGGTCTCTGTTTGCCTTATCCTAGAAGTTTGATAGTGCATTTTACTCGCCATTTCATGCGCTTTGAGATGCCGCTTAGCCCAATACGCTATCTGAAATAGGAGCGACGTAAATTGAACAAATGTGATAGAATTTTGCTGAATGCTTAAATTAACCACAATATAAAATGATCTAATCGGGTCTCTGTTTGCCCTACCCTAGTAGTTTAATTGTGCATTTTACTCGCCATTTCATGCGCTTTGAGATGCCGCTTAGCCCAATACGCTATCTGAAATAGGAGCGACGTAAATTGAACAAATGTGATAGAATTTTGCTGAATTCTTAAATTAACCATAATATAAAATGATCTAATTGGGTCTCTGTACGCCCTACCATAGAAATCTAATAGTGCAATTTACTCGCCATTTCATGCGCTTTGAGATGCCGCTTAGCCCAATACGCTATCTGAAATAGGAGCTACGTAAATTGAACAAATGCGATAGAATTTCCCTGAAATCTTATATTAAACAAAATATAAAATGATCTAATCGGGTCTCTGATTGCCCTATCATAGAAGTTTAGCAGTGCATTTTACTCGCCATTCCACGCGCTTTAAGATGCCGCCTAGCCCAGTACGCTATCTAAATTAGGAGCGACGTAAGTTGAACAAATGTGATAGAATTACGCTGAATTCTTATATTAACCGTAATATAAAATGATCTAATCGGGTCTCTGTTTGCCTTATCCTAGAAGTTTAGTATTGCATTATACTCGCCATTTCATGCGCTTAGAGATGCCGCTTAGCCCAATACGCTATCTGAAATAGGAGCGACGTAAATTGAACAAATGTGATAGAATTTTGCTGAATTCTTAAATTAACCATAATATTAGATGATGTAATCGGGTCTCTGCTTGCCCTACCCTAGAAGTCTAATAGTGCATTTTACTTGCCATTCCACGCGCTTTAAGATGCCGCCTAGCCCAGTACGCTATCTAAATTAGGAGCGACGTAAGTTGAACAAATGTGATAGAATTTCGCTCAATTCTTAAATTAACCATAATATAAAATGATCTAATCGGGTCTCTGTTTGCCCAACCCTAGAACTTTAATAGTGCATTTTACTCGTCATTTCATGCGCTTTGAGATGCCGCTTAGCCTAATACGCTATCTGAAATAGGAGCGATATAAGTTGAACAAATGTGATAGAATTTCGCTGAATTCTTTTATTAACCATAATGTAAAATGATCTAATCGGATCTCTGTTCGCCCGAGCCTAGAACTTTAATAGTGCATTTTATTCGCCATTTCATACGCTTTGAGATGCCGCTTTGCCCAATACGCTATCTGAAATTGGAGCGACGTAAATTGAACAAATGTGATAGAATTTCACTGAATTCTTATATTAACCAAAATATAAAATGATCTAATCGGGTCTCTGATTGCCCTAGCATAGAAGCTTAATAGTGCATTTTACTCGCCATTCCGCGCCCTTTAAGATGCCGCATAGCCCAGTTCGCTATCAGAAATATGAGCGACGTAAATTGAACAAATGTGATAGAATTTCGCTGAATTCTTATATTAACGAAAATATAAAATGATCTAATCGGGTCTCTGTTTGCCTTATCCTAGAAGTTTAATAGTGCATTTTACTCGCCATTTCATGCGCTCTGAGATGCCGCTTAGCCCAATACGCTATCTGAAATAGGAGCGACGTAAGTTGAACAAATGTGATAGAATTTCGCTGAATTCTTTTATTAACCATAATGTAAAATGATCTGATCGGGTCTCTGTTACCCCTAGCCGAGAAGTTTAAGAGTCCATTTTATTCGCCATTTCATGCGCTTGGAGATGCCGCTTAGCCCAATAAGCTATCTGAAATAGGAGCGACGTAAATTGAACAAATGTGATAGAATTTCGCTGAATTCTTATATTAACCAAAATATAAAATGATCTATTCGGGTCTCTGATTGCCCTATCATAGAAGTTTAATAGTGCATTTTACTCGCCATTCCACGCGCTTTAAGATGCCGCCTAGCCCAGTACGCTATCTGAAATACGAGCGACGTAAATTGAACAAGGGTGATAGAATTTGGCTGAATTCTTAAATTAACCATAATATAAAATGATCTAATCGGGTCTCTGTTCGCCCTACCATAGAAGTTTAGTAGTGCACTTTACTCGCCATTCCACGCGCTTCAAGATGCCGCCTAGCCCAGTACGCTATCTGAAATAGGAGCGACGTAAATTGAACAGATGTGATAAAATTTAGCTGAATTCTTATATTAACCAAAATATAAAATGATCTAATCGGGTCTCTGATTGCCCTATCATAGAAGTTTAGTAGTGCATTGTAGTCGCCATTCCACGCGCTTTATGATGCCGCCTAGCCCAGTATGGTATCTGAAATAGGAGCTACGTAAGTTGAACAAATGTGATAGAATTACGCTGAATTCTTAAATTAACCATAATATAAAATGATCTAATCGGGTCTCTGTTTGCCCTACCCTAGAAGTTTAATAGTGCATTTCACTCGTCATTTCATGCGCTTTGAGATGCCGCTAAGCACAATAAGCTATCTGGAATAGCAGCGACGTAAATTGAACAAATGTGATAGAATTACGCCGAATTCTTATATTAACCGTAATATAAAATGATCTAATCAGGTCTCTGCTTGCCTTATCCTAGAAGTTTGATTGTGCATTTTACTCGCCATTTCATGCGCTTTGAGATGCCGCTTAGCCCAATACGCTATCTGAAATAGGAGCGACGTAAGTTGAACAAATGTGATAAAATTACGCTGAATTCTTATATTAACCGTAATATAAAATGATCTAATCCGGTCTCTGTTTGCCGTATCCCAGAAGTTTGATAGTGCATTTTACTCGCCATTTCATGCGCTTTGAGATGCCGCTTAGCCCAATACGCTATCTGAAATAGGAGCGACGTAAATTGAACAAATGTGATAGAATTTTGCTGAATGCTTAAATTAACCACAATATAAAATGATCTAATCGGGTCTCTGTTTGCCCTACCCTAGTAGTTTAATTGTGCATTTTACTCGCCATTTCATGCGCTTTGAGATGCCGCTTATCCCAATACGCTATCTGAAATAGGAGCGACGTAAATTGAACAAATGTGATAGAATTTTGCTGAAATCTTAAATTAACCATAATATAAAATGATCTAATTGGGTCTCTGTACGCCCTACCATAGAAATCTAATAGTGCAATTTACTCGCCATTTCATGCGCTTTGAGATGCCGGTTAGCCCAATACGCTATCTGAAATAGGAGCTACGTAAATTGAACAAATGCGATAGAATTTCCCTGAAATCTTATATTAAACAAAATATAAAATGATCTAATCGGGTCTCTGATTGCCCTATCATAGAAGTTTAGCAGTGCATTTTACTCGCCATTCCACGCGCTTTAAGATGCCGCCTAGCCCAGTACGCTATCTAAATTAGGAGCGACGTAAGTTGAACAAATGTGATAGAATTACGCTGAATTCTTATATTAACCGTAATATAAAATGATCTAATCGGGTCTCTGTTTGCCTTATCCTAGAAGTTTAGTATTGCATTATACTCGCCATTTCATGCGCTTAGAGATGCCGCTTAGCCCAATACGCTATCTGAAATAGGAGCGACGTAAATTGAACAAATGTGATAGAATTTTGCTGAATTCTTAAATTAACCATAATATTAGATGATGTAATCGGGTCTCTGCTTGCCCTACCCTAGAAGTCTAATAGTGCATTTTACTTGCCATTCCACGCGCTTTAAGATGCCGCCTAGCCCAGTACGCTATCTAAATTAGGAGCGACGTAAGTTGAACAAATGTGATAGAATTTCGCTCAATTCTTAAATTAACCATAATATAAAATGATCTAATCGGGTCTCTGTTTGCCCAACCCTAGAACTTTAATAGTGCATTTTACTCGTCATTTCATGCGCTTTGAGATGCCGCTTAGCCTAATACGCTATCTGAAATAGGAGCGATATAAGTTGAACAAATGTGATAGAATTTCGCTGAATTCTTTTATTAACCATAATGTAAAATGATCTAATCGGATCTCTGTTCGCCCGAGCCTAGAACTTTAATAGTGCATTTTATTCGCCATTTCATACGCTTTGAGATGCCGCTTTGCCCAATACGCTATCTGAAATTGGAGCGACGTAAATTGAACAAATGTGATAGAATTTCACTGAATTCTTATATTAACCAAAATATAAAATGATCTAATCGGGTCTCTGATTGCCCTAGCATAGAAGCTTAATAGTGCATTTTACTCGCCATTCCGCGCCCTTTAAGATGCCGCATAGCCCAGTTCGCTATCAGAAATATGAGCGACGTAAATTGAACAAATGTGATAGAATTTCGCTGAATTCTTATATTAACGAAAATATAAAATGATCTAATCGGGTCTCTGTTTGCCTTATCCTAGAAGTTTAATAGTGCATTTTACTCGCCATTTCATGCGCTCTGAGATGCCGCTTAGCCCAATACGCTATCTGAAATAGGAGCGACGTAAGTTGAACAAATGTGATAGAATTTCGCTGAATTCTTTTATTAACCATAATGTAAAATGATCTGATCGGGTCTCTGTTACCCCTAGCCGAGAAGTTTAAGAGTCCATTTTATTCGCCATTTCATGCGCTTGGAGATGCCGCTTAGCCCAATAAGCTATCTGAAATAGGAGCGACGTAAATTGAACAAATGTGATAGAATTTCGCTGAATTCTTATATTAACCAAAATATAAAATGATCTATTCGGGTCTCTGATTGCCCTATCATAGAAGTTTAATAGTGCATTTTACTCGCCATTCCACGCGCTTTAAGATGCCGCCTAGCCCAGTACGCTATCTGAAATACGAGCGACGTAAATTGAACAAGAGTGATAGAATTTGGCTGAATTCTTAAATTAACCATAATATAATATGATCTAATCGGGTCTCTGTTCGCCCTACCATAGAAGTTTAGTAGTGCACTTTACTCGCCATTCCACGCGCTTCAAGATGCCGCCTAGCCCAGTACGCTATCTGAAATAGGAGCGACGTAAATTGAACAGATGTGATAAAATTTAGCTGAATTCTTATATTAACCAAAATATAAAATGATCTAATCGGGTCTCTGATTGCCCTATCATAGAAGTTTAGTAGTGCATTTTACGAGCCATTCCACGCGCTTTAAGATGCCGCCTAGCCCAGTACGCTACCTGAAATAGGAGCGACGTAAGTTGAACAAATGTGATAGAATTACGCTGAATTCTTATATTAACCGTAATATAAAATGATATAATCGGGTCTCTGTTTGCCCTATCATAGTAGTTTAATAGTGCATTTTACTCGCCATTTCATGTGCTTTAAGGTGCCGCATAGCCCAATACGCTATCTGGAATGGGAGCGACGTAAATTGAACAAATGTGATAGAATTTCCCTGAATTCTTATATTAACCTTAATGTAAAATGATCTAGTCGGGTCTCTGTTCGCCCTGCCATAGAAGTCTAATAGTGCATTTCACTCGCCATTCCACGCTCTTTAAGATGCCGTCGAGCCCAGTACGGTATCTGAAATAGGAGCGACGTAAATTGAACAAATGCGATAGAATTTCCCTGAAATCTTATATTAAACAAAATATAAAATGATCTAATCGGGTCTCTGATTGCCCTATCATAGAAGTTTAGTAGTGCATTGTAGTCGCCATTCCACGCGCTTTATGATGCCGCCTAGCCCAGTATGGTATCTGAAATAGGAGCTACGTAAGTTGAACAAATGTGATAGAATTACGCTGAATTCTTATATTAACCGTAATATAAAATGATGTAATCGGGCCTCTGTTTGCCCTATCATAGAAGTTTGATAGTGCATTTTACTCGCCATTTCATGTGCTTTAAGCTGCCGCATAGCCCAATACGCTATCTGGAATAGGAGCGACGTAAATTGAACAAATGTGATAGAATTTCCCTGAATTCTTATATTAAGCTTAATGTAAAATGATCTAATCGTGTCTCTGTTCGCCCTACCATAGAAGTCTAATTGTGCATTTCACTCGCCATTTCATGCGCTTTGAGATGCCGCTTAGTGCAATACGCTATTTGAAATAGGGGCGACGTAAATTGAACAAATGTGATAGAATTACGCTGAATTCTTATATTATCCGTAATATAAAATGATCTAATCGGGTCTCTGTTTGCCTTATCCTAGAAGTTTAATAGTGCATTTTACTCGCCATTTCATGCGCTTTGAGATGCCGCTTAGCCCAATACGCTATCTGAAATAGGAGCGACGTAAATTGAACAAATGTGATAGAATTTCCCTGAAATCTTATATTAAACAAAATATAAAATAATCTAATCGGGTCTCTGATTGCCCTCTCATAGAAGTTTAGTAGTGCATTTTACGCGCCATTCCACGCGCTTTAAGATGCCGCCTAGCCCAGTACGCTACCTGAAATAGGAGCGACGTAAGTTGAACAAATGTGATAGAATTACGCTGAATTCTTATATTAACCGTAATATAAAATGATATAATCGGGTCTCTGTTTGCCGTATCATAGAAGTTTAATAGCGCATTTTACTCGCCATTTCATGTGCTTTAAGGTGCCGCATAGCCCAATACGCTATCTGGAATGGGAGCGACGTAAATTGAACAAATGTGATAGAATTTCCCTGAATTCTTATATTAACCTTAATGTAAAATGATCTAGTCGGGTCTCTGTTCGCCCTAGCCTAGAAGTTTAAGAGTGCATTTTATTCGCCATTTCATGCGCTTTGAGATGGCGCTTAGCCCAATACGCTATCTGATATAGGAGCGACGTAAATTGAACAAATGTGATAGAATTTGGCTGAATTCTTAAATTAACCATAATATAAAATCATCTTATCGGGTCTCTCTTTGCCCTACCCTAGAAGTTTAATAGTGCATTTTACTCGCCATTTCTTGCGCTTTAAGATGCCGCCGAGCCCAGAGCGCTATCTGAAGTAGGAGCGACGTAAGTTGAACAAATGTGATAGAATTACGCTGAATTCTTATATTAACCGTAATATAAAATGATCTAATCGGGTCTCTGTTTGCCCTACCCTAGAAGTTTAACAGTGCATTTTACTCGCCATTCCATGCGCTTTGAGATGCCGCTTAGCCCAATACGCTATCTGAAATAGGAGCGACGTAAATTGAACAAATGTGATAGAATTTCCCTGAATACTTATATTAACCTTAATGTAAAATGATCTAATCGTGTCTGTGTTCGCCCTACCCTAGAAGTGTAATAGTGCATTTCACTCGCCATTTCATATGCTTTGAGATGCCGCTGAGCCCAATACGCTATCTGAAATAGGAGCGACGTAAATAGAACAATTGTGATAGAATTTCGCTGAATTCTTATATTAACCAAAATATAAAATGATCTAATCGGGTCTCTGATTGCCCTATCATAGAAGTTTAATAGTGCATTTCACTCATCATTTCATGCGCTTTAAGATGCCGCTTAGCCCAGTACGCTATCTGAAATAGGAGCGACGTAAGTTTAACAAATGTGATAGAATTACGCTGAATCCTTATATTAACCGTAATATAAAATGATCCAATCGGGTCCCTGTTTGCCTTACCCTAGAAGTTTAATAGTGCATTTTACTCGCCATTTCATGCGCCTTGAGATGCCGCTTAGCCCAACACGCTATCTGAAATAGGAGCGACGTAAATTGAACAAATGTGATAGAATTTCGTTGAATTCTTAAATTAACCAAAATATAAAATGATCTAATCGGGTCTCTGATTGCCCTATCATAGAAGTTTAATAGTGCATTTTACTCGCCAATCCACGCGCTTTAAGATTCCGCCTAGCCCAGTACGCTATCTGAAATAGGAGCGACGTAAATTGAACAAATGTGATAGAATTTGGCTGAATTCTTAAATTAACCATAATATAAAATGATCTAATCGGGTCTCTGTTTGCCCTACCCTAGAAGTTTAATAGTGCATTTTACTCGCCAATTCATGCGCTTTGAGATGGCGCTTAGCCCAATACGCTATCTGAAATAGGAGCGACGTAAATTGAACAAATGTGATAGAATTTGGCTGAATTCTTAAATTAACCATAATATAAAATCATCTTATCGGGTCTCTCTTTGCCCTACCCTAGAAGTTTAATAGTGCATTGTACTCGCCATTTCTTGCGCTTTAAGATGCCGCCGAGCCCAGTACGCTATCTGAAGTAGGAGCGACGTAAGTTGAACAAATGTGATAGAATTACGCTGAATTCTTATATCAACCGTAATATAAAATGATCTAATCGGGTCTCTGTTTGCCCTACCCTAGAAGTTTAACAGTGCATTTTACTCGCCATTTCATGCGCTTTGAGATGCCGCTTAGCCCAATACGCTATCCGAAATAGGAGCGACGTATATTGAACAAATGTGATAGAATTTCCCTGAATACTTATATTAACCTTAATGTAAAATGATCTAATCGTGTCTGTGTTCGCCCTACCCTAGAAGTGTAATAGTGCATTTCACTCGCCATTTCATATGCTTTGAGATGCCGCTGAGCCCAATACGCTATCTGAAATAGGAGCGACGTAAATAGAACAATTGTGATAGAATTTCGCTGAATTCTTATATTAACCAAAATATAAAATGATCTAATCGGGTCTCTGATTGCCCTATCATAGAAGTTTAATAGTGCATTTTACTCGCCAATCCACGCGCTTTAAGATTCCGCCTAGCCCAGTACGCTATCTGAAATAGGAGCGACGTAAATTGAACTAATGTGATAGAACTTGGCTGAATTCTTAAATTAACCATAATATAAAATGATCTAATCGCGTCTCTGTTTGCCCTACCCTAGAAGTTTAATAGTGCATTTTACTCGCCATTTCATGCGCTTTGAGATGGCGCTTAGTCCAATACGCTATCTGAAATAGGAGCGACGTAAATTGAACAAATGTGATAGAATTTGGCTGAATTCTTAAATTAACCATAATATAAAATGATCTAATCGGGACTCTGTTTGCCTTACCCTAGAAGTTTAATAGTGCATTTTACTCGCCATTTCATGCGATTTGAGATGCCGCTTAGCCCAATACGCTATCTGAAATAGGAGCGACGTAAATTGAACAAATGTGATAGAATTTCCCTGAAATCTTATATTAAACAAAATATAAAATGATCTAAACGGGACTCTGATTACCCTATCATAGAAGTTTAGTAGTGCATTTTACTCGCCATTCCACGCGCTTTAAAATGCCGCCTAGGCCAGTACGCTATCTAAATTAGGAGCGACGTAAGTTGAACAAATGTGATGGAATTACGCTGAATTCTTATATTAACCGTAATATAAAATGATCTAATCGGGTCTCTGTTTGCCTTATCCTAGAAGTTTAGTATTGCATTTTACTCGCCATTTCATGCGCTTTGAGATGCCGCCGAGCCCAGTACGCTATCTGAAATAGGAGCGACGTAAATTGAACAAATGTGATAGAATTTCGCTGAATTCTTAAATTAACTATAATATAAAATGATCTAATCGGGTCACTGATTGCCCTACCCTAGAAGTTTAATAGTGCATTTTGCTCGCCATTTCATGCGCTTCGAGATGCCGCTTAGCCCAATACGCTATCTGAAATATGAGCGACGTAAATTGAACAAATGTGATAGAATTTCGCTGAATCCTTATATTAACCAAAATATAAAATGATCTAATCGGGTCTCTGTTTGCCGTATCCTAGAAGTTTAGTATTGCACTTTACTCGCCATTTCATGCGCTTTGAGATGCCGCTTAGCCCAATACGCTATCTGAAATAGGAGCGACGTAAATTGAACAAATGTGATAGAATTTTGCTGAATTCTTAAATTAACCATAATATAAAATGATCTAATCGGGTCTCTGTTTGCCCTACCCTAGAAGTTTAATAGTGCATTTTACTCGCCATTTCATGCGCTTTGAGATGCCGCTTAGCCCAATGCGCTATCTGAAATAGGAGCGACGTAAATTGAACAAATGTGATAGAATTTCGCCGAATTCTTAAATTAACTATAATATAAAATGATCTAATCGGGTCACTGATTGCCCTACCCTAGAAGTTTAATAGTGCATTTTACTCGCCATTTCATGCGCTTTGAGATGCCGCTTAGCCCAATACGCTATCTGAAATATGAGCGACGAAAGTTGAACAAATGTGATAGAATTTCGCTGAATTATTTTATTAACCAGAATGTAAAATGATCTAATCTGGTCTCTGTTCGCCCTAGCCTTGAAGTTTAATAGTGGATTTTACTCGGCATTCCACGCGCTTTAAGATGCCGCCTCTCCCAGTACGCTTTCTGAAATAGGAGCGACCTAAATTGAACGAATGTGATAGAATTTTGCTGAATTCTTATTTTAACCATAATATAAAATGATCTAATCGGGTCTCTGATTGCCCTAGCATAGAAGCTTAATAGTGCATTTTACTCGCCATTCCGCGCCCTTTAAGATGCCGCATAGCCCAGTTCGCTATCAGAAATATGAGCGACGTAAATTGAACAAATGTGATAGAATTTCGCTGAATTCTTATATTAACCAAAATATAAAATGATCTAATCGGGTCTCTGATTGCCCTATCATAGAAGTTTAGCAGTGCATTTTACTCGCCATTCCACGCGCTTTAAGATGCCGCCTAGCCCAGTACGCTATCTGAAATAGGAGCGACGTAAGTTGAAAAAATGTGATAGAATTGCGCTGAATTCTTTTATGAACCATAATGTAAAATGATCTAATCGGGTCTCTGTTCTCCCTAGCCTAGAAGTTTAATAGTGCATTTTATTCTCCATTTCATGCGCTTTGAGATGCCGCTTAGCCCAATACGCTATCTGAAATAGGAGCGACGTAAATTGAACAAATGCGATAGAATTTCCCTGAAATCTTATATTAAACAAAATATAAAATGATCTAATCGGGTCTCTGATTGCCCTATCATAGAAGTTTAGTAGTGCATTTTACTCGCCATTCCACGCGCTTTAAGATGCCGCCTAGCCCAGTGCGCTGCCTGAAATAGGAGCGACGTAAGTTGAACAAATGTGATAGAATTACGCTGAATTCTTATATTAACCGTAATATAAAATGATATAATCGGGTCTCTGTTTGCCCTATCATAGAAGTTTAATAGTGCATTTTACTCGCCATTTCATGTGCTTTAAGGTGCCGCATAGCCCAATACGCTATCTGGAATAGGAGCGACGTAAATTGAACAAATGGGATAGAATTTCCCTGAATTCTTATATTAACCTTAATGTAAAATGATCTAATCGGGTCTCTGTTCGCCCTACCATAGAAGTCTAATAGTGCATTTCACTCGCCATTTCATGCGCTTTGAGATGCCGCTTAGCACAATACGCTATCTGAAATAGGAGCGACGTAAATTGAACAAATGTGATAGAATTACGCTGCATTCTTATATTAACCGTAATATAAAATGATATAATCGGGTCTCTGTTTGCCTTATCCTAGAAGTTTAATAGTGCATTTTACTCGCCATTTCATGCGCTTTGAGATGCCGCTTAGCCCAATACGCTATCTGAAATAGGAGCGGCGTAAATTGAACAAATGTGATAGAATTTCGCTGAATTCTTAAATTAACCATAATATAAAATGATCTAATCGGGTCTCTGTTCGCCCTACCATAGAAGTCTAATAGTGCATTTCACTCGCCATTCTACGCGCTTTAAGATGCCGCCTAGCCCAGTACGCTATCTGAAATACGAGCGACGTAAATTGAACAAGAGTGATAGAATTTTGCTGAATTCTTAAATTAACCATAATATAAAATGATCTAATCGGGTCTCTGTTCGCCCTACCATAGAAGTTTAGTAGTGCACTTTACTCGCCATTCCACGCGCTTCAACATGCCGCCTAGCCCAGTACGCTATCTGAAATAGGAGCGACGTAAATAGAACTATTGTGATAGAATTTCGCTGAATTCTTATAATAACCAAAATATAAAATGATCTAATCGGGTCTCTGATTGCCCTATCATAGAAGTTTAATAGTGCATTTTACTCGCCAATCCACGCGCTTTAAGATTCCGCCTAGCCCAGTACGCTATCTGAAATAGGAGCGACGTAAATTGAACAAATGTGATAGAATTTGGCTGAATTCTTAAATTAACCATAATATAAAATGATCAAATCGGGTCTCTGTTTGCCCTACCCTAGAAGTTTAATAGTGCATTTTGCTCGCCATTTCATGCGATTTGAGATGCCGCTTAGCCCAATACGCTATCTGAAATAGGAGCGACGTAAATTGAACAAATGTGATAGAATTTCCCTGAAATATTATATTAAACAAAATATAAAATGATCTAAACTGGACTCTGATTGCCCTATCATAGAAGTTTAGTAGTGCATTTTACTCGCCATTCCACGCGCTTTAAGATGCCGCGTAGCCCAGTACGCTATCTGAAATAGGAGCGACGTAAGTTGAACAAATGTGATAGAATTACGCTGAATTCTTATATTAACCGTAATATAAAGTGATCTAATCGGGTCCCTGTTTGCCTTATCCTAGAAGTTTAATAGTGCATTTTACTCGCCATTTCATGCGCATTGAGATGCCGCTTATCCCAATACGCTATCTGAAATAGGAGCGACGTAAATTGAACAAATATGATAGAGTCTCGCTGAATTCTTAAATTAACCATAATATAAAATCATCTTATCGGGTCTCTGTTTGCCCTACCCTAGAAGTTTAATAGTGTATTTTACTCGCCATTTCTTGCGCTTTAAGATGCCGCCGAGCCCAGTCCGCTATCTAAAGTAGGAGCGACGTAAATTGAACAATTGTGATAGAATTTCGCTGAATTCTTATATTAACCAAAATATAAAATGATCTAGTCGAGTCTCTGATTGCCCTATCATAGAAGTTTAATAGTGCATTTTGATCGCCATTCCACGCGCTTTAAGATGCCGCCTAGCCCAGTACGCTATCTGAAATTGGAGCGGCGTAAATTGAACAAATGTGACAGAATTTTGCTGACATCTTAAATTAACCATAATATAAAATGATCTAATCGGGGCTCTGTTTGCCCTACCCTACAAGTTTAACAGTGCATTTTACTCGCCATTTCATGCGCTTTGAGATGCCGCTTAGCCCAATACGCTATCTGAAATAGGAGCGACGTAAATTGAACAAATGTGATAGAATTTCCCTGAATTCTTATATTAACCAAAATATAAAATGATCTAATCGGGTCTCTGATTGCCCTATCATAGAACTTTAATAGTGCATTCTACTCGCCCATCCACGCGCTTTAAGATTCCGCCTAGCCCAGTACGCTATCTGAAATAGGAGCGACGTAAATTGAACAAATGTAATAGAATTTGGCTGAATTCTTAAATTAACCATAATATAAAATGATCTAATCGGGTCTCTGTTTGCCCTACCCTAGAAGTTTAATAGTGCATTTTACTCGCCATTTCATGCGCTTTGAGATGGCGCTTAGCCCAATACGCTATCTGAAATAGGAGCGACGTAAATTGAACAAACGTGATAGAATTTGGCTGAATTCTTAAATTAACCATAATATAAAATCATCTTATCGGGTCTCTGTTTGCCCTACCCTAGAAGTTTAATAGTGCATTTTACTCGCCACTTCTTGCGCTTTAAGATGCCGCCGAGCCCAGTACGCTATCTGAAGTAGGAGCGACGTAAGTTGAACAAATGTGATAGAATTACGCTGAATTCTTATATTAACCGTAATATAAAATCATCTAATCGGTTCTCCGTTCGCCCTACCCTAGAAGTTTAATAGTGCCTTTCACTCGTCATTTCGTGCGCTTTGAGATGCCGCTTAGCCCAATACGCTATCTGAAATAGGAGCGACGTAAATTGAACAATTGTGATAGAATTTCGCTGAATTCTTATATTAACCAAAATATAAAATGATCTAGTCGGGTCTCTGATTGCCCTATCATAGAAGATTAATAGTGCATTTTGATCGCAATTCCACGCGCTTTAAGATGCCGCCTAGCCCAGTACGCTATCTGAAATAGGAGCGACGTACGTTGAAAAAATGTGATAGAATTACGCTCAATTATTATATTAACCGTAATATAAAATTATCTAATCGGGTCTCTGTTTGCCCTACCCTAGAAGTTTAATAGTGCACTTTGCTCGCCATTTCATGCGCTTTGAGATGCCGCTTAGCCCAATACGCTATCTGAAATAGGAGCGACGTAAATTGAACAAATGTGATAGAATCTCCCTGAATACTTATATTAACCTTAATGTAAAATGATCTAATCGGGTCTCTGTTCGCCCTACCGTAGAAGTGTAATAGTGCATTTCACTCGCCATTTCATGCGCTTTGAGATGCCGCTTAGCCCAATACGCCATCTGAAATAGGAGCGACGTAAGTAGAACAATTGTGATAGAATTTCGCTGAATTCTTATATTAACCAAAATATAAAATGATCTAATCGGGTCTCTGATTGCCCTATCGTAGAAGTTTAATAGTGCATTTTACTCGCCAATCCACGCGCTTTAAGATTCCGCCTAGCCCAATACGCTATCTGAAATAGGAGCGACGTAAGTTGAACAAATGTGATAGAATTACGCTCAATTATTATATTAACCGTAATATAAAATTATCTAATCGGGTCCCTGTTTGCCCTACCCTAGAAGTTTAATAGTGCACTTTGCTCGCCATTTCATGCGCTTTGAGATGCCGCTTAGCCCAATACGCTATCTGAAATATCAGCGACGTAAATAGAACAATTGTGATAGAATTTCGCTGAATTCTCATATTAACCAAAATATAAAATGATCTAATCGGGTCTCTGATTGCCCTATCAAAGAAGTTTAATAGTGCATTTTACTCGCCAATCCACGCGCTTCACGATTCCGCCTAGCCCAGTACGCTATCTGAAATAGGAGCGACGTAAATTGAACAAATGTGATAGAATTTGCCTGAATTCTTAAATTAACCATAATATAAAATGATCTAATCGGGTCTCCGTTTGCCCTACCCTAGAAGTTTAACAGCGCATTTTACTCGCCATTTCATGCGCTTTGAGATGCCGCTTAGCCCAATACGCTATCTGAAATAGGAGCGACGTAAATTGAACAAATGTGATAGAATTTGGCTGAATTCTTAAATTAACCATAATATAAAATGATCTAATCGGGTCTCTGTTTGCCCTACGCTAGAAGTTAAATAGTGCATTTCACTCGTCATTTCATGCGCTTTGAGATGCCGCTTAGCCCAATAAGCTATCTGAAATAGGAGCGACGTAAATTGAACAAATGTGATAGACTTACGCTGAATTCTTATATTAACCGTATATGATATAAAATGATCTAATCGGGTCTCTGTTTGCCTTACCCTAGAAGATTAATAGTGCATTTTACTCGCCATTTCATGCGCTTAGAGATGCCGCTTAGACCAATACGCTATCTGAAATAGGAGCGACGTAAATTGAACAATTGTGATAGAATTTCGCTGAATTCTTATATTAACCGTAATATAAAATTATCTAATCGGGTCTCTGT
Organism: Macropis europaea; assembly: GCA_916610135.2. NCBI lineage: Eukaryota > Metazoa > Arthropoda > Insecta > Hymenoptera > Melittidae > Macropis > Macropis europaea. Next base: position 57,650 of record CAKAJE020001709.1, on the reverse strand, counting down.
TCGCCCTACCCTAGAAGTGTAATAGTGCATTTCACTCGCCATTTCATGCGCTTTGAGATGCCGCTTAGCCCAATACGCTATCTGAAATAGGAGCGACGTAAATAGAACTATTGTGATAGAATTTCGCTGAATTCTTATAATAACCAAAATATAAAATGATCTAATCGGGTCTCTGATTGCCCTATCATAGAAGTTTAATAGTGCATTTTACTCGCCAATCCACGCGCTTTAAGATTCCGCCTAGCCCAGTACGCTATCTGAAATAGGAGCGACGTAAATTGAACAAATGTGATAGAATTTCGCTGAATTCTTAAATTAACCATAATATAAAATGATCAAATCGGGTCTCTGTTTGCCCTACCCTAGAAGTTTAATAGTGCATTTTACTCGCCATTTCATGCGCTTTGAGATGGCGCTTAGCCCAATACGCTTTCTGAAATAGTAGCGACGAAAATTGAACAAATGTGATAGAATTTGGCTGAATTCTTAAATTAACCATAATATAAAATGATCTAATCGGGTCTCTGTTTGCCCTACGCTAGAAGTTAAATCGTGCATTTCACTCGTCATTTCATGCGCTTTGAGATGCCGCTTAGCCCAATACGCTATCTGAAATAGGAGCGACGTAAATTGAACAAATGTGATAGAATTTCCCTGAAATCTTATATTAAACAAAATATAAAATGATCTAAACTGGACTCTGATTGCCCTATCATAGAAGTTTAGTAGTGCATTTTACTCGCCATTCCACGCGCTTTAAGATGCCGCCTAGCCCAGTACGCTATCTGAAATAGGAGCGACGTAAGTTGAACAAATGTGATAGAATTACGCTGAATTCTTATATTAACCGTAATATAAAATGATCTAATCGGGTCTCTGTTTGCCTTATCCTAGAAGTTTAAAAGTGCATTTCACTCGCCATTTCATGCGCTTTGAGATGCCGCTTAGACCAATACGCTATCTGAAATAGGAGCGACGTAAATAGAACAATTGTGATAGAATTTCGCTGAATTCTTATATTAACCAAAATATAAAATGATCTAATCGGGTCTCTGATTGCCCGATCATAGAAGTTTAATAGTGCATTTTACTCGCCAATCCACGCGCTTTAAGATTCCGCCTAGCCCAGTACGCTATCTGAAATAGGAGCGACGTAAATTGAACAAATGTGATAGAATTTGGCTGAATTCTTAAATTAACCATAATATAAAATGATCTAATCGGGTCTCTGTTTGCCCTACGCTAGAAGTTAAATAGTGCATTTCACTCGTCATTTCATGCGCTTTGAGATGCCGCTTAGCCCAATAAGCTATCTGAAATAGGAGCGACGTAAATTGAACAAATGTGATAGACTTACGCTGAATTCTTATATTAACCGTATATGATATAAAATGATCTAATCGGGTCTCTGTTTGCCTTACCCTAGAAGATTAATAGTGCATTTTACTCGCCATTTCATGCGCTTAGAGATGCCGCTTAGACCAATACGCTATCTGAAATAGGAGCGACGTAAATTGAACAATTGTGATAGAATTTCGCTGAATTCTTATATTAACCGTAATATAAAATTATCTAATCGGGTCTCTGTTTGCCCTACCCTAGAAGTTTAATAGTGCACTTTGCTCGCCATTTCATGCGCTTTGAGATGCCGCTTAGCCCAATACGCTATCTGAAATTGGAGCGACGTAAATTGAACAAATGTGATAGAATTTCCCTGAATACTTATATTAACCTTAATGTAAAATGATCTAATCGGGTCTCTGTTCGCCCTACCCTAGAAGTGTAATAGTGCATTTCACTCGCCATTTCATGCGCTTTGAGATGCCGCTTAGCCCAATACGCTATCTGAAATAGGAGCGACGTAAATAGAACTATTGTGATAGAATTTCGATGAATTCTTAAATTAACCATAATATAAAATGATCAAATCGGGTCTCTGTTTGCCCTACCCTAGAAGTTTAACAGTGCATTTTACTCGCCATTCCACGCGCTTTAAGATGCCGCGTAGCCCAGTACGCTATCTGAAATAGGAGCGACGTAAGTTGAACAAATGTGATAGAATTACGCTGAATTCTTATATTAACCGTAATATAAAATGATCTAATCGGGTCCCTGTTTGCCTTATCCTAGAAGTTTAATAGTGCATTTTACTCGCCATTTCATGCGCATTGAGATGCCGCTTAGCCCAATACGCTATCTGAAATAGGAGCGACGTAAATTGAACAATTGTGATAGAATTTCGCTGAATTCTTATATTAACCAAAATATAAAATGATCTAGTCGGGTCTCTGATTGCCCTATCATAGAAGTTTAATAGTGCATTTTGATCGCAATTCCACGCGCTTTAAGATGCCGCCTAGCCCAGTACGCTATCTGAAATAGGAGCGACGTACGTTGAAAAAATGTGATAGAATTACCCTCAATTATTATATTAACCGCAATATAAAATTATCTAATCGGGTCTCTGTTTGCCCTACCCTAGAAGTTTAATAGTGCACTTTGCTCGCCATTTCATGCGCTTTAAGATGCCGCATAGCCCAATACGCTATCTGAAATAGGAGCGACGTAAATTGAACAAATGTGATAGAATTTCCCTGAATACTTATATTAACCTTAATGTAAAATGATCTAATCGGGTCTCTGTTCGCCCTACCGTAGAAGTGTAATAGTGCATTTCACTCGCCATTTCATGCGCTTTGAGATGCCGCTTAGCCCAATACGCTATCTGAAATAGGAGCGACGTAAGTAGAACAATTGTGATAGAATTTCGCTGAATTCTTATATTAACCAAAATATAAAATGATCTAATCGGGTCTCTGATTGCCCTATCGTAGAAGTTTAATAGTGCATTTTACTCGCCAATCCTCGCCCTTTAAGATTCCGCTTAGCCCAATACGCTATCTGAAATAGGAGCTACGTAAGTTGAACAAATGTGATAGAATTACGCTCAATTATTATATTAACCGTAATATAAAATTATCTAATCGGGTCCCTGTTTGCCCTACCCTAGAAGTTTAATAGTGCACTTTGCTCGCCATTTCATGCGCTTTGAGATGCCGCTTAGCCCAATACGCTATCTGAAATATCAGCGACGTAAATAGAACAATTGTGATAGAATTTCGCTGAATTCTTATATTAACCAAAATATAAAATGATCTAATCGGGTCTCTGATTGCCCTATCAAAGAAGTTTAATAGTGCATTTTACTCGCCAATCCACGCGCTTCACGATTCCGCCTAGCCCAGTACGCTATCTGAAATAGGAGCGACGTAAATTGAACAAATGTGATAGAATTTGGGTGAATTCTTAAATTAACCATAATATAAAATGATCTAATCGGGTCTCCGTTTGCCCTACCCTAGAAGTTTAACAGCGCATTTTACTCACCATTTCATGCGCTTTGAGATGCCGCTTAGCCAAATAGGCTATCTGAAATAGGAGCGACGTAAGTTGAACAAATGTGATAGAATTACGCTGAATTCTTATATTAACCGTAATATAAAATGATCTAATCGGGTCTCTGTTTGCCCTACGCTAGAAGTTAAATAGTGCATTTCACTCGTCATTTCATGCGCTTTGAGATGCCGCTTAGCCCAATAAGCTATCTGAAATAGGAGCGACGTAAATTGAACAAATGTGAAAGACTTACGCTGAATTCTTATATTAACCGTATATGATATAAAATGATCTAATCGGGTCTCTGTTTGCCTTACCCTAGAAGATTAATAGTGCATTTTACTCGCCATTTCATGCGCTTAGAGATGCCGCTTAGACCAATACGCTATCTGAAATAGGAGCGACGTAAATTGAACAATTGTGATAGAATTTCGCTGAATTCTTATATTAACCGTAATATAAAATTATCTAATCGGGTCTCTGTTTGCCCTACCCTAGAAGTTTAATAGTGCACTTTGCTCGCCATTTCATGCGCTTTGAGATGCCGCTTAGCCCAATACGCTATCTGAAATTGGAGCGACGTAAATTGAACAAATGTGATAGAATTTCCCTGAATACTTATATTAACCTTAATGTAAAATGATCTAATCGGGTCTCTGTTCGCCCTACCCTAGAAGTGTAATAGTGCATTTCACTCGCCATTTCATGCGCTTTGAGATGCCGCTTAGCCCAATACGCTATCTGAAATAGGAGCGACGTAAATAGAACTATTGTGATAGAATTTCGCTGAATTCTTATAATAACCAAAATATAAAATGATCTAATCGGGTCTCTGATTGCCCTATCATAGAAGTTTAATAGTGCATTTTACTCGCCAATCCACGCGCTTTAAGATTCCGCCTAGCCCAGTACGCTATCTGAAATAGGAGCGACGTAAATTGAACAAATGTGATAGAATTTGGCTGAATTCTTAAATTAACCATAATATAAAATGATCAAATCGGGTCTCTGTTTGCCCTACCCTAGAAGTTTAATAGTGCATTTTACTCGCCATTTCATGCGCTTTGAGATGGCGCTTAGCCCAATACGCTTTCTGAAATAGTAGCGACGTAAATTGAACAAATGTGATAGAATTTGACTGAATTCTTAAATTAACCATAATATAAAATGATCTAATCGGGTGTCTGTTTGCCTTACCCTAGAAGTTTAATAGTGCATTTTACTCGCCATTTCATGCGATTTGAGATGCCGCTTAGCCCAATACGCTATCTGAAATAGGAGCGACGTAAATTGAACAAATGTGATAGAATTTCCCTGAAATCTTATATTAAACAAAATATAAAATGATCTAAACTGGACTCTGATTGCCCTATCATAGAAGTTTAGTAGTGCATTTTACTCGCCATTCCACGCGCTTTAAGATGCCGCGTAGCCCAGTACGCTATCTGAAATAGGAGCGACGTAAGTTGAACAAATGTGATAGAATTACGCTGAATTCTTATATTAACCGTAATATAAAATGATCTAATCGGGTCCCTGTTTGCCTTATCCTAGAAGTTTAATAGTGCATTTTACTCGCCATTTCATGCGCATTGAGATGCCGCTTAGCCCAATACGCTATCTGAAATAGGAGCGACGTAAATTGAACAATTGTGATAGAATTTCGCTGAATTCTTATATTAACCAAAATATAAAATGATCTAGTCGGGTCTCTGATTGCCCTATCATAGAAGTTTAATAGTGCATTTTGATCGCAATTCCACGCGCTTTAAGATGCCGCCTAGCCCAGTACGCTATCTGAAATAGGAGCGACGTACGTTGAAAAAATGTGATAGAATTACGCTCAATTATTATATTAACCGCAATATAAAATTATCTAATCGGGTCTCTGTTTGCCCTACCCTAGAAGTTTAATAGTGCACTTTGCTCGCCATTTCATGCGCTTTAAGATGCCGCATAGCCCAATACGCTATCTGAAATAGGAGCGACGTAAATTGAACAAATGTGATAGAATTTCCCTGAATACTTATATTAACCTTAATGTAAAATGATCTAATCGGGTCTCTGTTCGCCCTACCGTAGAAGTGTAATAGTGCATTTCACTCGCCATTTCATGCGCTTTGAGATGCCGCTTAGCCCAATACGCTATTTGAAATAGGAGCGACGTAAATAGAACTATTGTGATAGAATTTCGCTGAATTCTTATAATAACCAAAATATAAAATGATCTAATCGGGTCTCTGATTGCCCTATCATAGAAGTTTAATAGTGCATTTTACTCGCCAATCCACGCGCTTTAAGATTCCGCCTAGCCCAGTACGCTATCTGAAATAGGAGCGACGTAAATTGAACAAATGTGATAGAATTTCGCTGAATTCTTAAATTAACCATAATATAAAATGATCAAATCGGGTCTCTGTTTGCCCTACCCTAGAAGTTTAATAGTGCATTTTACTCGCCATTTCATGCGCTTTGAGGTGGCGCTAAGCCCAATACGCTTTCTGAAATAGTAGCGACGTAAATTGAACAAATGTGATAGAATTTGGCTGAATTCTTAAATTAACCATAATATAAAATGATCTAATCGGGTCTCTGTTTGCCCTACGCTAGAAGTTAAATCGTGCATTTCACTCGTCATTTCATGCGCTTTGAGATGCCGCTTAGCCCAATACGCTATCTGAAATAGGAGCGACGTAAATTGAACAAATGTGATAGAATTTCCCTGAAATCTTATATTAAACAAAATATAAAATGATCTAAACTGGACTCTGATTGCCCTATCATAGAAGTTTAGTAGTGCATTTTACTCGCCATTCCACGCGCTTTAAGATGCCGCCTAGCCCAGGACGCTATCTGAAATAGGAGCGACGTAAGTTGAACAAATGTGATAGACTTACGCTGAATTCTTATATTAACCGTATATGATATAAAATGATCTAATCGGGTCTCTGTTTGCCTTACCCTAGAAGATTAATAGTGCATTTTACTCGCCATTTCATGCGCTTAGAGATGCCGCTTAGACCAATACGCCATCTGAAATAGGAGCGACGTAAATTGAACAATTGTGATAGAATTTCGCTGAATTCTTATATTAACCGTAATATAAAATTATCTAATCGGGTCTCTGTTTGCCCTACCCTAGAAGTTTAATAGTGCACTTTGCTCGCCATTTCATGCGCTTTGAGATGCCGCTTAGCCCAATACGCTATCTGAAATAGGAGCGACGTAAATTGAACAAATGTGATAGAATTTCCCTGAATACTTATATTAACCTTAATGTAAAATGATCTAATCGGGTCTCTGTTCGCCCTACCCTAGAAGTGTAATAGTGCATTTCACTCGCCATTTCATGCGCTTTGAGATGCCGCTTAGCCCAATACGCTATCTGAAATAGGAGCGACGTAAATAGAACTATTGTGATAGAATTTCGCTGAATTCTTATAATAACCAAAATATAAAATGATCTAATCGGGTCTCTGATTGCCCTATCGTAGAAGTTTAATAGTGCATTTTACTCGCCAATCCACGCGCTTTAAGATTCCGCCTAGCCCAATACGCTATCTGAAATAGGAGCGACGTAAGTTGAACAAATGTGATAGAATTACGCTCAATTATTATATTAACCGTAATATAAAATTATCTAATCGGGTCCCTGTTTGCCCTACCCTAGAAGTGTAATAGTGCACTTTGCTCGCCATTTCATGCGCTTTGAGATGCCGCTTAGCCCAATACGCTATCTGAAATATCAGCGACGTAAATAGAACAATTGTGATAGAATTTCGCTGAATTCTTATATTAACCAAAATATAAAATGATCTAATCGGGTCTCTGATTGCCCTATCAAAGAAGTTTAATAGTGCATTTTACTCGCCAATCCACGCGCTTCACGATTCCGCCTAGCCCAGTACGCTATCTGAAATAGGAGCGACGTAAATTGAACAAATGTGATAGAATTTGGGTGAATTCTTAAATTAACCATAATATAAAATGATCTAATCGGGTCTCTGTTTGCCCTACCCTAGAAGTTTAATAGTGCATTTTACTCGCCATTTCATGCGCTTTGAGATGGCGCTTAGCCCAATACGCTATCTGAAATAGGAGCGACGTAAATTGAACGAATGTGATAGAATTTCGCTGGATTCTTATATTAACCAAAATATAAAATGATCTAATCGGGTCTCTGATAGCCCTATCATAGAAGTTTAATAGTGCATTTTACTCGCCATTCCACGCGCATTAAGATGCCGCCTAGCCCAGTACGCTATCTGAAATAGGAGCGCCGTAAGTTGAACAATTGTGATAGAATTACGCTGAATTCTTGTATTAACCTTAATGTAAAATGATCCAATCGGGCCTTTGTTCGCCCTACCCTAGAAGTTTAGCAGTGCATTTTACTCGCCATTTCATGCGCTTTGAGATGCCGCTTAGCCCAATACGATATCTGCAATAGAAGCGACGTAAATTGAACAAATGTGATAGAATTTGGCTGAATTCTTAAATTAACCATAATATAAAATGATCTAATCGGGTCTCTGTTTGCCCTACCCTAGAAGTTTAATAGTGCATTTTACTCGCCATTTCTTGCGCTTTGAGATGCCGCTTTGCCCAATAAGCTATCTGTAATAGGAGCGACGTAAATTGAACAAATGTGAGAGAATTTCGCTGAATTCTTATATTAACCTTAATGTAAAATGTTCTAATCGGGTCTCTGTTCGCCCTACCCTTGAAGATTAATAGTGCATTTCACTCGTCATTTCATGCGCTTTGAGATGCCGCTTAGCCCAATACGCTATCTGAAATATCAGCGACGTAAATTGAACAAATGTGATAGAATTTTTCTGAATTCTTAAATAAACCATAATATGAAATGTTCTAATCGGGTCTCTGTTTGCCCTACGCTAGATGTTTAACAGTGCATTTTACTCGCCATTTCATGGGCTTTGAGATGCTGCTTACCCCAATACGCTATCTGAAATAGGAGCCACGTAAATTGAACAAATGTGATAGAATTTCCCTGAATACTTATATTAACCTGATTGTAAAATGATCTAATCGGGTCTCTCTTCGCCCTACCCTAGAAGTTTAATAGTGCATTTCACTCGCAATTTCATGCGCTTTGAGATGGCGCTTAGCCCAATACGCTATCTGAAATAGGAGCGACGTAAACTGAACAAATGTGATAGAATTTCCCTGGATTCTTATATTAACCTTAATGTAAAATTATCTAATCGGGCCTTTATTCGCCCTACCCTAGAAGTTTAGCAGTGCATTTTACTCGCCATTTCATGCGCTTTGAGATGCCGCTTAGCCCAATACGATATCTGCAATAGGAGCGACGTAAATTGAACAAATGTGATAGAATTTTTCTGAAGTCTTAAATAAACCATAATATGAAATGATCTAATCGGGTCTCTGTTTGCCCTACCCTAGAAGTTTATCAGTGCATTTTACTCGCCATTTCATGCTCTTTGAGATGCCGCTTAGCCCAATACGCTACCCGAAATAGGAGCGACGTAAATTGAACAAATGTGATAGAATTTCCCTGAATACTTATATTAACCTTAATGTAAAATGATCTATTCGGGTCTCTGTTCGCCCTACCCTAGAAGTTTAATAGTGCATTTCACTCGTCATTTCATGCGCTTTGAGATGCCGCTTAGCCCAATAAGCTATCTGAAATTGGAGCGACGTAAACTGAACAAATGTGATAGAATTTTGCTGACATCTTGAATTAACGATAATATAAAATGATCTAATCGGGTCCCTGTTTGCCCTACCCTACAAGTTTAGCAGTGCATTTTACTCGCCATTTCATGCGCTCTGAGATGCCGCTTAGCCCAATACGATATCTGAAATAGGAGCGACGTAAATTGAACAAATGTGATAGAATTTTGCTGACATCTTGAATTAACCATAATATTAAATGACCTAATCGGGTCTCTGATTGCCCTATCATAGAAGTTTAGAAGTGCATTTTACTCGCCCTTCCACGCGCTTTAAGATGCCGCCTAGCCCAGTACGCTATCTGAAATCGGAGCGACGTATGTTGAACATATGTGATAGAATTACGCTGAATTCTTATATTAACCGTAATATAAAATGATCTAATCGGGTCTCTGTTCGCCCTACCCTAGAAGTTCAATAGTGCATTTCACTCGTCATTTCATGTGCTTTGAGATGCCGCTTAGCCCAATAAGCTATCTGAAATAGGAGCGACGTAAATTGAACAAATGTGATAGACTTACGCTGAATTCTTATATTAACCGTATATGATATAAAATGATCTAATCGGGTCTCCGGTTGCCTTACCCTAGAAGTTTAATAGTGCATTTTACTCGCCATTTCATGCGCATTGAGATGCCGCTTAGCCCAATAAGCTATCTGAAATAGGAGCGACGTAACTTGAACAAATGTGATAGAATTTCGCTGAATTCTTATATTAACCAAAATATAAAATGATCTAGTCGGGTCTCTGATTGCCCTATCATAGATGTTTAATAGTGCATTTAGCTCGCCTTTCCACACGCTTTAAGATGCCGCCTAGCCCAGTACGCTACCTGAAATTGGAGCGACATAAATTGAACAAATGTGATAGAATTTCGCTGAATTCTTAAATTAACCATAACATAAAATGATCTAATCGGGTCTCTGTTTGCCTTACCCTAGAAGTTTAATAGTGCATTTTAATCGCCATTTCTTGCGCTTTGAGATGCCGCTTTGCCCAATAAGCTATCTGAAATAGGAGCGAGGTAAATTGAACAAATGTGAGAGAATTTCGCTGAATTCTTATATTAACCTTAATGTAAAATGTTCTAATCGGGTCTCTGTTCGCCCTACCCTTGAAGATTAATAGTGCATTTCACTCGACATTTCATGCGCTTTGAGATGCCGCTTAGCCCAATAAGCTATCTGAAATAGGAGCGACGTAAGTTGAACAAATGTGATAGAATTTCGCTGAATTCTTATATTAACCAAAATATAAAATGATCTAATCGGGTCTCTGATAGCCCTATCATAGAAGTTTTATAGTGCATTTTACCCGCCATTCCACGCGCTTTAAGATACCGCCTAGCCCAGTACGCTATCTGAAATAGGAGCGACGTACGTTGAACAAATGTGATAGAATTACGCTGAATTCTTATATTAACCGTAATATAAAATGATCTAATCGGGTCTCTGTTCGCCCTACCCTAGAAGTTCAATAGTGCATTTCACTCGTCATTTCATGTGCTTTGAGATGCCGCTTAGCCCAATAAGCTATCTGAAATAGGAGCGACGTAAATTGAACAAATGTGATAGACTTACGCTGAATTCTTATATTAACCGTATATGATATAAAATGATCTAATCGGGTCTCTGTTTGCCCTACCCTAGAAGTTTAATAGGGCATTTTACTCGCCATTTCATGCTCTATGAGATGCCGCTTAGCCCAATGCGCTATCTGAAATAGGAGCGACGTAAATTGAACAAATGTGATAGAATTACGCTGAATACTTATATTAACCGTAATATAAAATTAACGAATCGGGACTCTGTTTGCCTTATCCTAGAAGTTTAATAGTGCATTTTACTCGCCATTTCATGCGCATTGAGATGCCCCTTAGCCCAATACGCTATCTGAAATATCAGCGACGTAAATTGAACAAATGTGATAGAATTTTTCTGAATCCTTAAATAAACCATAATATGAAATGATCTAATCGGGTCTCTGTTTGCCCGACCCTAGAAGTTTAACAGTGCATTTTACTCGCCATTTCATGCTCTATGAGATGCCGCTTAGCCCAATGCGCTATCTGAAATAGGAGCGACGTAAATTGAACGAATGTGATAGAATTTCGCTGGATTCTTATATTAACCAAAATATAAAATGATCTAATCGGGTCTCTGATAGACCTATCATAGTAGTTTAATAGTGCATTTTACTCGCCATTCCACGCGCTTTAAGATGCGGCCTAGCCCAGTACGCTATCTGAAATAGGAGCGACGTAAGTTGAACAAATGTGATAGAATTTCGCTGAATTCTTATATTAACCAAAATATAAAATGATCTAATCGGGTCTCTGTTTACCCTACCCTAGAAGTTTAATAGTGCATTTTACTCGTCATTTCATGCGCTTTGAGATGCCGCTTAGCCCAATACGCTATCGGAAATATGAGCGACGTAAATTGAACAAATGTGATAGAATTTCGCTGAATTCTTATATTAACAAAAATATAAAATGATCTAATCGGGTCTCTGTTTGCCTTATCCTAGAAGTTTAGTATTGCATTTTACTCGCCATTTCATGCGCTTTGAGATACCGCTTAGCCCAATACGCTATCTGAAATAGGAGCGACGTAAATTGAGCAAATGTGATAGAATTTTGCTGAATTCTTAAATTAACCATAATATAAAATGATCTAATCGCGTGACTGTTTGCCCTACCCTAGAAGTTTAATAGTGCATTTCACTCGTCATTCCATGCGCTTTGAGATGCCGCTAAGCCCAATAAGCTATCTGTAATAGGAGCGACGTAAATTTTACAAATGCGATAGAATTTCGTTGAATTCTTATATTAACCAATATATAAAATGATCTAATCGGGTCTCTGATTGCCCTATCATAGAAGTTTAATAGTGCACTTTACTCGCCATTCCACGCGCTTTAAGATGCCGCCTAGCCCAGTACGCTATCTGAAATAGGAACGACGTAAGTTGAACAAATGTGATAGAATTACGCTGAATTCTTATATTAACCGTAATATAAAATGATCTAATCGGGACTCTGTTTGCCTTATCCTAGAAGTATAATAGTGCATTATACTCGCCATTTCATGCGCTTTTAGATGCCGCTTAGCCCAGGACGCTATCTGAAATAGGAGCGACGAAAATTGAACAAATGTGATAGAATTTTGCTGAATTCTTATATTAACCATAATATAAAATGACCTAATCGGGTCTCTGTTTACCCTACCCTAGAAGTTTAATAGTGCATTTCACTCGTCATTTCATGCGCTTTGAGATGCCGCTAAGCCCAATAAGCTATCTGTAACAGAAGCGACGTAAATTTAACGAATGTGATAGAATTTCGTTGAATTCTTATATTAACCAAAATATAAAATGATCTAATCGGGTCTCTGATTGCCCTACCCTAGAAGTTTAATAGTGCATTTTACTCATCATTCCACGCGCTTTAAGATGCCGCCTAGCCCAGTACGCTATCTGAAATAGGAGCGACGTAAATTGAACAAATGTGATAGAATTTTGCTGAATTCTTATATTAACCATAATATAAAATGATCTCATCGGGTCTCTGTTTGCCCTACCCTAGAAGTTTAATAGTGCATTTCACTCGTCATTTCATGCGCTTTGAGACGCCGCGTCGACCAATAAGCTATTTGAAATAGGAGCGACGTAAATTGAACAAATGTGATAGAATTTCGCTGAATTCTTAAAGTAACCTTAATATAAAATGATCTAATCGAGTCTCTGGTTTCCCTACCATAGAAGTTTAATAGTGCATTTTACTCGCCATTCCACGCGCCTTAAGATGCCGCCTAGCCCAGTACGCTGTCTGAAATAGGAGCGACGCAAATTGAACAAATGTGATAGAATCTCGCTGAATACTTATATTAACCTTAATGTAAAATGATCTAATCGGGTCTCTGTTTGCCCTACCCTAGAAGTTTAATAGTGCATTTCACTCGTCATTTCATGCGCTTTGAGATGCCGCTAAGCACAATAAGCTATTTGGAATAGCAGCGACGTAAATTGAACAAATGTGAAAGAACTACGCCGAATTCTTATATTAACCGTAATATAAAATGATCTAATCGGGTCTCTGTTTGCCTTATCCTAGAAGTTTAATAGTGCATTTTACTCGCCATTCCACACGGTTTAAGATGCCGCCTAGCCCAGTACGCTGTCTGAAATAGGAGCGACGTAAATTGAACAAATGTGATAGAATCTCGCTGAATACTTATATTAACCTTAATGTAAAATGATCTAATCGGGCCTCTGTTCGCCCTACCCTAGAAGTTTAATAGTGCATTTCACTCGTCATTTCATGCGCTTTGAGATGCCGCCTAGCCCAATACGCTATCTGAAATAGGAGCGACGTAAATTGAACAAATGTGATAGAATTTCGCTGAATTCTTATATTAACCAAAGTATAAAATGATCTAGTCTGGTCTCTGATTGCCCTATCATAGAAGGTTAATAGTGCATTTTGCTCGCCATTCGGCACGCTTTAAGATGCCGCCTATCCCAGTACGCTGTATGAAATAGGAGCGACGTAAATTGAACAAATGTGATAGAATCTCGCTGAATACTTATATTAACCTTAATGTAAAATGATCTAATCGTGACTCTGTTCGCCCTACCCTAGAAGTTTAATAGTGGATTTTACTCGGCATTCCACGCGCTTTAAGATGCCGCCTATCCCAGTACGCTATCTGAAATAGGAGCGACCTAAATTGAACGAATGTGATAGAATTTTGCTGAATTCTTAAATTAACCATAATATAAAATGATCTAATCGGGCCTCTGCTTGCCCCACCCTAGAAGTTCAATAGTGCATTTTAGTCGCCATTTCATGCGCTTTGAGATGCCGCTTCGCCCAATACGCTATCTGAAATAGGAGCGACGTAAATTAAACAAATGTGATAGAATTTCCCTGATATCTTATATTAAGCAAAATATAAAATGATCTAATCGGGTCTCTGATTGCCCTATCATAGAAGTTTAGCAGTGCATTTTACTCGCCATTCCACGCGCTTTAAGATGCCGCCTAGCCCAGTACGCTATTTAAATTAGGAGCGACGTAAGTTGAACAAATGTGATAGAATTTCGCTCAATTCTTAAATTAACCATAACATAAAATGATCTAATCGGGTCTCTGTTTGCCCTACCCTAGAAGTTTAATAGTGCATGTTACTCGCCATTTCTTGCGCTTTGAGATGCAGCTTTGCCCAATAAGCTATCTGAAATAGGAGCGACGTAAATTGAACAAATGTGATAGAATTTCGCTGAATTCTTATATTAACCAAAATATAAAATGATCTAATCGGGTCTCTGTTTGCCTTATCCTAGAAGTTTAATAGTGCCTTTCACTCGTCATTTCATGCGCTTTGAGACGCCGCTTCGCCCAATAAGCTATTTGAAATAGGAGCGACGTAAATTGAACAAATGTGATAGAATTTCGCTGAATTCTTAAAGTAACCTTAATATAAAATGATCTAATCGGGTCTCTGATTGCCCTAGGATAGAAGTTTAATAATGCATTTTGCTCGCCGTTTCATGCGCTTTGAGATGCCGCTGAGCCCAATACGCTATTTGAAATAGGAGCGACGTAAATTGAACAAATGTGATAGAATTTCGCTGAATTCTTATATTAACCAAAATATAAAATGATCTAATCGGGTCGCTGCTTGCCCTACCCTAGAAGTTTAATAGTGCGTTTGACTCGTCATTTCATGCGCTTTGAGATGCCGCTTAGCCCAATACGCTATCTGAAATAGGAGCGATGTAAATTGATCAAATGTGATAGAATTTCGCTGAATTCTTAAAGTAACCTTAATATAAAATGATCTAATCGGGTCTCTGATTGCCCTAGGATAGAAGTTTAATAATGCATTTTGCTCGCCGTTTCATGCGCTTTGAGATGCCGCTTTGCCCAATAAGCTATCTGAAATAGGAGCGACGTAAATTGAACAAATGTGATAGAATTTCGCTGAATTCTTATATTAACCAAAATATAAAATGATCTAATCGTGTCTCTGTTCGCCCTACCATAGAAATCTAATGGTGCATTTCACTCGCCATTTCATGCGTTTTGAGATGCCGCTTAGCCCAATACGCTATCTGAAATAGGAGCGACTAAAGTTGAACAAAGGTGATAGAATTTCCCTGAATTCTTACATTAACCTTAATGTAAAATGATCTAATCGGGTCTCTGTTTGCCCTACCATAGATGTCTAATAGTGCATTTCACTCGCCATTTCATGCGCTTTGAGATGCCGCTTAGCACAATACGCTATCTGAAATAGGAGCGACGTAAATTGAACAAATGTGATAGAATTTCGCTGAATTCTTAAATTAATCATAATATAAAATGATCTAATCGGGTCTCTGTTCGCCCTACCATAGAAGTCTAATAGTGCATTTTCCTCGCCATTTCATGCGCTTCGAGATGCCGCTTAGCCGAATACGCTATCTGAAATACGAGCGACGTAAATTGAACAAATGTGATAGAATTTCGCTGAATTCTTATATTAACCAAAATATAAAATGATCTAATCGGGTCTCTGATTGCCCTATCATAGAAGATTAATAGCGCATTTTACTCGCCATTCCACGCGCTTTAGGATGCCGCCTCGCCCAGTACGCTATCTGAAATAGGAGCGACTAAAGTTGAACAAAGGTGATAGAATTTCCCTGAATTCTTACATTAACCTTAATGTAAAATGATCTAATCGGGTCTCTGTTTGCCCTACCATAGATGTCTAATAGTGCCTTTCACTCGTCATTTCATGCGCTTTGAGACGCCGCTTCGCCCAATAAGCTATTTGAAATAGGAGCGACGTAAATTGAACAAATGTGATAGAATTTCGCTGAATTCTTAAAGTAACCTTAATATAAAATGATCTAATCGGGTCTCTGATTGCCCTAGGATAGAAGTTTAATAATGCATTTTGCTCGCCGTTTCATGCGCTTTGAGATGCCGCTGAGCCCAATACGCTATTTGAAATAGGAGCGACGTAAATTGAACAAATGTGATAGAATTTCACTGAATTCTTATATTAACCAAAATATAAAATGATCTAATCGTGTCTCTGTTCGCCCTACCATAGAAGTCTAATGGTGCATTTCACTCGCCATTTCATGCGTTTTGAGATGCCGCTTAGCCCAATACGCTATCTGAAATAGGAGCGACGTAAGTTGAACAAATGTGATAGAATTTCGCTGAATTCTTTTATTAACCATAATGTAAAATGATCTGCTCGGGTCTCTGTTCGCCCTAGCCTAGAAGTTTAATAGTGCATTTCACTCGTCATTTCATGCGCTTTGAGATGCCGCTGAGCCCAATAAGCTACCTGTAATAGGAGCGACGTAAGTTGAACAAATGTGATAGAATTTCCCTGAAATCTTATATTAAACAAAATATAAAATGATCTAATCGGGTCTCTGATTGCCCTATCATAGAAGTTTAGCAGTGCATTTTACTCGACATTCCACGCGCTTTAAGATGCCGCCTAGCCCAGTACGCTATCTAAATTAGGAGCGACGTAAGTTAAACAAATGTGATAGAATTTCGCTCAATTCTTAAATTAACCATAACATAAAATGATCTAATCGGGACTCTGTTGGCCCTACCCTAGAAGTTTAATAGTGCATTTTACTCGCCACTTCATGCGCTTTGAGATGCCGCTTAGTGCAATACGCTATCTGAAATATGAGCGACGTAAATTGAACATATGTGATAGAATTTCGCTGAATTCTTATATTAACCAAAATATAAAATGATCTAATCGGGTCTTTGTTTGCCCTACCCTAGAAGTTTAATAGTGCATTTCACTCGCCATTCCACGCGCTTTAAGATGCCGCCTAGCCAAATACGCTATCTGAAATAGGAGCGACGTAAATTGAACAAATGTGATAGAATTTCGCCGAATTCTTAAATTAACCATAATATAAAATGATCTAATCGGGTCTCTGCTTGCCCTACCCTAGAAGTTTAATAGTGCATTTTAGTCGCCATTTCATGCGCTTTGAGATGCCGCTTCGCCCAATACGCTATCTGAAATAGGAGCGACGTAAATTAAACAAATGTGATAGAATTTCCCTGAAATCTTATATTAAACAAAATATAAAATGATCTAATCGGGTCTCTGATTGCCCTATCATAGAAGTTTAGCAGTGCATTTTACTCGCCATTCCACGCGCTTTAAGATGCCGCATAGCCCAGTTCGCTATCTGAAATATGAGCGACGTAAATTGAACAAATGTGATAGAATTTCGCTGAATTCTTATATTAACCAAAATATAAAATGATCTAATCGGGTCTCTGTTTGCCTTATCCTAGAAGTTTAATAGTGCATTTCACTCGTCATTTCATGCGCTTTGTGATGCCGCTAACCACAATAAGCTATCTGGAATAGCAGCGACGTAAATTGAACAAATGTGATAGAATTACGCCGAATTCTTATATTAACCGTAATATAAAATGATCTTATCAGGTCTCTGTTTGCCTTATCCTAGAAGTTTAATAGTGCATTTTACTCGCCATTCCACGCGCTTTAAGATGCCGCCTAGCCCAGTACGCTACCTGAAATAGGAGCGACGTAAGTTGAACAAATGTGATAGAATTACGCTGAATTCTTATATTAACCGTAATATAAAATGATCTAATCGGGTCTCTGTTTGCCTTATCCTAGAAGTTTGATAGTGCATTTTACTCGCCATTTCATGCGCTTTGAGATGCCGCTTAGCCCAATACGCTATCTGAAATAGGAGCGACGTAAATTGAACAAATGTGATAGAATTTTGCTGAATGCTTAAATTAACCACAATATAAAATGATCTAATCGGGTCTCTGTTTGCCCTACCCTATTAGTTTAATTGTGCATTTTACTCGCCATTTCATGCGCTTTGAGATGCCGCTTATCCCAACACGCTATCTGAAATAGGAGCGACGTAAATTGAACAAATGTGATAGAATTTTGCTGAATTCTTAAATTAACCATAACATAAAATGATCTAATCGGGTCTCTGTTTGCTCTACCCTAGACGTTTAATAGTGCATTTTCCTCGCCATTTCATGCGCTTTGAGATACCGCTTAGCCCAATACGCTATCTGAAATACGAGCGACGTAAATTGAACAAATGTGATAGAATTTCGCTGAATTCTTATATTAACCAAAATATAAAATGATCTAATCGGGTCTCTGATTGCCCTATCATAGAAGATTACTAGTGCATTTTACTCGCCATTCCACGCGCTTTAAGATGCCGCCTAGGCCAGTACGCTATCTGAAATCGGAGCGACGTAAATTGAACAAATGTGATAGAATTACGCTGCATTCTTATATTAACCGTAATATAAAATGATCTAATCGGGTCTCTGTTTGCCCTACCCTAGAAGTTTAACAGTGCATTTTACTCGCCATTTCATGCGCTTTGAGATGCCGCATAGCCCAATACGCTATCTGAAATAGGAGCGACGTAAATTGAACAAATGTGATAGAATTTCCGTGAATTCTTATATTAACCTCAATGTAAAATGATCTAATCGGGTCTCTGTTCGCCCTACCATAGAAGTCTTATAGTGCATTTCACTCGCCATTTCATGCGCTTTGAGATGCCGCTTAGCCCAATACGCTATCTGAAATAGGAGCGACCTAATTGAACGAATGTGATAGAATTTTGCTGAATTCTTAAATTAACCATAATATAAAATGATCTAATCGGGTCGCTGCTTGCCCTACCCTAGAAGTTTAATAGTGCATTTGACTCGTCATTTCCTGCGCTTTGAGATGCCGCTTAGCCCAATACGCTATCTGAAATAGGAGCGATGTAAATTGATCAAATGTGATAGAATTTCGCTGAATTCTTTTATTAACCATAACGTAAAATGATCTAATCGGGTCTCTGTTCGCCCTAGCGTAGAAGCTTAACTGTGCATTTTATTCGTCATTGCATGCGCTTTGAGATGCCGCTTAGCCCAATACGCTATCTGAAATAGGAGCGACGTAAATTGAACAAATGTGATAGAATTTCGCTGAATTCTTATATTAACCAAAATATAAAATGATCTAATCGGGTCTCTGTTTGCCCTATCCTAGAAGTTTAATAGTGCATTTTACTCGCCATTTCTCGCGCTTCGAGGTGCCGCTTAGCCCAATACGCTATCTGAAATATCAGCGACGTAAATTGAACAAATGTGAGAGAATCTCGCTGAATTCTTATATTAACCTTAATGTAAAATGATCTAATCGGGTCTCTGTTCGCCCTACCCTAGAAGATTAATAGTGCATTTCACTCGTCATTTCATGCGCTTTGAGATGCCGCTGAGCCCAATAAGCTATCTGAAATAGGAGCCACGTAAATTGAACGAATGTGTTAGAATTTTTCTGAATTCTTAAATAAACCATAATATGAAATGATCTAAACGGGTCTCTGTTTGCCTTACCCTAGAAGTTTAACAGTGCATTTTACTCGCTATTTCATGCGCTTTGAAATGCCGGTTAGCCCAATACGCTATCTGAAATAGGAGCGACGTAAATTGAACAAATGTGATAGAATTTCCCTGAGTACTTATATTAACCTTAATGTAAAATGATCTAATCGGGTCTCTCTTCGCCCTACCCTAGAAGTTTAATAGTGCATTTCACTCGTCATTTCATGCGCCTTGAGATGCCGCTTAGCCCAATATGCTATCTGAAATAGGAGCGACGTAAATTGAACAAATGTGATAGAATTTCGCTGAATTCTTATATTCACCAAAATATAAAAGGATCTAATCGGGTCTCTGATTGCCCTATCATAGAAGTTTAATAGTGCAGTTTACTCGCCACTCCACGCGCTTTAAGATGCCATCTAGCCCAGTACGCTATCTGAAATAGGAGCGACGTAAATTGAACAAATGTGATAGAATTTTGCTGAATTCTTAAATTAACCATAATATAAAATGATCTAATCGGGTCACTGTTTGCCCTACCCAAGAACTTTAGTTGTGCATTTCTCTCGTCATTTCATGCGCTTTGAGATGCCGCTTAGCCCAACACGCTATCTGAAATAGGAGCGACGTAAATTGAACAAATCTGATAGAATTTCCATGAAATCTTATATTAAACAAAATATAAAATGATCTAAACGGGACTCTGATTGCCCTACCATAGAAGTTTAGTAGTGCATTTTACTCGCCCTTCCACGCGCTTTAAGATGCCGCCTAGCCCAGTACACTATCTGAAATAGGAGCGACGTATGTTGAACAAATGTGATATAATTACGCTGAATTCTTATATTAACCGTAATATAAAATGATCTTATCGGGTCTCTGATTGCCCCACCCTAGAAGTTTAATAGTGCATTTTACTCGCCCTTTCGTGCGCTTTGAGATGCCGCTTGGCCCAATACGCTATCTGAAATAGGAGCGACGTAAATTGTTCAAATGTGATAGAATTTCGCTGGATTCTTATATTAACCAAAATATAAAATGAACTAATCGGGTCTCTGATTGCCCTATCATAGATGTTAAATAGTGCATTTTACTCGCCATTCCACGCGGTTTAAGCTGCCGCCTAGCCCAGTACGCTATCTGAAATAGGAGCTACGTAACTTGAACAAATGTGACAGAATTACGCTGAATTCTTATATTAACCGTAATATAAAATGATCTAATCGGGTCTCTGTTTGCCTTATCCTAGAAGTTTAATAGTGCATTTTACTCGCCATTTCATGCTTTTTGAGATGCCGCTTAGCCCAATACGCTATCTGAAATAGGAGCTACGTAAATTGAACAAATGTGATAGAATTTCGCTGGATTCTTATATTAACCAAAATATAAAATGAACTAATCGGGTCTCTGATTGCCCTATCATAGATGTTAAATAGTGCATTTTACTCGCCATTCCACGCGGTTTAAGCTGCCGCCTAGCCCAGTACGCTATCTGAAATAGGAGCTACGTAACTTGAACAAATGTGACAGAATTACGCTGAATTCTTATATTAACCGTAATATAAAATGATCTAATCGGGTCTCTGTTTGCCTTATCCTAGAAGTTTAATAGTGCATTTTACTCGCCATTTCATGCTTTTTGAGATGCCGCTTAGCCCAATACGCTATCTGAAATAGGAGCTACGTAAATTGAACAAATGTGATAGAATTTCGCTGAATTCTTATATTAACCAAAATATAAAATGATCTAATCGGGTCTCTGTTTGCCTTATCCTAGAAGTTTAATACTGCATTTTACTCGCCATTCCACACGCTTTAAGATGCCGCCTAGCCCAGTACGCTGTCTGAAATAGGAGCGACGTAAATTGAACAAATGTGATAGAATCTCGCTGAATACTTATATTAACCTTAATGTAAAATGATCTAATCGGGTCTCTGTTCGCCCTACCCTAGAAGTTTAATAGTGCATTTCACTCGTCATTTCATGCGCTTTGAGATGCCGCCTAGCCCAATACGCTATCTGAAATAGGAGCGACGTAAATTGAACAAATGTGATAGAATTTCGCTGAATTCTTATATTAACCAAAGTATAAAATGATCTAGTCTGGTCTCTGATTGCCCTATCATAGAAGGTTAATAGTGCATTTTGCTCGCCATTCGGCACGCTTTAAGATGCCGCCTAGCCCAGTACGCTGTCTGAAATAGGAGCGACGTAAATTGAACAAATGTGATAGAATCTCGCTGAATACTTATATTAACCATAATGCAAAATGATTTAATCGTGTCTCTGTTCGCCCTACCCTAGAAGTTTAATAGTGGATTTTACTCGGCAGTCCACGCGTTTTAAGATGCCGCCTATCCCAGTACGCTATCTGAAATAGGAGCGACCTAAATTGAACGAATGTGATAGAATTTTGCTGAATTCTTAAATGAACCATAATATAAAATGATCGAATCGGGACTCTGTTCGCCCTACCATAGAAGTCTAATAGTGCGTTTTACTCGCCATTTCATGCGCTTTGAGATGCCGCTTAGCCCAATACGCTATCTGAAATAGGAGCTACGTAAATTGAACAAATGTGATAGAATTTTGCTGAATTCTTAAGTTAACCATAATATAAAATGATCTAATCGGGTCTCTGTACGCCCTACCATAGAAATCTAATAGTGCATTTTACTCGCCATTTCATGCGCTTTGAGATGCCGCTTAGCCCAATACGCTATCTGAAATAGGAGCTACGTAAATTGAACAAATGTGATAGAATTTCGCTGAATTCTTATATTAACCGTAATATAAAATGATCTAATCGGGTCTCTGTTTGCCTTATCCTAGAAGTTTAATAGTGCATTTTACTCGCCATTCCACGCGCTTTAAGATGCCGCCTAGCCCAGTACGCTGTCTGAAATAGGAGCGACGTAAATTGAACAAATGTGATAGAATCTCGCTGAATACTTATATTAACCTTAATGTAAAATGATCTAATCGTGTCTCTGTTCGCCCGAACCTAGAAGTTTAATAGTGGATTTTACTCGGCATTCCACGCGCTTTAAGATGCCGCCTATCCCAGTACGCTATCTGAAATAGGAGCGACCTAAATTGAACGAATGTGATAGAAATTTGCTGAATTCTTAAATCAACCATAATATAAAATGATCTAATCGGGTCTCTGCTTGCCCCACCCTAGAAGTTCAATAGTGCATTTGAGTCGCCATTTCATGCGCTTTGAGATGCCGCTTCGCCCAATACGCTATCGGAAATAGGAGCGACGTAAATTAAACAAATGCGATAGAATTTCCCTGATATCTTATATTAAACAAAATATAAAATGATCTAATCGGGTCTCTGATTGCCCTATCATAGAAGTTTAGCAGTGCATTTTACTCGCCATTCCACGCGCTTTAAGATGCCGCCTAGCCCAGTACGCTATTTAAATTAGGAGCGACGTAAGTTGAACAAATGTGATAGAATTTCGCTCAATTCTTATATTAACCAAAATATAAAATGATCTAATCGGGTCTCTGTTTGCCTTATCCTAGAAGTTTAATACTGCATTTTACTCGCCATTCCACACGCTTTAAGATGCCGCCTAGCCCAGTACGCTGTCTGAAATAGGAGCGACGTAAATTGAACAAATGTGATAGAATTTTGCTGAATTCTTATATTAACCATAATATAAAATGATCTCATCGGGTCTCTGTTTGCCCTACCCTAGAAGTTTAATAGTGCATTTCACTCGTCATTTCATGCGCTTTGAGACGCCGCGTCGACCAATAAGCTATTTGAAATAGGAGCGACGTAAATTGAACAAATGTGATAGAATTTCGCTGAATTCTTAAAGTAACCTTAATATAAAATGATCTAATCGAGTCTCTGGTTTCCCTACCATAGAAGTTTAATAGTGCATTTTACTCGCCATTCCACGCGCCTTAAGATGCCGCCTAGCCCAGTACGCTGTCTGAAATAGGAGCGACGCAAATTGAACAAATGTGATAGAATCTCGCTGAATACTTATATTAACCTTAATGTAAAATGATCTAATCGGGTCTCTGTTTGCCCTACCCTAGAAGTTTAATAGGGCATTTCACTCGTCATTTCATGCGCTTTGAGATGCCGCTAAGCACAATAAGCTATCTGGAATAGCAGCGACGTAAATTGAACAAATGTGAAAGAACTACGCCGAATTCTTATATTAACCGTAATATAAAATGATCTAATCGGGTCTCTGTTTGCCTTATCCTAGAAGTTTAATAGTGCATTTTACTCGCCATTCCACACGGTTTAAGATGCCGCCTAGCCCAGTACGCTGTCTGAAATAGGAGCGACGTAAATTGAACAAATGTGATAGAATCTCGCTGAATACTTATATTAACCTTAATGTAAAATGATCTAATCGGGCCTCTGTTCGCCCTACCCTAGAAGTTTAATAGTGCATTTCACTCGTCATTTCATGCGCTTTGAGATGCCGCCTAGCCCAATACGCTATCTGAAATAGGAGCTACGTAACTTGAACAAATGTGACAGAATTACGCTGAATTCTTATATTAACCGTAATATAAAATGATCTAATCGGGTCTCTGTTTGCCTTATCCTAGAAGTTTAATAGTGCATTTTACTCGCCATTTCATGCTTTTTGAGATGCCGCTTAGCCCAATACGCTATCTGAAATAGGAGCTACGTAAATTGAACAAATGTGATAGAATTTCGCTGAATTCTTATATTAACCAAAATATAAAATGATCTAATCGGGTCTCTGTTTGCCTTATCCTAGAAGTTTAATACTGCATTTTACTCGCCATTCCACACGCTTTAAGATGCCGCCTAGCCCAGTACGCTGTCTGAAATAGGAGCGACGTAAATTGAACAAATGTGATAGAATCTCGCTGAATACTTATATTAACCTTAATGTAAAATGATCTAATCGGGTCTCTGTTCGCCCTACCCTAGAAGTTTAATAGTGCATTTCACTCGTCATTTCATGCGCTTTGAGATGCCGCCTAGCCCAATACGCTATCTGAAATAGGAGCGACGTAAATTGAACAAATGTGATAGAATTTCGCTGAATTCTTATATTAACCAAAGTATAAAATGATCTAGTCTGGTCTCTGATTGCCCTATCATAGAAGGTTAATAGTGCATTTTGCTCGCCATTCGGCACGCTTTAAGATGCCGCCTAGCCCAGTACGCTGTCTGAAATAGGAGCGACGTAAATTGAACAAATGTGATAGAATCTCGCTGAATACTTATATTAACCATAATGCAAAATGATTTAATCGTGTCTCTGTTCGCCCTACCCTAGAAGTTTAATAGTGGATTTTACTCGGCAGTCCACGCGTTTTAAGATGCCGCCTAGCCCAGTACGCTATCTGAAATAGGAGCGACCTAAATTGAACGAATGTGATAGAATTTTGCTGAATTCTTAAATTAACCATAATATAAAATGATCTAATCGGGTCTCTGTACGCCCTACCATAGAAATCTAATAGTGCGTTTTACTCGCCATTTCATGCGCTTTGAGATGCCGCTTAGCCCAATACGCTATCTGAAATAGGAGCTACGTAAATTGAACAAATGTGATAGAATTTTGCTGAATTCTTAAGTTAACCATAATATAAAATGATCTAATCGGGTCTCTGTACGCCCTACCATAGAAATCTAATAGTGCATTTTACTCGCCATTTCATGCGCTTTGAGATGCCGCTTAGCCCAATACGCTATCTGAAATAGGAGCTACGTAAATTGAACAAATGTGATAGAATTTCGCTGAATTCTTATATTAACCGTAATATAAAATGATCTAATCGGGTCTCTGTTTGCCTTATCCTAGAAGTTTAATAGTGCATTTTACTCGCCATTCCACGCGCTTTAAGATGCCGCCTAGCCCAGTACGCTGTCTGAAATAGGAGCGACGTAAATTGAACAAATGTGATAGAATCTCGCTGAATACTTATATTAACCTTAATGTAAAATGATCTAATCGTGTCTCTGTTCGCCCGAACCTAGAAGTTTAATAGTGGATTTTACTCGGCATTCCACGCGCTTTAAGATGCCGCCTATCCCAGTACGCTATCTGAAATAGGAGCGACCTAAATTGAACGAATGTGATAGAAATTTGCTGAATTCTTAAATCAACCATAATATAAAATGATCTAATCGGGTCTCTGCTTGCCCCACCCTAGAAGTTCAATAGTGCATTTGAGTCGCCATTTCATGCGCTTTGAGATGCCGCTTCGCCCAATACGCTATCGGAAATAGGAGCGACGTAAATTAAACAAATGCGATAGAATTTCCCTGATATCTTATATTAAACAAAATATAAAATGATCTAATCGGGTCTCTGATTGCCCTATCATAGAAGTTTAGCAGTGCATTTTACTCGCCATTCCACGCGCTTTAAGATGCCGCCTAGCCCAGTACGCTATCTAAATTAGGAGCGACGTAAGTTGAACAAATGTGATAGAATTTCGCTCAATTCTTATATTAACCAAAATATAAAATGATCTAATCGGGTCTCTGTTTGCCTTATCCTAGAAGTTTAATACTGCATTTTACTCGCCATTCCACACGCTTTAA
This sequence comes from Macropis europaea, assembly GCA_916610135.2. Classification (NCBI taxonomy): domain Eukaryota; kingdom Metazoa; phylum Arthropoda; class Insecta; order Hymenoptera; family Melittidae; genus Macropis; species Macropis europaea. Next base: position 31,527 of record CAKAJE020001709.1, on the reverse strand, counting down.
GATGCCGCCTAGCCCAGTACGCTGTCTGAAATAGGAGCGACGTAAATTGAACAAATGTGATAGAATTTTGCTGAATTCTTATATTAACCATAATATAAAATGATCTCATCGGGTCTCTGTTTGCCCTACCCTAGAAGTTTAATAGTGCATTTCACTCGTCATTTCATGCGCTTTGAGACGCCGCGTCGACCAATAAGCTATTTGAAATAGGAGCGACGTAAATTGAACAAATGTGATAGAATTTCGCTGAATTCTTAAAGTAACCTTAATATAAAATGATCTAATCGAGTCTCTGGTTTCCCTACCATAGAAGTTTAATAGTGCATTTTACTCGCCATTCCACGCGCCTTAAGATGCCGCCTAGCCCAGTACGCTGTCTGAAATAGGAGCGACGCAAATTGAACAAATGTGATAGAATCTCGCTGAATACTTATATTAACCTTAATGTAAAATGATCTAATCGGGTCTCTGTTTGCCCTACCCTAGAAGTTTAATAGGGCATTTCACTCGTCATTTCATGCGCTTTGAGATGCCGCTAAGCACAATAAGCTATCTGGAATAGCAGCGACGTAAATTGAACAAATGTGAAAGAACTACGCCGAATTCTTATATTAACCGTAATATAAAATGATCTAATCGGGTCTCTGTTTGCCTTATCCTAGAAGTTTAATAGTGCATTTTACTCGCCATTCCACACGCTTTAAGATGCCGCCTAGCCCAGTACGCTGTCTGAAATAGGAGCGACGTAAATTGAACAAATGTGATAGAATCTCGCTGAATACTTATATTAACCTTAATGTAAAATGATCTAATCGGGCCTCTGTTCGCCCTACCCTAGAAGTTTAATAGTGCATTTCACTCGTCATTTCATGCGCTTTGAGATGCCGCCTAGCCCAATACGCTATCTGAAATAGGAGCGACGTAAATTGAACAAATGTGATAGAATTTCGCTGAATTCTTATATTAACCAAAGTATAAAATGATCTAGTCTGGTCTCTGATTGCCCTATCATAGAAGGTTAATAGTGCATTTTGCTCGCCATTCGGCACGCTTTAAGATGCCGCCTATCCCAGTACGCTGTATGAAATAGGAGCGACGTAAATTGAACAAATGTGATAGAATCTCGCTGAATACTTATATTAACCTTAATGTAAAATGATCTAATCGTGACTCTGTTCGCCCTACCCTAGAAGTTTAATAGTGGATTTTACTCGGCATTCCACGCGCTTTAAGATGCCGCCTATCCCAGTACGCTATCTGAAATAGGAGCGACCTAAATTGAACGAATGTGATAGAATTTTGCTGAATTCTTAAATTAACCATAATATAAAATGATCTAATCGGGCCTCTGCTTGCCCCACCCTAGAAGTTCAATAGTGCATTTTAGTCGCCATTTCATGCGCTTTGAGATGCCGCTTCGCCCAATACGCTATCTGAAATAGGAGCGACGTAAATTAAACAAATGTGATAGAATTTCCCTGATATCTTATATTAAGCAAAATATAAAATGATCTAATCGGGTCTCTGATTGCCCTATCATAGAAGTTTAGCAGTGCATTTTACTCGCCATTCCACGCGCTTTAAGATGCCGCCTAGCCCAGTACGCTATTTAAATTAGGAGCGACGTAAGTTGAACAAATGTGATAGAATTTCGCTCAATTCTTAAATTAACCATAACATAAAATGATCTAATCGGGTCTCTGTTTGCCCTACCCTAGAAGTTTAATAGTGCATGTTACTCGCCATTTCTTGCGCTTTGAGATGCCGCTTTGCCCAATAAGCTATCTGAAATAGGAGCGACGTAAATTGAACAAATGTGATAGAATTTCGCTGAATTCTTATATTAACCAAAATATAAAATGATCTAATCGGGTCTCTGTTTGCCTTATCCTAGAAGTTTAATAGTGCCTTTCACTCGTCATTTCATGCGCTTTGAGACGCCGCTTCGCCCAATAAGCTATTTGAAATAGGAGCGACGTAAATTGAACAAATGTGATAGAATTTCGCTGAATTCTTAAAGTAACCTTAATATAAAATGATCTAATCGGGTCTCTGATTGCCCTAGGATAGAAGTTTAATAATGCATTTTGCTCGCCGTTTCATGCGCTTTGAGATGCCGCTGAGCCCAATACGCTATTTGAAATAGGAGCGACGTAAATTGAACAAATGTGATAGAATTTCGCTGAATTCTTATATTAACCAAAATATAAAATGATCTAATCGGGTCGCTGCTTGCCCTACCCTAGAAGTTTAATAGTGCGTTTGACTCGTCATTTCATGCGCTTTGAGATGCCGCTTAGCCCAATACGCTATCTGAAATAGGAGCGATGTAAATTGATCAAATGTGATAGAATTTCGCTGAATTCTTAAAGTAACCTTAATATAAAATGATCTAATCGGGTCTCTGATTGCCCTAGGATAGAAGTTTAATAATGCATTTTGCTCGCCGTTTCATGCGCTTTGAGATGCCGCTTTGCCCAATAAGCTATCTGAAATAGGAGCGACGTAAATTGAACAAATGTGATAGAATTTCGCTGAATTCTTATATTAACCAAAATATAAAATGATCTAATCGTGTCTCTGTTCGCCCTACCATAGAAGTCTAATGGTGCATTTCACTCGCCATTTCATGCGTTTTGAGATGCCGCTTAGCCCAATACGCTATCTGAAATAGGAGCGACTAAAGTTGAACAAAGGTGATAGAATTTCCCTGAATTCTTACATTAACCTTAATGTAAAATGATCTAATCGGGTCTCTGTTTGCCCTACCATAGATGTCTAATAGTGCATTTCACTCGCCATTTCATGCGCTTTGAGATGCCGCTTAGCACAATACGCTATCTGAAATAGGAGCGACGTAAATTGAACAAATGTGATAGAATTTCGCTGAATTCTTAAATTAATCATAATATAAAATGATCTAATCGGGTCTCTGTTCGCCCTACCATAGAAGTCTAATAGTGCATTTTCCTCGCCATTTCATGCGCTTCGAGATGCCGCTTAGCCGAATACGCTATCTGAAATACGAGCGACGTAAATTGAACAAATGTGATAGAATTTCGCTGAATTCTTATATTAACCAAAATATAAAATGATCTAATCGGGTCTCTGATTGCCCTATCATAGAAGATTAATAGCGCATTTTACTCGCCACTCCACGCGCTTTAGGATGCCGCCTCGCCCAGTACGCTATCTGAAATAGGAGCGACTAAAGTTGAACAAAGGTGATAGAATTTCCCTGAATTCTTACATTAACCTTAATGTAAAATGATCTAATCGGGTCTCTGTTTGCCCTACCATAGATGTCTAATAGTGCCTTTCACTCGTCATTTCATGCGCTTTGAGACGCCGCTTCGCCCAATAAGCTATTTGAAATAGGAGCGACGTAAATTGAACAAATGTGATAGAATTTCGCTGAATTCTTAAAGTAACCTTAATATAAAATGATCTAATCGGGTCTCTGATTGCCCTAGGATAGAAGTTTAATAATGCATTTTGCTCGCCGTTTCATGCGCTTTGAGATGCCGCTGAGCCCAATACGCTATTTGAAATAGGAGCGACGTAAATTGAACAAATGTGATAGAATTTCACTGAATTCTTATATTAACCAAAATATAAAATGATCTAATCGTGTCTCTGTTCGCCCTACCATAGAAGTCTAATGGTGCATTTCACTCGCCATTTCATGCGTTTTGAGATGCCGCTTAGCCCAATACGCTATCTGAAATAGGAGCGACGTAAGTTGAACAAATGTGATAGAATTTCGCTGGATTCTTTTATTAACCATAATGTAAAATGATCTGCTCGGGTCTCTGTTCGCCCTAGCCTAGAAGTTTAATAGTGCATTTCACTCGTCATTTCATGCGCTTTGAGATGCCGCTGAGCCCAATAAGCTACCTGTAATAGGAGCGACGTAAGTTGAACAAATGTGATAGAATTTCCCTGAAATCTTATATTAAACAAAATATAAAATGATCTAATCGGGTCTCTGATTGCCCTATCATAGAAGTTTAGCAGTGCATTTTACTCGACATTCCACGCGCTTTAAGATGCCGCCTAGCCCAGTACGCTATCTAAATTAGGAGCGACGTAAGTTAAACAAATGTGATAGAATTTCGCTCAATTCTTAAATTAACCATAACATAAAATGATCTAATCGGGACTCTGTTGGCCCTACCCTAGAAGTTTAATAGTGCATTTTACTCGCCACTTCATGCGCTTTGAGATGCCGCTTAGTGCAATACGCTATCTGAAATATGAGCGACGTAAATTGAACATATGTGATAGAATTTCGCTGAATTCTTATATTAACCAAAATATAAAATGATCTAATCGGGTCTTTGTTTGCCCTACCCTAGAAGTTTAATAGTGCATTTCACTCGCCATTCCACGCGCTTTAAGATGCCGCCTAGCCAAATACGCTATCTGAAATAGGAGCGACGTAAATTGAACAAATGTGATAGAATTTCGCCGAATTCTTAAATTAACCATAATATAAAATGATCTAATCGGGTCTCTGCTTGCCCTACCCTAGAAGTTTAATAGTGCATTTTAGTCGCCATTTCATGCGCTTTGAGATGCCGCTTCGCCCAATACGCTATCTGAAATAGGAGCGACGTAAATTAAACAAATGTGATAGAATTTCCCTGAAATCTTATATTAAACAAAATATAAAATGATCTAATCGGGTCTCTGATTGCCCTATCATAGAAGTTTAGCAGTGCATTTTACTCGCCATTCCACGCGCTTTAAGATGCCGCATAGCCCAGTTCGCTATCTGAAATATGAGCGACGTAAATTGAACAAATGTGATAGAATTTCGCTGAATTCTTATATTAACCAAAATATAAAATGATCTAATCGGGTCTCTGTTTGCCTTATCCTAGAAGTTTAATAGTGCATTTCACTCGTCATTTCATGCGCTTTGTGATGCCGCTAACCACAATAAGCTATCTGGAATAGCAGCGACGTAAATTGAACAAATGTGATAGAATTACGCCGCATTCTTATATTAACCGTAATATAAAATGATCTTATCAGGTCTCTGTTTGCCTTATCCTAGAAGTTTAATAGTGCATTTTACTCGCCATTCCACGCGCTTTAAGATGCCGCCTAGCCCAGTACGCTACCTGAAATAGGAGCGACGTAAGTTGAACAAATGTGATAGAATTACGCTGAATTCTTATATTAACCGTAATATAAAATGATCTAATCGGGTCTCTGTTTGCCTTATCCTAGAAGTTTGATAGTGCATTTTACTCGCCATTTCATGCGCTTTGAGATGCCGCTTAGCCCAATACGCTATCTGAAATAGGAGCGACGGAAGTTGAACAAAGGTGATAGAATTTCGCTGAATTATTTTATTAACCAGGATGTAAAATGATCTTATCTGGTCTCTGTTCGCCCTAGCCCAGAAGTTTAATAGTGCATTTTACTCGCCATCCCACGCGCTTTAAGATGCGCCTAGCCGAGTACGCTATCTGAAATACGAGCGACGTAAATTGAACAAGAGTGATCGAATTTTGCTGAATTCTTAAATTAACCATAATATAAAATGATCTAATCGGGTCTCTGTTCGCCCTACCATAGAAGTTTAGTAGTGCACTTTACTCGCCATTCCACGCGCTTCAAGATTCCGCATAGCCCAGTACGCTATCTGAAATAGGAGCGACGTAAATTGAACAGATGTGATAAAATTTAGCTGACATCTTAAATTAACCATAATATAAAATGATCTAATCGGGTCTCTGTTTGCCCAACCCTAGAAGATTAATAGTGCATTTTACTCGCCACTTCATGCGCCTTCAGATGCCTCTTAGCCCAATACGCTATCTGAAATAGGAGCTACGTAAATTGAACAAATGTTATAGAATTTCCCTGAAATCTTATATTAAACAAAATATAAAATGATATACTCGGGTCACTGATTGCGCTATCATAGAAGTTTAATAGTGCGTTTTACTCGCCATTCCACGCGCTTTAAGTTGCCGCCTAGCCCAGTACGCTATCTGAAATAGGAGCGACGTAAATTGAACAAATGTGATAGAATTTTGCTGAATTCTTAAATTAACCATAACATAAAATGATCTAATCGGGTCTCTGTTTGCCCTACCCTAGACGTTTAATAGTGCATTTTCCTCGCCATTTCATGCGCTTTGAGATGCCGCTTAGCCCAATACGCTATCTGAAATACGAGCGACGTAAATTGAACAAATGTGATAGAATTTCGCTGAATTCTTATATTAACCAAAATATAAAATGATCTAATCGGGTCTCTGATTGCCCTATCATAGAAGATTACTAGTGCATTTTACTCGCCATTCCACGCGCTTTAAGATGCCTCCTAGGCCAGTACGCTATCTGAAATCGGAGCGACGTAACTTGAACAAATGTGATAGAATTACGCTGCATTCTTATATTAACCGTAATATAAAATGATCTAATCGGGTCTCTGTTTGCCCTACCCTAGAAGTTTAACAGTGCATTTTACTCGCCATTTCATGCGCTTTGAGATGCCGCATAGCCCAATACGCTATCTGAAATAGGAGCGACGTAAATTGAACAAATGTGATAGAATTTCCGTGAATTCTTATATTAACCTCAATGTAAAATGATCTAATCGGGTCTCTGTTCGCCCTACCATAGAAGTCTTATAGTGCATTTCACTCGCCATTTCATGCGCTTTGAGATGCCGCTTAGCCCAATACGCTACCTGAAATAGGAGCGACCTAAATTGAACGAATGTGATAGAATTTTGCTGAATTCTTAAATTAACCATAATATAAAATGATCTAATCGGGTCGCTGCTTGCCCTACCCTAGAAGTTTAATAGTGCATTTGACTCGTCATTTCATGCGCTTTGAGATGCCGCTTAGCCCAATACGCTATCTGAAATAGGAGCGATGTAAATTGATCAAATGTGATAGAATTTCGCTGAATTCTTTTATTAACCATAACGTAAAATGATCTAATCGGGTCTCTGTTCGCCCTAGCGTAGAAGCTTAACTGTGCATTTTATTCGTCATTGCATGCGCTTTGAGATGCCGCTTAGCCCAATACGCTATCTGAAATAGGAGCGACGTAAATTGAATAAATGTGATAGAATTTCGCTGAATTCTTATATTAACCAAAGTATAAAATGATCTAGTCTGGTCTCTGATTGCCCTATCATAGAAGGTTAATAGTGCATTTTGCTCGCCATTCGGCACGCTTTAAGATGCCGCCTAGCCCAGTACGCTGTCTGAAATAGGAGCGACGTAAATTGAACAAATGTGATAGAATCTCGCTGAATACTTATATTAACCTTAATGTAAAATGATCTAATCGTGTCTCTGTTCGCCCTACCCTAGAAGTTTAATAGTGGATTTTACTCGGCATTCCACGCGCTTTAAGATGCCGCCTATCCCAGTACGCTATCTGAAATAGGAGCGACCTAAATTGAACGAATGTGATAGAATTTTGCTGAATTCTTAAATCAACCATAATATAAAATGATCTAATCGGGTCTCTGCTTGCCCCACCCTAGAAGTTCAATAGTGCATTTTAGTCGCCATTTCATGCGCTTTGAGATGCCGCTTCGCCCAATACGCTATCTGAAATAGGAGCGACGTAAATTAAACAAATGTGATAGAATTTCCCTGATATCTTATATTAAACAAAATATAAAATGATCTAATCGGGTCTCTGATTGCCCTATAATAGAAGTTTAGCAGTGCATTTTACTCGCCATTCCACGCGCTTTAAGATGCCGCCTAGCCCAGTACGCTATTTAAATTAGGAGCGACGTAAGTTGAACAAATGTGATAGAATTTCGCTCAATTCTTAAATTAACCATAACATAAAATGATCTAATCGGGTCTCTGTTTGCCCTACCCTAGAAGTTCAATAGTGCATGTTACTCGCCATTTCTTGCGCTTTGAGATGCCGCTTTGCCCAATAAGCTATCTGAAATAGGAGCGACGTAAATTGAACAAATGTGATAGAATTTCGCTGAATTCTTATATTAACCAAAATATAAAATGATCTAATCGGGTCTCTGTTTGCCTTATCCTAGAAGTTTAATAGTGCCTTTCACTCGTCATTTCATGCGCTTTGAGACGCCGCTTCGCCCAATAAGCTATTTGAAATAGGAGCGACGTAAATTGAACAAATGTGATAGAATTTCGCTGAATTCTTAAAGTAACCTTAATATAAAATGATCTAATCGGGTCTCTGATTGCCCTAGGATAGAAGTTTAATAATGCATTTTGCTCGCCGTTTCATGCGCTTTGAGATGCCGCTGAGCCCAATACGCTATTTGAAATAGGAGCGACGTAAATTGAACAAATGTGATAGAATTTCACTGAATTCTTATATTAACCAAAATATAAAATGATCTAATCGTGTCTCTGTTCGCCCTACCATAGAAGTCTAATGGTGCATTTCACTCGCCATTTCATGCGTTTTGAGATGCCGCTTAGCCCAATACGCTATCTGAAATAGGAGCGACGTAAGTTGAACAAATGTGATAGAATTACGCTGAATTCTTATATTAACCGTAATATAAAATGATCTAATCGGGTCTCTGTTTGCCTTATCCTAGAAGTTTGATAGTGCATTTTACTCGCCATTTCATGCGCTTTGAGATGCCGCTTAGCCCAATACGCTATCTGAAATAGGAGCGACGTAAATTGAACAAATGTGATAGAATTTTGCTGAATGCTTAAATTAACCACAATATAAAATGATCTAATCGGGTCTCTGTTTGCCCTACCCTATTAGTTTAATTGTGCATTTTACTCGCCATTTCATGCGCTTTGAGATGCCGCTTATCCCAACACGCTATCTGAAATAGGAGCGACGTAAATTGAACAATTGTGATAGAATTCTGCTGAATTCTTAAATTAACCATAATATAAAATGATCTAATCGGGTCTCTGTACGCCCTACCATAGAAATCTAATAGTGCATTTTACTCGCCATTTCATGCGCTTTGAGATGCCGCTTAGCCCAATACGCTATCTGAAATAGGAGCTACGTAAATTGAACAAATGTGATAGAATTTTGCTGAATTCTTAAGTTAACCTTAATATAAAATGATCTAATCGGGTCTCTGTACGCCCTACCATAGAAATCTAATAGTGCATTTTACTCGCCATTTCATGCGCTTTGAGATGCCGCTTAGCCCAATACGCTATCTGAAATAGGAGCGACTAAAGTTGAACAAAGGTGATAGAATTTCCCTGAATTCTTATATTAACCTTAATGTAAAATGATCTAATCGGGTCTCTGTTTGCCCTACCATAGATGTCTAATAGTGCATTTCACTCGCCATTTCATGCGCTTTGAGATGCCGCTTAGCACAATACGCTATCTGAAATAGGAGCGACGTAAATTGAACAAATGTGATAGAATTTCGCTGAATTCTTAAATTGACCATAATATAAAATGATCTAATCGGGTCTCTGTTCGCCCTACCATAGAAGTCTAATAGTGCATTTTCCTCGCCATTTCATGCGCTTCGAGATGCCGCTTAGCCCAATACGCTATCTGAAATACGAGCGACGTAAATTGAACAAATGTGATAGAATTTCGCTGAATTCTTATATTAACCAAAATATAAAATGATCTAATCGGGTCTCTGATTGCCCTATCATAGAAGATTAATAGTGCATTTTACTCGCCACTCCACGCGCTTTAGGATGCCACCTCGCCCAGTACGCTATCCGAAATAGGAGCGACGTAAATTGAACAAATGTGACAGAATTTTGCTGAATTCTTAAATTAACCATAATATAAAATGATCTAATCGGGTCTGTGTTTGCCCTACCCTAGAAGTTTAATAGTGCATTTTACTCGCCATTTCATGCGCTTTGAGATGCCGCTTAGCCCAATACGCTATCTGAAATCGGAGCGACGGAAGTTGAACAAAGGTGATAGAATTTCGCTGAATTATTTTATTAACCAGGATGTAAAATGATCTAATCGGGTCTCTCTTCGCCCTACCCTAGAAGTTTAATAGTGCATTTCACTCGTCATTTCATGCGCCTTGAGATGCCGCTTAGCCCAATATGCTATCTGAAATAGGAGCGACGTAAATTGAACAAATGTGATAGAATTTCGCTGAATTCTTATATTCACCAAAATATAAAAGGATCTAATCGGGTCTCTGATTGCCCTATCATAGAAGTTTAATAGTGCAGTTTACTCGCCACTCCACGCGCTTTAAGATGCCATCTAGCCCAGTACGCTATCTGAAATAGGAGCGACGTAAATTGAACAAATGTGATAGAATTTTGCTGAATTCTTAAATTAACCATAATATAAAATGATCTAATCGGGTCACTGTTTGCCCTACCCAAGAACTTTAATTGTGCATTTCTCTCGTCATTTCATGCGCTTTGAGATGCCGCTTAGCCCAACACGCTATCTGAAATAGGAGCGACGTAAATTGAACAAATCTGATAGAATTTCCATGAAATCTTATATTAAACAAAATATAAAATGATCTAAACGGGACTCTGATTGCCCTACCATAGAAGTTTAGTAGTGCATTTTACTCGCCCTTCCACGCGCTTTAAGATGCCGCCTAGCCCAGTACACTATCTGAAATAGGAGCGACGTATGTTGAACAAATGTGATATAATTACGCTGAATTCTTATATTAACCGTAATATAAAATGATCTTATCGGGTCTCTGATTGCCCCACCCTAGAAGTTTAATAGTGCATTTTACTCGCCCTTTCGTGCGCTTTGAGATGCCGCTTGGCCCAATACGCTATCTGAAATAGGAGCGACGTAAATTGTTCAAATGTGATAGAATTTCGCTGGATTCTTATATTAACCAAAATATAAAATGAACTAATCGGGTCTCTGATTGCCCTATCATAGATGTTAAATAGTGCATTTTACTCGCCATTCCACGCGGTTTAAGCTGCCGCCTAGCCCAGTACGCTATCTGAAATAGGAGCTACGTAACTTGAACAAATGTGACAGAATTACGCTGAATTCTTATATTAACCGTAATATAAAATGATCTAATCGGGTCTCTGTTTGCCTTATCCTAGAAGTTTAATAGTGCATTTTACTCGCCATTTCATGCTTTTTGAGATGCCGCTTAGCCCAATACGCTATCTGAAATAGGAGCTACGTAAATTGAACAAATGTGATAGAATTTCGCTGAATTCTTATATTAACCAAAATATAAAATGATCTAATCGGGTCTCTGTTTGCCTTATCCTAGAAGTTTAATAGTGCATTTTACTCGCCATTCCACACGCTTTAAGATGCCGCCTAGCCCAGTACGCTGTCTGAAATAGGAGCGACGTAAATTGAACAAATGTGATAGAATCTCGCTGAATACTTATATTAACCTTAATGTAAAATGATCTAATCGGGTCTCTGTTCGCCCTACCCTAGAAGTTTAATAGTGCATTTCACTCGTCATTTCATGCGCTTTGAGATGCCGCCTAGCCCAATACGCTATCTGAAATAGGAGCGACGTAAATTGAACAAATGTGATAGAATTTCGCTGAATTCTTATATTAACCAAAGTATAAAATGATCTAGTCTGGTCTCTGATTGCCCTATCATAGAAGGTTAATAGTGCATTTTGCTCGCCATTCGGCACGCTTTAAGATGCCGCCTAGCCCAGTACGCTGTCTGAAATAGGAGCGACGTAAATTGAACAAATGTGATAGAATCTCGCTGAATACTTATATTAACCATAATGCAAAATGATTTAATCGTGTCTCTGTTCGCCCTACCCTAGAAGTTTAATAGTGGATTTTACTCGGCAGTCCACGCGTTTTAAGATGCCGCCTATCCCAGTACGCTATCTGAAATAGGAGCGACCTAAATTGAACGAATGTGATAGAATTTTGCTGAATTCTTAAATTAACCATAATATAAAATGATCTAATCGGGTCTCTGTACGCCCTACCATAGAAATCTAATAGTGCGTTTTACTCGCCATTTCATGCGCTTTGAGATGCCGCTTAGCCCAATACGCTATCTGAAATAGGAGCTACGTAAATTGAACAAATGTGATTGAATTTTGCTGAATTCTTAAGTTAACCATAATATAAAATGATCTAATCGGGTCTCTGTACGCCCTACCATAGAAATCTAATAGTGCATTTTACTCGCCATTTCATGCGCTTTGAGATGCCGCTTAGCCCAATACGCTATCTGAAATAGGAGCTACGTAAATTGAACAAATGTGATAGAATTTCGCTGAATTCTTATATTAACCGTAATATAAAATGATCTAATCGGGTCTCTGTTTGCCTTATCCTAGAAGTTTAATAGTGCATTTTACTCGCCATTCCACGCGCTTTAAGATGCCGCCTAGCCCAGTACGCTGTCTGAAATAGGAGCGACGTAAATTGAACAAATGTGATAGAATCTCGCTGAATACTTATATTAACCTTAATGTAAAATGATCTAATCGTGTCTCTGTTCGCCCGAACCTAGAAGTTTAATAGTGGATTTTACTCGGCATTCCACGCGCTTTAAGATGCCGCCTATCCCAGTACGCTATCTGAAATAGGAGCGACCTAAATTGAACGAATGTGATAGAAATTTGCTGAATTCTTAAATCAACCATAATATAAAATGATCTAATCGGGTCTCTGCTTGCCCCACCCTAGAAGTTCAATAGTGCATTTGAGTCGCCATTTCATGCGCTTTGAGATGCCGCTTCGCCCAATACGCTATCGGAAATAGGAGCGACGTAAATTAAACAAATGCGATAGAATTTCCCTGATATCTTATATTAAACAAAATATAAAATGATCTAATCGGGTCTCTGATTGCCCTATCATAGAAGTTTAGCAGTGCATTTTACTCGCCATTCCACGCGCTTTAAGATGCCGCCTAGCCCAGTACGCTATTTAAATTAGGAGCGACGTAAGTTGAACAAATGTGATAGAATTTCGCTCAATTCTTATATTAACCAAAATATAAAATGATCTAATCGGGTCTCTGTTTGCCTTATCCTAGAAGTTTAATACTGCATTTTACTCGCCATTCCACACGCTTTAAGATGCCGCCTAGCCCAGTACGCTGTCTGAAATAGGAGCGACGTAAATTGAACAAATGTGATAGAATCTCGCTGAATACTTATATCAACCTTAATGTAAAATGATCTAATCGGGTCTCTGTTCGCCCTACCCTAGAAGTTTAATAGTGCATTTCACTCGTCATTTCATGCGCTTTGAGATGCCGCCTAGCCCAATACGCTATCTGAAATAGGAGCGACGTAAATTGAACAAATGTGATAGAATTTCGCTGAATTCTTATATTAACCAAAGTATAAAATGATCTAGTCTGGTCTCTGATTGCCCTATCATAGAAGGTTAATAGTGCATTTTGCTCGCCATTCGGCACGCTTTAAGATGCCGCCTAGCCCAGTACGCTGTCTGAAATAGGAGCGACGTAAATTGAACAAATGTGATAGAATCTCGCTGAATACTTATATTAACCATAATGCAAAATGATCTAATCGTGTCTCTGTTCGCCCTACCCTAGAAGTTTAATAGTGGATTTTACTCGGCAGTCCACGCGTTTTAAGATGCCGCCTATCCCAGTACGCTATCTGAAATAGGAGCGACCTAAATTGAACGAATGTGATAGAATTTTGCTGAATTCTTAAATTAACCATAATATAAAATGATCTAATCGGGTCTCTGTACGCCCTACCATAGAAATCTAATAGTGCGTTTTACTCGCCATTTCATGCGCTTTGAGATGCCGCTTAGCCCAATACGCTATCTGAAATAGGAGCTACGTAAATTGAACAAATGTGATAGAATTTTGCTGAATTCTTAAGTTAACCATAATATAAAATGATCTAATCGGGTCTCTGTACGCCCTACCATAGAAATCTAATAGTGCATTTTACTCGCCATTTCATGCGCTTTGAGATGCCGCTTAGCCCAATACGCTATCTGAAATAGGAGCTACGTAAATTGAACAAATGTGATAGAATTTCGCTGAATTCTTATATTAACCGTAATATAAAATGATCTAATCGGGTCTCTGTTTGCCTTATCCTAGAAGTTTAATAGTGCATTTTACTCGCCATTCCACGCGCTTTAAGATGCCGCCTAGCCCAGTACGCTGTCTGAAATAGGAGCGACGTAAATTGAACAAATGTGATAGAATCTCGCTGAATACTTATATTAACCTTAATGTAAAATGATCTAATCGTGTCTCTGTTCGCCCGACCCTAGAAGTTTAATAGTGGATTTTACTCGGCATTCCACGCGCTTTAAGATGCCGCCTATCCCAGTACGCTATCTGAAATAGGAGCGACCTAAATTGAACGAATGTGATAGAATTTTGCTGAATTCTTAAATCAACCATAATATAAAATGATCTAATCGGGTCTCTGCTTGCCCCACCCTAGAAGTTCAATAGTGCATTTGAGTCGCCATTTCATGCGCTTTGAGATGCCGCTTCGCCCAATACGCTATCGGAAATAGGAGCGACGTAAATTAAACAAATGCGATAGAATTTCCCTGATATCTTATATTAAACAAAATATAAAATGATCTAATCGGGTCTCTGATTACCCTATCATAGAAGTTTAGCAGTGCATTTTACTCGCCATTCCACGCGCTTTAAGATGCCGCCTAGCCCAGTACGCTATTTAAATTAGGAGCGACGTAAGTTGAACAAATGTGATAGAATTTCGCTCAATTCTTAAATTAACCATAACATAAAATGATCTAATCGGGACTCTGTTGGCCCTACCCTAGAAGTTTAATAGTGCATTTTACTCGCCACTTCATGCGCTTTGAGATGCCGCTTAGTGCAATACGCTATCTGAAATATGAGCGACGTAAATTGAACATATGTGATAGAATTTCGCTGAATTCTTATATTAACCAAAATATAAAATGATCTAATCGGGTCTTTGTTTGCCCTACCCTAGAAGTTTAATAGTGCATTTCACTCGTCATTTCATGCGCTTTGAGATGCCGCTAAGCACAATAAGCTATTTGAAATACGAGCGACGTAAATAGAACAATTGTGATAGAATTTCGCTGAATTCTTATATTAACCAAAATATAAAATGATCTAATCGGGTCTCTGATTGCCCTATCATAGAAGTTTAGCAGTGCATTTTACTCGCCATTCCACGCGCTTTAAGATGCCGCCTAGCCCAATACGCTATCTGAAATAGGAGCGACGTAAATTGAACAAATGTGATAGAATTTCGCCGAATTCTTAAATTAACCATAATATAAAATGATCTAATCGGGTCTCTGCTTGCCCTACCCTAGAAGTTTAATAGTGCATTTTAGTCGCCATTTCATGCGCTTTGAGATGCCGCTTCGCCCAATACGCTATCTGAAATAGGAGCGACGTAAATTGAACAAATGTGATAGAATTTCGCTGAATTCTTAAAGTAACCTTAATATAAAATGATCTAATCGGGTCTCTGATTGCCCTAGGATAGAAGTTTAATAATGCATTTTGCTCGCCGTTTCATGCGCTTTGAGATGCCGCTGAGCCCAATACGCTATTTGAAATAGGAGCGACGTAAATTGAACAAATGTGATAGAATTTCACTGAATTCTTATATTAACCAAAATATAAAATGATCTAATCGTGTCTCTGTTCGCCCTACCATAGAAGTCTAATGGTGCATTTCACTCGCCATTTCATGCGTTTTGAGATGCCGCTTAGCCCAATACGCTATCTGAAATAGGAGCGACGTAAGTTGAACAAATGTGATAGAATTTCGCTGAATTCTTTTATTAACCATAATGTAAAATGATCTGCTCGGGTCTCTGTTCGCCCTAGCCTAGAAGTTTAATAGTGCATTTCACTCGTCATTTCATGCGCTTTGAGATGCCGCTGAGCCCAATAAGCTACCTCTAATAGGAGCGACGTAAGTTGAACAAATGTGATAGAATTTCCCTGAAATCTTATATTAAACAAAATATAAAATGATCTAATCGGGTCTCTGATTGCCCTATCATAGAAGTTTAGCAGTGCATTTTACTCGACATTCCACGCGCTTTAAGATGCCGCCTAGCCCAGTACGCTATCTAAATTAGGAGCGACGTAAGTTAAACAAATGTGATAGAATTTCGCTCAATTCTTAAATTAACCATAACATAAAATGATCTAATCGGGACTCTGTTGGCCCTACCCTAGAAGTTTAATAGTGCATTTTACTCGCCACTTCATGCGCTTTGAGATGCCGCTTAGTGCAATACGCTATCTGAAATATGAGCGACGTAAATTGAACATATGTGATAGAATTTCGCTGAATTCTTATATTAACCAAAATATAAAATGATCTAATCGGGTCTTTGTTTGCCCTACCCTAGAAGTTTAATAGTGCATTTCACTCGTCATTTCATGCGCTTTGAGATGCCGCTAAGCACAATAAGCTATTTGAAATACGAGCGACGTAAATAGAACAATTGTGATAGAATTTCGCTGAATTCTTATATTAACCAAAATATAAAATGATCTAATCGGGTCTCTGATTGCCCTATCATAGAAGTTTAGCAGTGCATTTTACTCGCCATTCCACGCGCTTTAAGATGCCGCCTAGCCAAATACGCTATCTGAAATAGGAGCGACGTAAATTGAACAAATGTGATAGAATTTCGCCGAATTCTTAAATTAACCATAATATAAAAAATGATCTAATCGGGTCTCTGCTTGCCCTACCCTAGAAGTTTAATAGTGCATTTTAGTCGCCATTTCATGCGCTTTGAGATGCCGCTTCGCCCAATACGCTATCTGAAATAGGAGCGACGTAAATTTAAACAAATGTGATAGAATTTCCCTGAAATCTTATATTAAACAAAATATAAAATGATCTAATCGGGTCTCTGATTGCCCTATCATAGAAGTTTAGCAGTGCATTTTACTCGCCATTCCACGCGCTTTAAGATGCCGCATAGCCAGTTCGCTATCTGAAATATGAGCGACGTAAATTGAACAAATGTGATAGAATTTCGCTGAATTCTTATATTAACCAAAATATAAAATGATCTAATCGGGTCTCTGTTTGCCTTATCCTAGAAGTTTAATAGTGCATTTCACTCGTCATTTCATGCGCTTTGTGATGCGCTAACCACAATAAGCTATCTGGAATAGCAGCGACGTAAATTGAACAAATGTGATAGAATTACGCCGAATTCTTATATTAACCGTAATATAAAATGATCTTATCAGGTCTCTGTTTGCCTTATCCTAGAAGTTTAATAGTGCATTTTACTCGCCATTCCACGCGCTTTAAGATGCCGCCTAGCCCAGTACGCTACCTGAAATAGGAGCGACGTAAGTTGAACAAATGTGATAGAATTACGCTGAATTCTTATATTAACCGTAATATAAAATGATCTAATCGGGTCTCTGTTTGCCTTATCCTAGAAGTTTGATAGTGCATTTTACTCGCCATTTCATGCGCTTTGAGATGCCGCTTAGCCCAATACGCTATCTGAAATAGGAGCGACGTAAATTGAACAAATGTGATAGAATTTTGCTGAATGCTTAAATTAACCACAATATAAAATGATCTAATCGGGTCTCTGTTTGCCCTACCCTATTAGTTTAATTGTGCATTTTACTCGCCATTTCATGCGCTTTGAGATGCCGCTTATCCCAACACGCTATCTGAAATAGGAGCGACGTAAATTGAACAATTGTGATAGAATTCTGCTGAATTCTTAAATTAACCATAATATAAAATGATCTAATCGGGTCTCTGTACGCCCTACCATAGAAATCTAATAGTGCATTTTACTCGCCATTTCATGCGCTTTGAGATGCCGCTTAGCCCAATACGCTATCTGAAATAGGAGCTACGTAAATTGAACAAATGTGATAGAATTTTGCTGAATTCTTAAGTTAACCATAATATAAAATGATCTAATCGGGTCTCTGTACGCCCTACCATAGAAATCTAATAGTGCATTTTACTCGCCAGTTCATGCGCTTTGAGATGCCGCTTAGCCCAATACGCTATCTGAAATAGGAGCTACGTAAATTGAACAAATGTGATAGAATTTCGCTGAATTATTTTATTAACCAGGATGTAAAATGATCTAATCTGGTCTCTGTTCGCCCTAGCCCAGAAGTATAATAGTGCATTTTACTCGCCATCCCACGCGCTTTAAGATGCCGCCTAGCTCAGTACGCTATCTGAAATACGAGCGACGTAAATTGAACAAGAGTGATCGAATTTTGCTGAATTCTTAAATTAACCATAATATAAAATGATCTAATCGGGTCTCTGTTCGCCCTACCATAGAAGTTTAGTAGTGCACTTTACTCGCCATTCCACGCGCTTCAAGATGCCGCATAGCCCAGTACGCTATCTGAAATAGGAGCGACGTAAATTGAACAGATGTGATAAAATTTAGCTGACATCTTAAATTAACCATAATATAAAATGATCTAATCGGGTCTCTGTTTGCCCAACCCTAGAAGATTAATAGTGCATTTTACTCGCCACTTCATGCGCCTTCAGATGCCTCTTAGCCCAATACGCTATCTGAAATAGGAGCTACGTAAATTGAACAAATGTTATAGAATTTCCCTGAAATCTTATATTAAACAAAATATAAAATGATATACTCGGGTCACTGATTGCGCTATCATAGAAGTTTAATAGTGCGTTTTACTCGCCATCCCACGCGCTTTAAGTTGCCGCCTAGCCCAGTACGCTATCTGAAATAGGAGCGACGTAAATTGAACAAATGTGATAGAATTTTGCTGAATTCTTAAATTAACCATAACATAAAATGATCTAATCGGGTCTCTGTTTGCTCTACCCTAGACGTTTAATAGTGCATTTTCCTCGCCATTTCATGCGCTTTGAGATGCCGCTTAGCCCAATACGCTATCTGAAATACGAGCGACGTAAATTGAACAAATGTGATAGAATTTCGCTGAATTCTTATATTAACCAAAATATAAAATGATCTAATCGGGTCTCTGATTGCCCTATCATAGAAGATTACTAGTGCATTTTACTCGCCATTCCACGCGCTTTAAGATGCCGCCTAGGCCAGTACGCTATCTGAAATCGGAGCGACGTAACTTGAACAAATGTGATAGAATTACGCTGCATTCTTATATTAACCGTAATATAAAATGATCTAATCGGGTCTCTGTTTGCCCTACCCTAGAAGTTTAACAGTGCATTTTACTCGCCATTTCATGCGCTTTGAGATGCCGCATAGCCCAATACGCTATCTGAAATAGGAGCGACGTAAATTGAACAAATGTGATAGAATTTCCGTGAATTTCTTATATGTAACCTCAATGTAAAATGATCTAATCGGGTCTCTGTTCGCCCTACCATAGAAGTCTTATAGTGCATTTCACTCGCCATTTCATGCGCTTTGAGATGCCGCTTAGCCCAATACGCTATCTGAAATACTAGCGACCTAAATTGAACGAATGTGATAGAATTTTGCTGAATTCTTAAATTAACCATAATATAAAATGATCTAATCGGGTCGCTGCTTGCCCTACCCTAGAAGTTTAATAGTGCATTTGACTCGTCATTTCCTGCGCTTTGAGATGCCGCTTAGCCCAATACGCTATCTGAAATAGGAGCGATGTAAATTGATCAAATGTGATAGAATTTCGCTGAATTCTTTTATTAACCATAACGTAAAATGATCTAATCGGGTCTCTGTTCGCCCTAGCGTAGAAGCTTAACTGTGCATTTTATTCGTCATTGCATGCGCTTTGAGATGCCGCTTAGCCCAATACGCTATCTGAAATAGGAGCGACGTAAATTGAACAAATGTGATAGAATTTCGCTGAATTCTTATATTAACCAAAATATAAAATGATCTAATCGGGTCTCTGTTTGCCCTATCCTAGAAGTTTAATAGTGCATTTTACTCGCCATTTCTCGCGCTTCGAGGTGCCGCTTAGCCCAATACGCTATCTGAAATATCAGCGACGTAAATTGAACAAATGTGAGAGAATCTCGCTGAATTCTTATATTAACCTTAATGTAAAATGATCTAATCGGGTCTCTGTTCGCCCTACCCTAGAAGATTAATAGTGCATTTCACTCGTCATTTCATGCGCTTTGAGATGCCGCTGAGCCCAATAAGCTATCTGAAATAGGAGCCACGTAAATTGAACGAATGTGTTAGAATTATTCTGAATTCTTAAATAAACCATAATATGAAATGATCTAAACGGGTCTCTGTTTGCCTTACCCTAGAAGTTTAACAGTGCATTTTACTCGCTATTTCATGCGCTTTGAAATGCCGGTTAGCCCAATACGCTATCTGAAATAGGAGCGACGTAAATTGAACAAATGTGATAGAATTTCCCTGAGTACTTATATTACCTTAATGTAAAATGATCTAATCGGGTCTCTCTTCGCCCTACCCTAGAAGTTTAATAGTGCATTTCACTCGTCATTTCATGCGCCTTGAGATGCCGCTTAGCCCAATATGCTATCTGAAATAGGAGCGACGTAAATTGAACAAATGTGATAGAATTTCGCTGAATTCTTATATTCACCAAAATATAAAAGGATCTAATCGGGTCTCTGATTGCCCCTATCATAGAAGTTTAATAGTGCAGTTTACTCGCCACTCCACGCGCTTTAAGATGCCATCTAGCCCAGTACGCTATCTGAAATAGGAGCGACGTAAATTGAACAAATGTGATAGAATTTTGCTGAATTCTTAAATTAACCATAATATAAAATGATCTAATCGGGTCACTGTTTGCCCTACCCAAGAACTTTAATTGTGCATTTCTCTCGTCATTTCATGCGCTTTGAGATGCCGCTTAGCCCAACACGCTATCTGAAATAGGAGCGACGTAAATTGAACAAATCTGATAGAATTTCCATGAAATCTTATATTAAACAAAATATAAAATGATCTAAACGGGACTCTGATTGCCCTACCATAGAAGTTTAGTAGTGCATTTTACTCGCCCTTCCACGCGCTTTAAGATGCCGCCTAGCCCAGTACACTATCTGAAATAGGAGCGACGTATGTTGAACAAATGTGATAGAATTACGCTGAATTCTTATATTAACCGTAATATAAAATGATCTTATCGGGTCTCTGATTGCCCCACCCTAGAAGTTTAATAGTGCATTTTACTCGCCCTTTCGTGCGCTTTGAGATGCCGCTTGGCCCAATACGCTATCTGAAATAGGAGCGACGTAAATTGTTCAAATGTGATAGAATTTCGCTGGATTCTTATATTAACCAAAATATAAAATGAACTAAATCGGGTCTCTGATTGCCCTATGCATAGATGTTAAATAGTGCATTTTACTCGCCATTCCACGCGGTTTAAGCTGCCGCCTAGCCCAGTACGCTATCTGAAATAGGAGCTACGTAACTTGAACAAATGTGACAGAATTACGCTGAATTCTTATATTAACCGTAATATAAAATGATCTAATCGGGTCTCTGTTTGCCTTATCCTAGAAGTTTAATAGTGCATTTTACTCGCCATTTCATGCTTTTTGAGATGCCGCTTAGCCCAATACGCTATCTGAAATAGGAGCTACGTAAATTGAACAAATGTGATAGAATTTCGCTGAATTCTTATATTAACCAAAATATAAAATGATCTAATCGGGTCTCTGTTTGCCTTATCCTAGAAGTTTAATACTGCATTTTACTCGCCATTCCACACGCTTTAAGATGCCGCCTAGCCCAGTACGCTGTCTGAAATAGGAGCGACGTAAATTGAACAAATGTGATAGAATCTCGCTGAATACTTATATTAACCTTACATGTAAAATGATCTAATCGGGTCTCTGTTCGCCCTACCCTAGAAGTTTAATAGTGCATTTCACTCGTCATTTCATGCGCTTTGAGATGCCGCTTAGCCCAATACGCTATCTGAAATAGGAGCGACGTAAATTGAACAAATGTGATAGAATTTCGCTGAATTCTTATATTAACCAAAGTATAAAATGATCTAGTCTGGTCTCTGATTGCCCTATCATAGAAGGTTAATAGTGCATTTTGCTCGCCATTCGGCACGCTTTAAGATGCCGCCTAGCCCAGTACGCTGTCTGAAATAGGAGCGACGTAAATTGAACAAATGTGATAGAATCTCGCTGAATACTTATATTAACCATAATGCAAAATGATCTAATCGTGTCTCTGTTCGCCCTACCCTAGAAGTTTAATAGTGGATTTTACTCGGCAGTCCACGCGTTTTAAGATGCCGCCTATCCCAGTACGCTATCTGAAATAGGAGCGACCTAAATTGAACGAATGTGATAGAATTTTGCTGAATTCTTAAATTAACCATAATATAAAATGATCTAATCGGGTCTCTGTACGCCCTACCATAGAAATCTAATAGTGCGTTTTACTCGCCATTTCATGCGCTTTGAGATGCCGCTTAGCCCAATACGCTATCTGAAATAGGAGCTACGTAAATTGAACAAATGTGATAGAATTTTGCTGAATTCTTAAGTTAACCATAATATAAAATGATCTAATCGGGTCTCTGTACGCCCTACCATAGAAATCTAATAGTGCATTTTACTCGCCATTTCATGCGCTTTGAGATGCCGCTTAGCCCAATACGCTATCTGAAATAGGAGCTACGTAAATTGAACAAATGTGATAGAATTTCGCTGAATTCTTATATTAACCGTAATATAAAATGATCTAATCGGGTCTCTGTTTGCCTTATCCTAGAAGTTTAATAGTGCATTTTACTCGCCATTCCACGCGCTTTAAGATGCCGCCTAGCCCAGTACGCTGTCTGAAATAGGAGCGACGTAAATTGAACAAATGTGATAGAATCTCGCTGAATACTTATATTAACCTTAATGTAAAATGATCTAATCGGGTCTCTGTTCGCCCTACCCTAGAAGTTTAATAGTGCATTTCACTCGTCATTTCATGCGCTTTGAGATGCCGGCTAGCCCAATACGCTATCTGAAATAGGAGCGACGTAAATTGAACAAATGTGATAGAATTTCGCTGAATTCTTATATTAACCAAAGTATAAAATGATCTAGTCTGGTCTCTGATTGCCCTATCATAGAAGGTTAATAGTGCATTTTGCTCGCCATTCGGCACGCTTTAAGATGCCGCCTAGCCCAGTACGCTGTCTGAAATAGGAGCGACGTAAATTGAACAAATGTGATAGAATCTCGCTGAATACTTATATTAACCTTAATGTAAAATGATCTAATCGTGTCTCTGTTCGCCCGACCCTAGAAGAGTAATAGTGGATTTTACTCGGCATTCCACGCGCTTTAAGATGCCGCCTATCCCAGTACGCTATCTGAAATAGGAGCGACCTAAATTGAACGAATGTGATAGAATTTTGCTGAATTCTTAAATCAACCATAATATAAAATGATCTAATCGGGTCTCTGCTTGCCCCACCCTAGAAGTTCAATAGTGCATTTGAGTCGCCATTTCATGCGCTTTGAGATGCCGCTTCGCCCAATACGCTATCGGAAATAGGAGCGACGTAAATTAAACAAATGCGATAGAATTTCCCTGATATCTTATATTAAACAAAATATAAAATGATCTAATCGGGTCTCTGATTGCCCTATCATAGAAGTTTAGCAGTGCATTTTACTCGCCATTCCACGCGCTTTAAGATGCCGCCTAGCCCAGTACGCTATTTAAATTAGGAGCGACGTAAGTTGAACAAATGTGATAGAATTTCGCTCAATTCTTAAATTAACCATAACATAAAATGATCTAATCGGGACTCTGTTGGCCCTACCCTAGAAGTTTAATAGTGCATTTTACTCGCCACTTCATGCGCTTTGAGATGCCGCTTAGTGCAATACGCTATCTGAAATATGAGCGACGTAAATTGAACATATGTGATAGAATTTCGCTGAATTCTTATATTAACCAAAATATAAAATGATCTAATCGGGTCTTTGTTTGCCCTACCCTAGAAGTTTAATAGTGCATTTCACTCGTCATTTCATGCGCTTTGAGATGCCGCTAAGCACAATAAGCTATTTGAAATACGAGCGACGTAAATAGAACAATTGTGATAGAATTTCGCTGAATTCTTATATTAACCAAAATATAAAATGATCTAATCGGGTCTCTGATTGCCCTATCATAGAAGTTTAGCAGTGCATTTTACTCGCCATTCCACGCGCTTTAAGATGCCGCCTAGCCCAATACGCTATCTGAAATAGGAGCGACGTAAATTGAACAAATGTGATAGAATTTCGCCGAATTCTTAAATTAACCATAATATAAAATGATCTAATCGGGTCTCTGCTTGCCCTACCCTAGAAGTTTAATAGTGCATTTTAGTCGCCATTTCATGCGCTTTGAGATGCCGCTTCGCCCAATACGCTATCTGAAATAGGAGCGACGTAAATTAAACAAATGTGATAGAATTTCCCTGAAATCTTATACTAAACAAAATATAAAATGATCTAATCGGGTCTCTGATTGCCCTATCATAGAAGTTTAGCAGTGCATTTTACTCGCCATTCCACGCGCTTTAAGATGCCGCATAGCCCAGTTCGCTATCTGAAATATGAGCGACGTAAATTGAACAAATGTGATAGAATTTCGCTGAATTCTTATATTAACCAAAATATAAAATGATCTAATCGGGTCTCTGTTTGCCTTATCCTAGAAGTTTAATAGTGCATTTCACTCGTCATTTCATGCGCTTTGTGATGCCGCTAACCACAATAAGCTATCTGGAATAGCAGCGACGTAAATTGAACAAATGTGATAGAATTACGCCGAATTCTTATATTAACCGTAATATAAAATGATCTTATCAGGTCTCTGTTTGCCTTATCCTAGAAGTTTAATAGTGCATTTTACTCGCCATTCCACGCGCTTTAGGATGCCGCCTAGCCCAGTACGCTACCTGAAATAGGAGCGACGTAAGTTGAACAAATGTGATAGAATTACGCTGAATTCTTATATTAACCGTAATATAAAATGATCTAATCGGGTCTCTGTTTGCCTTATCCTAGATGTTTGATAGAGCATTTTACTCGCCATTTCTTGCGCTTTGAGATGCCGCTTAGCCCAATACGCTATCTGAAATAGGAGCGACGTAAATTGAACAAATGTGATAGAATTTTGCTGAATGCTTAAATTAACCACAATATAAAATGATCTAATCGGGTCTCTGTTTGCCCTACCCTATTAGTTTAATTGTGCATTTTACTCGCCATTTCATGCGCTTTGAGATGCCGCTTATCCCAATACGCTATCTGAAATAGGAGCGACGTAAATTGAACAAATGTGATAGAATTTTGCTGAATTCTTAAATTAACCATAATATAAAATGATCTAATCGGGTCTCTGTACGCCCTACCATAGAAATCTAATAGTGCATTTTACTCGCCATTTCATGCGCTTTGAGATGCCGCTTAGCCCAATACGCTATCTGAAATAGGAGCTACGTAAATTGAACAAATGTGATAGAATTTTGCTGAATTCTTAAGTTAACCATAATATAAAATGATCTAATCGGGTCTCTGTACGCCCTACCATAGAAATCTAATAGTGCATTTTACTCGCCATTTCATGCGCTTTGAGATGCCGCTTAGCCCAATACGCTATCTGAAATAGGAGCGACTAAAGTTGAACAAAGGTGATAGAATTTCCCTGAATTCTTATATTAACCTTAATGTAAAATGATCTAATCGGGTCTCTGTTTGCCCTACCATAGATGTCTAATAGTGCATTTCACTCGCCATTTCATGCGCTTTGAGATGCCGCTTAGCGCAATACGCTATCTGAAATAGGAGCGACGTAAATTGAACAAATGTGATAGAATTTCGCTGAATTGTTAAATTAACCATAATATAAAATGATCTAATCGGGTCTCTGTTCGCCCTACCATAGAAGTCTAATAGTGCATTTTCCTCGCCATTTCATGCGCTTCGAGATGCCGCTTAGCCCAATACGCTATCTGAAATACGAGCGACGTAAATTGAACAAATGTGATAGAATTTCGCTGAATTCTTATATTAACCAAAATATAAAATGATCTAATCGGGTCTCTGATTGCCCTATCATAGAAGATTAATAGTGCATTTTACTCGCCACTCCACGCGCTTTAGGATGCCGCCTCGCCCAGTACGCTATCCGAAATAGGAGCTACGTAAATTGAACAAATGTGACAGAATTTTGCTGAATTCTTAAATTAACCATAATATAAAATGATCTAATCGAGTCTGTGTTTGCCCTACCCTAGAAGTTTAATAGTGCATTTTACTCGCCATTCCATGCGCTTTGAGATGCCGCTTAGCCCAATACGCTATCTGAAATAGGAGCGACGGAAGTTGAACAAAAGTGATAGAATTTCGCTGAATTATTTTATTAACCAGGATGTAAAATGATCTAATCTGGTCTCTGTTCGCCCTAGCCCAGAAGTTTAATAGTGCATTTTACTCGCCATTCCACGCGCTTTAAGATGCCGCCTAGCCCAGTACGCTATCTGAAATACGAGCGACGTAAATTGAGCAAGAGTGATCGAATTTTGCTGAATTCTTAAATTAACCATAATATAAAATGATCTAATCGGGTCTCTGTTCGCCCTACCATAGAAGTTTAGTAGTGCACTTTACTCGCCATTCCACGCGCCTCAAGATGCCGCATAGCCCAGTACGCTATCTGAAATAGGAGCGACGTAAATTGAACAGATGTGATAAAATTTAGCTGACATCTTAAATTAACCATAATATAAAATGATCTAATCGGGTCTCTGTTTGCCCAACCCTAGAAGATTAATAGTGCATTTTACTCGCCACTTCATGCGCCTTCAGATGCCTCTTAGCCCAATACGCTATCTGAAATAGGAGCTACGTAAATTGAACAAGTGTTATAGAATTTCCCTGAAATCTTATATTAAACAAAATATAAAATGATATACTCGGGTCACTGATTGCGCTATCATAGAAGTTTAATAGTGCGTTTTACTCGCCATTCCACGCGCTTTAAGTTGCCGCCTAGCCCAGTACGCTATCTGAAATAGGAGCGACGTAAATTGAACAAATGTGATAGAATTTTGCTGAATTCTTAAATTAACCATAACCTAAAATGATCTAATCGGGTCTCTGTTTGCCCTACCCTAGACGTTTAATAGTGCATTTTCCTCGCCATTTCATGCGCTTTGAGATGCCGCTTAGCCCAATACGCTATCTGAAATACGAGCGACGTAAATTGAACAAATGTGATAGAATTTCGCTGAATTCTTATATTAACCAAAATATAAAATGATCTAATCGGGTCTCTGATTGCCCTATCATAGAAGATTAATAGTGCATTTTACTCGCCACTCCACGCGCTTTAGGATGCCGCCTCGCCCAGTACGCTATCCGAAATAGGAGCGACGTAAATTGAACAAATGTGACAGAATTTTGCTGAATTCTTAAATTAACCATAATATAAAATGATCTAATCGGGTCTGTGTTTGCCCTACCCTAGAAGTTTAATAGTGCATTTTACTCGCCATTTCATGCGCTTTGAGATGCCGCTTAGCCCAATACGCTATCTGAAATAGGAGCGACGGAAGTTGAAGAAAGGTGATAGAATTTCGCTGAATTATTTTATTAACCAGGATGTAAAATGATCTAATCTGGTCTCTGTTCGCCCTAGCCCAGAAGTTTAATAGTGCATTTTACTCGCCATTCCACGCGCTTTAAGATGCCGCCTAGCCCAGTACGCTATCTGAAATACGAGCGACGTAAGTTGAACAAGAGTGATCGAATTTTGCTGAATTCTTAAATTAACCATAATATAAAATGATCTAATCGGGTCTCTGTTCGCCCTACCATAGAAGTTTAGTAGTGCACTTTACTCGCCATTCCACGCGCTTCAAGATGCCGCATAGCCCAGTACGCTATCTGAAATAGGAGCGACGTAAATTGAACAGATGTGATAAAATTTAGCTGACATCTTAAATTAACCATAATATAAAATGATCTAATCGGGTCTCTGTTTGCCCAACCCTAGAAGATTAATAGTGCATTTTACTCGCCACTTCATGCGCCTTCAGATGCCTCTTAGCCCAATACGCTATCTGAAATAGGAGCTACGTAAATTGAACAAGTGTTATAGAATTTCCCTGAAATCTTATATTAAACAAAATATAAAATGATATACTCGGGTCACTGATTGCGCTATCATAGAAGTTTAATAGTGCGTTTTACTCGCCATTCCACGCGCTTTAAGTTGCCGCCTAGCCCAGTACGCTATCTGAAATAGGAGCGACGTAAATTGAACAAATGTGATAGAATTTTGCTGAATTCTTAAATTAACCGTAACATAAAATGATCTAATCGGGTCTCTGTTTGCCCTACCCTAGACGTTTAATAGTGCATTTTCCTCGCCATTTCATGCGCTTGAGATGCCGCTTAGCCCAATACGCTATCTGAAATACGAGCGACGTAAATTGAACAAATGTGATAGAATTTCGCTGAATTCTTATATTAACCAAAATATAAAATGATCTAATCGGGTCTCTGATTGCCCTACCATAGAAGTTTAGTAGTGCATTTTACTCGCCCTTCCACGCGCTTTAAGATGCCGCCTAGCCCAGTACACTATCTGAAATAGGAGCGACGTATGTTGAACAAATGTGATATAATTACGCTGAATTCTTATATTAACCGTAATATAAAATGATCTAATCGGGTCTCTGTTTGCATTACCATAGAAGTTTAATAGTGCATTTTACTCGCCATTTCATGCGCTTTGAGATGCCGCTTAGCCCAATACGCTATCTGCAATAGGATCGACGTAAATTGTACAAATGAGATAGAATTTCGCTGAATTCTTAAATTAACCATAATATAAAGTGATCTAAACTGGTCTCTGTTTGCCCCACCCTAGAAGTTTAATAGTGCATTTCACTCGTCATTTCATGCGCTTTGAGTTGCCGCTTAGCCCAATAAGCTATCTGAAATAGGAGCGACGTAAATTGAACAAATGTGATAGAACATCGCTGAATTCTTATATTAACCGTAATATAAAATGATCTTATCGGGTCTCTGATTGCCCCACCCTAGAAGTTTAATAGTGCATTTTACTCACCCTTTCGTGCGCTTTGAGATGCCGCTTGGCCCAATACGCTATCTGAAATAGGAGCGACGTAAATTGTTCAAATGTGATAGAATTTCGCTGGATTCTTATATTAACCAAAATATAAAATGAACTAATCGGGTCTCTGATTGCCCTATCATAGATGTTAAATAGTGCATTTTACTCGCCATTCCACGCGGTTTAAGCTGCCGCCTAGCCCAGTACGCTATCTGAAATAGGAGCTACGTAACTTGAACAAATGTGACAGAATTACGCTGAATTCTTATATTAACCGTAATATAAAATGATCTAATCGGGTCTCTGTTTGCCTTATCCTAGAAGTTTAATAGTGCATTTTACTCGTCATTTCATGCGCTTTGAGATGCCGCTTAGCCCAATAAGGTATCTGAAATAGGAGCGATGTAACTTGAACAAATCTGATAGAATTTCGCTGAATTCTTAAATTAACCATAATATGAAATGACCTAATCGGGTCTCTGTTTGCCCTACCCTAGAAGTTTAATAGAGCATTTTACTCGTCATTTCATGCGGTTTGAGATGCCGCCTAGCCCAGTACGCTATCTGAAATAGGAGCGACGTAAATTGAACAAATGTGATAGAATTTCGCTGAATTCTTTTATTTACCATAATGTTAAATGATCTAATCGGGTCTCTGTTCGCCCTAGCGTAGAAGCTTAACAGTGCATTTTATTCGTCATTTCATGCGCCTTGAGATGCCGCTTAGCCCAATACGCTATCTGAAATAGGAGCGACGCAAATTGAACAAATTCGATAGAATATCGCTGAATTCTTATATTAACCATAATATAAAATGATGTAATCGCGTCTCTGCTCGACCTACCCAAGAAGTTTAATAGTGCATTTCTCTCGTCATTTCATGCGCTTTGAGATGCCGCTTAGCCCAATAGCTATCTGAAATAGGAGCGACGTAAATTGAACAAATGTGATAGAATTTCCCTGAAATCTTATATTAACCGTAATATAAAATGATCTAATCGGCTCTCTGTTTGCATTACCCTCGAAGTTTAATAGTGCATTTTACTCGCCATTCCACGCGCTTTAAGATGCCGCCTATCCGAGTACGCTTTCTGAAATAGGAGCGACGTAAGTTGAACAAATGTGATAGAATAACGCTGAATTCTTATATTAACCGTAATATAAAATGGTCTAATCAGGTCTCCGTTTGCCTTATCCTAGAAGTTTAATAGTGCATTTTACTCGCCATTCCACGCGCTTTAAGATACCGCGTAGCCCAGTACGCTATCTGAAATAGGAGCGACGTAAATTGAACAAATGTGATAGAATTTTGCTGAATTCTTAAATTAACCATAATAAAAAATGATGTAATCGGGTCTCTGATTGCCCTACCCTAGAAGTTTAATAGTGCATTTTACGAGCCATTTCTTGCGCTTTGAGATGCAGCTTAGCCCAATACGCTATCCGAAATAGGAGCGACGTAAATTGAACAAATGTGATAGAATTCGCTGAATTCTTATATTAACCAAAATATAAAATGATCTAATCGGGTCTCTGATTGCCCTATCATAGATGTTTAAGAGTGCATTTTACTCGCCATTCCGCGCGCTTTGAGATGCCGCCTAGCCCAGTACGCTATCTGAAATAGGAGTGACGTAAGTTGAACAAATGTGATAGAATTACGCTGAATTCTTATATTAACCGTAATATAAAATGGTCTAATGTGGTCTCTGTTTGCCCTACCCTAGAAGTTTAATAGTGCATTTTACTCGCCCTTTCGTGCGCTGTGAGATGCCGCTTAGCCCAACTCGCTATCAGAAATTGGAGCGACGTAAATTGAACAAATGTGATAGAATTTCGCTGAATTCTTATATTAACCGTAATATAAAATGATCTAATCGGGTCTCTGTTTGCCTTACCCTAGAAGTTTAATAGCGCATTTTACTCGCCATTTCATGCGCTTTGAGATGCCGCTTAGCCCAATATGCTATCTGATATAGGAGCGACGTAAATTGAACAAATGTGATAGAATTACGCTGAATTCTTATATTAACCAAAATATAAAATGATCTAATCGGGTCTCTGATTGCCCTATCATAGAAGATTAATAGTGCATTTTACTCGCCATTCCACGCGCTTTAAGATGCCGCCTAGCCCAGTATGCTATCTGAAATAGGAACGACGTAAATTGAACAAATGTGATAGAATTTTGCTGAATTCTTAAATTAACCATAATATAAAATGATCTAATCGGGTCTCTGATTGCCCTACCCTAGAAGTTTAATAGTGCATTTTACTCGCCATTCCACGCGCTTTAAGATGCCGCCTAGCCCAGTACGCTATCTGAAATAGGAGCTACGTAAGTTGAACAAATGTCACAGAATTACGCTGAATTCTTATATTAACCAAAATATAAAATGATCTAATCCGGTCTCTGTTTGCCCTACCCTAGAAGTTGAATAGTGCATTGTACGAGCCATTTCTTGCGCTTTGAGATGCAGCTT
Source organism: Macropis europaea (assembly GCA_916610135.2). Taxonomy (NCBI): domain Eukaryota; kingdom Metazoa; phylum Arthropoda; class Insecta; order Hymenoptera; family Melittidae; genus Macropis; species Macropis europaea. The sequence goes on along the minus strand of CAKAJE020001709.1, from coordinate 11 downwards.
AGCCCAATACG
>CAKAJE020001708.1:0-42441 GCA_916610135.2 Macropis europaea | reverse complement strand
TTACGTCGCTCCTATTTCAGATAGCGTACTGGGCTAGGCGGCATCTTAAAGCGCGTGGAAGGGCGAGTAAAATGCATTACTAAACTACTATGATAGGGCAATCAGAGACCCGATTAGGTCATTTTATATTTTGGTTAATTTAAGAATTCAGCTAAATTCTATCACATTTGCTCAATTTACATCGCTCCCATTTCAGATAGCTTATTGGGCTAAGCTGGATCTCAAAGCGCATGAAATGGCGAGTAAAATGCACTATTAAACTTCTAGGATAAGGCAAACAGAGACCCGATTAGATCATTTTATGTTACGGTTAATACAAGATTTCAGCGTAATTCTATCACATTTGTTCAAGTTACGTCGCTCCTATTTCAGATAGCGTACTGGGCTAGGCGGCATCTTAAAGCGCGTGGAAGGGCGAGTAAAATGCACTACTAAACTACTATGATAGGGCAATCAGAGACCCGATTAGGTCATTTTATATTTTGGTTAATTTAAGAATTCAGCTAAATTCTATCACATTTGCTCAATTTACATCGCTCCCATTTCAGATAGCTTATTGGGCTAAGCTGGATCTCAAAGCGCATGAAAGGGCGAGTAAAATGCACTATTAAACTTCTAGGATAAGGCAAACAGAGACCCGATTAGATCATTTTATGTTACGGTTAATATAAGAATTCAGCGTAATTCTATCACATTTGTTCAAGTTACGTCGCTCCTATTTCTGATAGCGTACTGGGCTAGGCGGCATCTTAAAGCGCGTGGAATGGCAGGTAAAATGCACTATTAAAGTTCAATGATAGGGCAATCAGAGACCCGATTAGATCATTTTATGTTTTGGTTAATATAAGAATTCAGCGAAATTCTATCACATTTGTTCAATTTACGTCGCTCCTATTTCAGATAGCGTATTGGGGTAAGCTGCATCTCAAAGCGCAAGACATGGCGAGTAAAATGCACTACTAAACTTCTAGGGTAGGGCAAACAAAGACCCGATTAAATCATTTTATATTATGGTTAATTTAAGAATTCAGCGAAATTCTATCACATTTGTTCAATTTACGTCGCTCCTATTACAGATAGCTTATTGTGCTTAGCGGCATCTCAAAGCGCATGAACTGACGAGTGAAATGCACTATTAAACTTCTAGGGTTGGTCGAAGAAAGACCCGATTAGATCATTTTACATTAAGGTTAATATAAGATTTCAGGGACATTCTATCACATTTGTTTAATTTACGTCGCTGCTATTTCAGATAGCGTATTGGGCTAAGCTGCATCTCAAAGCGCATGAAATGGCGAATAAAATGCACTATTAAACTTCTAGGCGAGGGCGAACAGAGACCCGATTAGATCATTTTACATTTTGGTTAATAAAAGAATTCAGCGAAATTCTATCACATTTGCTCAATTTACGTCGCTCCTATTACAGATAGCTTATTGTGCTTAGCGGCATCTCACAACGCATGAAGTGACGAGTGAAATGCACTATTAAACTTCTAGGGTAGGGCAAACAGAGACCCGATTAGATCATTTTATATTATGGTTAATTTAAGAATTCAGCAAAATTCTATCACATTTGTTCAATTTACGTCGCTCCTATTTCAGATAGCGTACTGGGCTAGGCGGCATCCTAAAGCGCGCGGAATGGCGAGTAAAATGCACGATTAAACTTCTATGCTAGGGCAATCAGAGACCCGATTAGATCATTTTATATTTTGTTTAATATAAGATTTCAGGGAAATTCTATCACATTTGTTCAATTTACGTCGCTCCTATTTCAGATAGCGTACTGGGCTATGCGGCATGTTAAAGCGCGTGGAAAGGCGAGTAAAATGCACTATTAAACTTCTATGATAGGGCAATCAGAGACCCGATTAGATCATTTTATATTACGGTTAATATAAGAATTCAGCGTAATTCTATCACATTTGTTCAACTTACGTCGCTCCTATTTCAGATAGCGTACAGGGCTAGGCGGCATCTTAAAGCGCGTGGAAGGGCGAGTAAAATGCACTACTAAACTTCTAGGGTAGGTCAAACAGAGACCCGATTAGATCATTTTATATTATGGTTAATTTAAGAATTCAGCAAAATTCTATCACATTTGTTCAATTTACGTTGCTCCTATTTCAGATAGCGTACTGTGCTAGGCGGCATCCTAAAGCGCGCGGAATGGCGAGTAAAATGCACTATTAAACTTCTATGCTAGGGCAATCAGGGACCCGATTAGACCATTTTATATTTTGTTTAATATAAGATGTCAGGGAAATTCTATCACGTTCGTTCAATTTACGTCGCTCCTATTTCAGATAGCGTACTGGGCTAGGCGGCATATTAAAGCGCGTGGAAAGGCGAGTAAAATGCACTATTAAACTTCTATGATAGGGCAATCAGAGACCCGATTAGATCATTTTATGTTACGGTTAATATAAGAATTCAGCGAAATTCTATCACATTTGTTCAATTTACGTCGCTCCTATTACAGATAGCTTATTGTGCTTAGCGGCATCTCAAAGCGCATGAAGTGACGAGTGAAATGCACTATTAAACTTCTAGGGTTGGTCGAAGAAAGACCCAATTAGATCATTATACATTAAGGTTAATATAAGAATTCAGGGAAATTCTATCACATTTGTTCAATTTACGTCGCTCCTATTTCAGATAGCGTATTGGGCTAAGCGGCATCTCAAAGCGCATGAAATGGCGAGTAAAATGCACTATTAAACTTCTATGATAGGGCAATCAGAGACCCGATTAGATCATTTTATATTTTGTTTAATAATAGAAATCAGCGAAATTCTATCACATTTGTTCAACTTACGTCGCTGATATTTCAGATAGCGTATTGGTCTATGCGGCATCGCAAAGCGCAAGAAATGGCGAGTAAAATGCACTATTAAACTTCTATGATAGGGCAATCAGAGACCCGATTAGATCATTTTACATTTTGTTTAATATAAGATTTCAGGGACATTCTATCACATTTGTTTAATTTACGTCGCTGCTATTTCAGATAGCGTATTGGGCTAAGCGGCATCTCAAAGCGCATGAAATGGCGAATAAAATGCACTATTAAACTTCTAGGCGAGGGCGAACAGAGACCCGATTAGATCATTTTACATTTTGCTTAATAAAAGAATTCAGCGAAATTCTATCACATTTGCTCAATTTACGTCGCTCCTATTACAGATAGCTTATTGTGCTTAGCGGCATCTCAAAGCGCATGAAGTGACGAGTGAAATGCACAATTAAACTTCTAGGGTTGGTCGAAGAAAGACCCAATTAGATCATTTTACATTAAGGTTAATATAAGAATTCAGGGAAATTCTATCACATTTGTTCAATTTACGTCGCTCCTATTTCAGATAGCGTATTGGGCTAAGCGGCATCTCAAAGCGCATGAAATGGCGAATAAAATGAGCTATTAATCTTCTAGGCTAGGGCGAACAGAGACCCGATTAGATCATTTTACATTATGGTTAATAAAAGAATTCAGCGAAATTCTATCACATTTGTTCAACTTACGTCGCTGATATTTCAGATAGCGTATTGGGCTATGCGGCATCGCAAAGCGCAAGAAATGGCGAGTAAAATGCACTCCTAAACTTCTATGATAGGGCAATCGGAGACCCGATTAGATCATTTTACATTTTGTTTAATATAAGATTTCAGGGACATTCTATCACATTTGTTTAATTTACGTCGCTGCTATTTCAGATAGCGTATTGGGCTAAGCTGCATCTCAAAGCGCATGAAATGGCGAATAAAATGCACTATTAAACTTCTAGGCGAGGGCGAACAGAGACCCGATTAGATCATTTTACATTTTGGTTAATAAAAGAATTCAGCGAAATTCTATCACATTTGCTCAATTTACGTCGCTCCTATTACAGATAGCTTATTGTGCTTAGCGGCATCTCACAACGCATGAAGTGACGAGTGAAATGCACTATTAAACTTCTAGGGTAGGGCAAACAGAGACCCGATTAGATCATTTTATATTATGGTTAATTTAAGAATTCAGCAAAATTCTATCACATTTGTTCAATTTACGTCGCTCCTATTTCAGATAGCGTACTGGGCTAGGCGGCATCCTAAAGCGCGCGGAATGGCGAGTAAAATGCACGATTAAACTTCTATGCTAGGGCAATCAGAGACCCGATTAGATCATTTTATATTTTGTTTAATATAAGATTTCAGGGAAATTCTATCACATTTGTTCAATTTACGTCGCTCCTATTTCAGATAGCGTACTGGGCTATGCGGCATGTTAAAGCGCGTGGAAAGGCGAGTAAAATGCACTATTAAACTTCTATGATAGGGCAATCAGAGACCCGATTAGATCATTTTATATTTTGGTTAATATAAGAATTCAGCGAAATTCTATCACATTTGTTCAATTTACGTCGCTCCTATTACAGATAGCTTATTGTGCTTAGCGGCATCTCAAAGCGCATGAAGTGACGAGTGAAATGCACTATTAAACTTCTAGGGTTGGTCGAAGAAAGACCCAATTAGATCATTATACATTAAGGTTAATATAAGAATTCAGGGAAATTCTATCACATTTGTTCAATTTACGTCGCTCCTATTTCAGATAGCGTATTGGGCTAAGCGGCATCTCAAAGCGCATGAAATGGCGAGTAAAATGCACTATTAAACTTCTATGATAGGGCAATCAGAGACCCGATTAGATCATTTTATATTTTGTTTAATAATAGAAATCAGCGAAATTCTATCACATTTGTTCAACTTACGTCGCTGATATTTCAGATAGCGTATTGGTCTATGCGGCATCGCAAAGCGCAAGAAATGGCGAGTAAAATGCACTCTTAAACTTCTATGATAGGGCAATCAGAGACCCGATTAGATCATTTTACATTTTGTTTAATATAAGATTTCAGGGACATTCTATCACATTTGTTTAATTTACGTCGCTGCTATTTCAGATAGCGTATTGGGCTAAGCGGCATCTCAAAGCGCATGAAATGGCGAATAAAATGCACTATTAAACTTCTAGGCGAGGGCGAACAGAGACCCGATTAGATCATTTTACATTTTGCTTAATAAAAGAATTCAGCGAAATTCTATCACATTTGCTCAATTTACGTCGCTCCTATTACAGATAGCTTATTGTGCTTAGCGGCATCTCAAAGCGCATGAAGTGACGAGTGAAATGCACAATTAAACTTCTAGGGTTGGTCGAAGAAAGACCCAATTAGATCATTTTACATTAAGGTTAATATAAGAATTCAGGGAAATTCTATCACATTTGTTCAATTTACGTCGCTCCTATTTCAGATAGCGTATTGGGCTAAGCGGCATCTCAAAGCGCATGAAATGGCGAATAAAATGAGCTATTAATCTTCTAGGCTAGGGCGAACAGAGACCCGATTAGATCATTTTACATTATGGTTAATAAAAGAATTCAGCGAAATTCTATCACATTTGTTCAACTTACGTCGCTGATATTTCAGATAGCGTATTGGGCTATGCGGCATCGCAAAGCGCAAGAAATGGCGAGTAAAATGCACTCCTAAACTTCTATGATAGGGCAATCGGAGACCCGATTAGATCATTTTACATTTTGTTTAATATAAGATTTCAGGGACATTCTATCACATTTGTTTAATTTACGTCGCTGCTATTTCAGATAGCGTATTGGGCTAAGCGGCATCTCAAAGCGCATGAAATGGCGAATAAAATGCACTATTAAACTTCTAGGCGAGGGCGAACAGAGACCCGATTAGATCATTTTACATTTTGCTTAATAAAAGAATTCAGCGAAATTCTATCACATTTGCTCAATTTACGTCGCTCCTATTACAAATAGCTTATTGTGCTTAGCGGCATCTCAAAGCGCATGAAGTGACGTGTGAAATGCACTATTAAACTTCTAGGGTAGAGCAAACAGAGTCCCGATTAGATCATTTTATATTATGGTTAATTTAGGAATTCAGCAAAATTCTATCACATTTGTTCAATTTACGTCGCTCCTATTTCAGATAGCGTACTGGGCTAGGCGGCATCCTAAAGCGCGCGGAATGGCGAGTAAAATGCACTATTAAACTTCTATGCTAGGGCAATCAGAGACCCGAATAGATCATTTTATATTTTGTTTAATATAAGATTTCAGGGAAATTCTATCACATTTGTTCAATTTACGTCGCTCCTATTTCAGATAGCGTACTGGGCTAGGCGGCATCTTAAAGCGCGTGGAAAGGCGAGTAGAATGCACTATTAAACTTCTATGATAGGGCAATCAGAGACCCGATTAGATCATTTAATATTTTGGTTAATATAAGAATTCAGCGTAATGCTATCACATTTGTTCAATTTACGTCGCTCCTATTACAGACAGCTTATTGGGCTAAGTGGCATCTCAAAGCCCATGAAATGGCGATTAAAATGCACTATTAAACATCTAGGGTAAGGCAAACAGATACCCGATTAGATCATTTTATATTACGGTTAATATAAGAATTCAGCGTAATTCTATCACATTTGTTCAACTTACGTCGCTCCTATTTTAGATAGCGTACTGGGCTAGGCGGCATCTTAAAGCGCGTGGAAGGGCGAGTAAACTGCACTACTAAACTTCTAGGGTAGGGCAAACAGAGACCCGATTAGATCATTTTATATTACGGTTAATATAAGAATGCAGCGTAATTCTATCACATTTGCTCAACTTTCGTCGCTCCTATTTCAGATAGCGTACAGGGCTAGGCGGCATCTTAAAGCGCGTGGAAGGGCGAGTAAAATTCACTACTAAACTTCTAGGGTAGGGCAAACAGAGACCCGATTAGATCATTTTATATTATGGTTAATATAAGAATTCAGCAAAATTCGATCACATTTGTTCAATTTATGTCGCTCCTATTTCAGATAGCGTACTGGGCTAGGCGGCATCTTAAAGCGCGTGGAAGGGTGAGTAAAATGCACTCCTAATCTTCCATGATAGGGCAATCAGAGACCCGATTAGATCATTTTATATTTTGTTTTATATAAGATTTCAGGGAAATTCTATCACATTTGTTCAATTTACGTCGCTCCTATTTCAGATAGCATATTGGGCTAAGCGGCACCTCAAAGCGCATGAAATGGCGAGTGAAATGCAATATTAAACTTCTAGGGTAGGGCAAACAGAGACCCGATTAGATCATTTTATATTACGGTCAATTTAAGAATTCAGCATAATTCTTTCTCATTTCTTCAATTTACGTCGCTCCTATTTCAGATAGCTTATTGATGTTAGCGGAATCTCGAAGCGCATGAAATGACAAGTGAAATGCACTATTAAACTTCTAGGGTAGGGCAAATAGAGACCCGATTAGATGATTTTATATTATGGTTAATTTAAGAATTCAGCGAAATTCTATCACATTTGTTCAATTTACGTGGCTCCTATTAAAGATAGCGTATTGGGCTAAGCGGCATCTGAAAGCGCATGAAATGGCGAGTAAAATGCACTATTAAACTTCTAGGGTAAGGCAAACAGATACCCGATTAGATCATTTTATATTACGGTTAATATAAGAATTCAGCGTAATTCTATCACATTTGTTCAACTTACGTCGCTCCTATTTCAGATAGCGTACTGGGCTAGGCGGCATCTTAAAGCGCGTGGAATGGCGAGTAAAATGCACTATTAAACTTCTATGATAGGGCAATCAGAGACCCGATTAGATCATTTTATATTACGGTTAATATAAGAATTCAGCGTAATTCTGTCACATTTGTTCAACTTACGTAGCTCCTATTTCAGATAGCGTATTGGGCTAAGCGGCATCTCAAAGCGCATGAAATGGCGAGTAAAATGCACTATTAAACGTCTAGTGTAGGGCAATCAGAGACCCGATTAGATCATTTTATATTATGCTTAATTTAAGAATTCAGCAAAATTCTATCACATTTGTTTAATTTACGTCGCTCCTATTTCAGATAGCGTATTGGGCTAAGCGGCATCTCAAAGCGCATGAAATGACGAGTGAAATGCACTATTAAACTTCTAGGGTAGGGCGAACAGAGACCAGATTAGATCATTTTACATAAAGGTTAATATAAGAATTCAGCGTAATTCTGTCACATTTGTTCAACTTACGTAGCTCCTATTTCAGATAGCGTACTGGGCTAGGCGGCATCTTAAAGCGCGTAGAATGGCGAGTAAAATGCACTATTAAACTTCTATGATAGGGCAATCAGAGACCCGATTAGATCATTTTGTATTTTGGTTAATATAAGAATTCAGCGAAATTCTATCACATTTGTTCAATTTACGTCGCTCCTATTTCAGGTAGCGTATTGGGCTAAGCGGCATCTCAAAGCGCATGAAATGGCGAGTAAAATGCACTATTAAACTTCAAGGGTAGGGCAAACAGAGACCCGATTAGATCATTTTATATTATGGTTAATTTAAGAATTCAGAAAAATTCTATCACATTTGTTCAATTTACGTCGTTCCTATTTCAGATAGCGTATTGGGGTAAGCGGCATCTCAAAGCGCATTGATTGACGAGTGAAATGCTCTATTAAACTTCTAGGGTAGGGCAAATAGAGACCCGATTAGATGATTTTATATTATGGTTAATTTAAGAATTCAGCGAAATTCTATCACATTTGTTCAATTTACGTGGCTCCTATTAAAGATAGCGAATTGGGCTAAGCGGCATCTGAAAGCGCATGAAATGGCGAGTAAAATGCACTATTAAACTTCTAGGGTAAGGCAAACAGATACCCGATTAGATCATTTTATATTACGGTTAATATAAGAATTCAGCGTAATTCTATCACATTTGTTCAACTTACGTCGCTCCTATTTCAGATAGCGTACTGGGCTAGGCGGCATCTTAAAGCGCGTGGAATGGCGAGTAAAATGCACTATTAAACTTCTATGATAGGGCATTCAGAGACCCGATTAGATCATTTTATATTCTGTTTAATATAAGATTTCAGGGAAATTCTATCACATTTGTTCAATTTACGTCGCTCCTATTTCAGATAGCGCATTGGGGTAAGCTGCATCTCAAAGCGCAAGACATGGCGAGTAAAATGCACTATTAAACTTCTAGGGTAGGGCAATCAGAGACCCGATTAGATCATTTTGTATTTTGGTTAATATAAGAATTCAGCGAAATTCTATCACATTTGTTCAATTTACGTCGCTCCTATTTCAGATAGCGTATTGGGCTAAGCGGCATCTCAAAGCGCATGAAATGGCGAGTAAAATGCACTATTAAACTTCTAGGGTAGGGCAAACAGAGACCCGATTAGATCATTTTATATTATGGTTAATTTAAGAATTCAGCGAAATTCTATCACATTTGTTCAATTTACGTCGCTCCTATTGCAGATAGCGTATTGGGCTAAGCGGCATCTTAAAGCGCGTGGAATGGCGAGTAAAATTCACTATTAAACTTCTATGATAGGGCAATCAGAGACCCGATTAGATCATTTTATATTTTGGTTAATATAAGAATTCAGCGAAATTCTATCACATTTGTTCAATTTACGTCGCTCCTATTTCAGATAGCGTATTGGGCTAAGCGGCATCTCAAAGCGCATGAAATGGCGAGTAAAATGCACTATTATACTTCTAGGATAAGGCAAACAGATACCCGATTAGATCATTTTATATTACGGTTAATATAAGAATTCAGCGTAATTCTATCACATTTGTTCAACTTACGTCACTCCTCTTTCAGATAGCGTACTGGGCTAGGCGGCATCTTAAAGCGCGTGGAATGGCGAGTAAAATGCACTATCAAACTTCTATGATAGGGCTATCAGAGACCCGATTAGATCATTTTATGTTTTGGTTAATATAAGAATTCAGCGAAATTCTATCACATTTGGTCAATTTACGTCGCTCCTATTTCAGATAGCGTATTGGGGTAAGCTGCATCTCAAAGCGCAAGACATGGCGAGTAAAATGCACTATTAAACTTCTAGGGTAGGGCAATCAGAGACCCGATTAGATCATTTTGTATTTTGGTTAATATAAGAATTCAGCGAAATTCTATTACATTTGTTTAATTTACGTCGCTCCTGTTTCAGATAGCGTATTGGGCTAAGCGGCATCTTAAAGCGCATGAAATGGCGAGTGAAATGCAATATTAAACTTCTAGGGTAGGGCAAACAGAGACCCGATTAGATCATTTTATATTATGGTCAATTTAAGAATTCAGCATAATTCTTTCTCATTTCTTCAATTTACGTCGCTCCTATTTCAGATAGCTTATTGGGCTTAACGGCATCTCAAAGCGCATGAAGTGACGAGTGAAATGCACTATTAAACTTCTAGGGTAGGGCAAACAGAGACCCGATTAGCTCATTTTATATTATGGTTAATTTAAGAATTCAGCGAAATTCGATTACATTTGTTCAATTTACGTCGCTCCTATTTCAGATAGCGTATTGGGCTGAGCGGCATCTGAAGGCGCATGAAATGGCGAGTAAAATGCACTATTAAAGTTCTAGGGTAGGGCAAACAGAGACCCGATTAGATCATTTTATATTATGGCTAATTTAAGAATTAAGCAAAATTCTATCACATTTGTTCAATTTACGTCGCTCCTATTTCAGATAGCGTACTGGGCTAGGCGGCATCTTAAAGCGCGTGGAAGGGTGAGTAAACTGCACTACTTATCTTCCATGATAGGGCAATCAGAGACCAGATTAGATCATTTTACATTTTGTTTAACATAAGATTTCAGGGACATTCTATCACATTTGTTTAATTTACGTCGCTGCTATTTCAGATAGCGTATTGGGCTAAGCGGCATCTCAAAGCGCATGAAATGGCGAATAAAATGCACTATTAAACTTCTAGGCGAGGGCGAACAGAGACCCGATTAGATCATTTTACATTTTGGTTAGTAAAAGAATTCAGCGAAATTCTGTCACATTTGCACAATTTACGTCGCTCCTATAACAGACAGCTTATTGTGCTTAGCGGCATCTCAAAGCGCATGAAATGACGAGTGAAATGCACTATTAAACTTCTAGGGTAGGGCAAACAGAGACCCGATTAGATCATTTTATATTATGGTTAATTTAAGAATTCAGCAAAATTCTTTCACATTTGTTCAATTTACGTCGTTCCTATTTCAGATAGCGTCCTGGGCTTAGCGTCATCTAATGGCGCATGAAATGGCGAGTATAATGCACTATTAAACTTCTAGGATAAGGCAAACAGAGACACGATTAGATCATTTTATGTTACGGTTAATATAAGGATTCAGCGTAATTCTATCACATTTGTTCAAGTAACGTCGCTCCTATTTCTGATAGCGTACTGGGCTAGGCGGCATCTTAAAGCGCGCGGAGTGGCGAGTAAAATGCACTATTAAACTTCTATGATAGGGCAATCAGAGACCCGATTAGATCATTTTATATTTTGGTTAATATAAGAATTCAGCGAAATTCTATCACATTTGTTCAATTTACGTCGCTCCTATTTCAGATAGCTTATTGGGCTAAGCGGCATCTCAAAGCGCATGAAATGACGAGTGAAATGCACTATTAAACTTCTAGGGTAGGGCGAACAGAGACCAGATTAGATCATTTTACATTAAGGTTAATATAAGAATTCAGCGTAATTCTGTCACATTTGTTCAACTTACGTAGCTCCTATTTCAGATAGCGTACTGGGCTAGGCGGCATCTTAAAGCGCGTAGAATGGCGAGTAAAATGCACTATTAAACTTCTATGATAGGGCAATCAGAGACCCGATTAGATCATTTTGTATTTTGGTTAATATAAGAATTCAGCGAAATTCTATCACATTTGTTCAATTTACGTCGCTCCTATTTCAGATAGCGTATTGGGCTAAGCGGCATCTCAAAGCGCATGAAATGGCGAGTAAAATGCACTATTAAACTTCAAGGGTAGGGCAAACAGAGACCCGATTAGATCATTTTATATTATGGTTAATTTAAGAATTCAGAAAAATTCTATCACATTTGTTCAATTTACGTCGTTCCTATTTCAGATAGCGTATTGGGCTAAGCGGCATCTCAAAGCGCATTGATTGACGAGTGAAATGCTCTATTAAACTTCTGGGGTAGGGCGAACAGAAACCCGAATAGATCATTTTATATTACGGTTAATATAAGAATTCAGCGAAATTCTATCACATTTGTTCAATTTACGTCGCTCCTATTTCAGATAGCGTATTGGGCTAAGCGGCATCTCAATGCGCATGAAATGGCGAGTAACATGCACTATTAAACTTCTAGGGTTGGTCGAAGAAAGACCCAATTAGATCATTATACATTAAGGTTAATATAAGAATTCAGGGAAATTCTATCACATTTGTTCAATTTACGTCGCTCCTATTTCAGATAGCGTATTGGGCTAAGCGGCATCTCAAAGCGCATGAAATGGCGAGTAAAATGCACTATTAAACTTCTATGATAGGGCAATCAGAGACCCGATTAGATCATTTTATATTTTGTTTAATAAAAGAAATCAGCGAAATTCTATCACATTTGTTCAACTTACGTCGCTGATATTTCAGATAGCGTATTGGGCTATGCCGCATCGCAAAGCGCAAGAAATGGCGAGTAAAATGCACTCTTAAACTTCTATGATAGGGCAATCGGAGACCCGATTAGATCATTTTACATTTTGTTTAATACAAGATTTCAGGGACATTCTATCACATTTGCTCAATTTACGTCGCTCCTATTACAGATAGCTTATTGTGCTTAGCGGCATCTCAAAGCGCATGAAGTGACGAGTGAAATGCACTATTAAACTTCTAGGGTAGAGCAAACAGAGTCCCGATTAGATCATTTTATATTATGGTTAATTTAGGAATTCAGCAAAATTCTATCACATTTGTTCAATTTACGTCGCTCCTATTTCAGATAGCGTACTGGCTAGGCGGCATCCTAAAGCGCGCGGAATGGCGAGTAAAATGCACTATTAAACTTCTATGCTAGGGCAATCAGAGACCCGAATAGATCATTTTATATTTTGTTTAATTTAAGAATTCAGCTAAATTCTATCACATTTGCTCAATTTACATCGCTCCCATTTCAGATAGCTTATTGGGCTAAGCTGGATCTCAAAGCGCATGAAAGGGCGAGTAAAATGCACTATTAAACTTCTAGGATAAGGCAAACAGAGACCCGATTAGATCATTTTATGTTACGGTTAATATAAGAATTCAGCGTAATTCTATCACATTTGTTCAAGTTACGTCGCTCCTATTTCAGATAGCGTACTGGGCTAGGCGGCATCTTAAAGCGCGTGGAAGGGCGAGTAAAATGCACTACTAAACTACTATGATAGGGCAATCAGAGACCCGATTAGGTCATTTTATATTTTGGTTAATTTAAGAATTCAGCTAAATTCTATCACATTTGCTCAATTTACATCGCTCCCATTTCAGATAGCTTATTGGGCTAAGCTGGATCTCAAAGCGCATGAAATGGCGAGTAAAATGCACTATTAAACTTCTAGGATAAGGCAAACAGAGACCCGATTAGATCATTTTATGTTACGGTTAATATAAGAATTCAGCGTAATTCTATCACATTTGTTCAAGTTACGTCGCTCCTATTTCAGATAGCGTACTGGGCTAGGCGGCATCTTAAAGCGCGTGGAAGGGCGAGTAAAATGCACTACTAAACTACTATGATAGGGCAATCAGAGACCCGATTAGGTCATTTTATATTTTGGTTAATTTAAGAATTCAGCTAAATTCTATCACATTTGCTCAATTTACATCGCTCCCATTTCAGATAGCTTATTGGGCTAAGCTGGATCTCAAAGCGCATGAAAGGGCGAGTAAAATGCACTATTAAACTTCTAGGATAAGGCAAACAGAGACCCGATTAGATCATTTTATGTTACGGTTAATATAAGAATTCAGCGTAATTCTATCACATTTGTTCAAGTTACGTCGCTCCTATTTCTGATAGCGTACTGGGCTAGGCGGCATCTTAAAGCGCGTGGAATGGCAGGTAAAATGCACTATTAAAGTTCAATGATAGGGCAATCAGAGACCCGATTAGATCATTTTATGTTTTGGTTAATATAAGAATTCAGCGAAATTCTATCACATTTGTTCAATTTACGTCGCTCCTATTTCAGATAGCGTATTGGGGTAAGCTGCATCTCAAAGCGCAAGACATGGCGAGTAAAATGCACTACTAAACTTCTAGGGTAGGGCAAACAAAGACCCGATTAAATCATTTTATATTATGGTTAATTTAAGAATTCAGCGAAATTCTATCACATTTGTTCAATTTACGTCGCTCCTATTACAGATAGCTTATTGTGCTTAGCGGCATCTCAAAGCGCATGAACTGACGAGTGAAATGCACTATTAAACTTCTAGGGTTGGTCGAAGAAAGACCCGATTAGATCATTTTACATTAAGGTTAATATAAGATTTCAGGGACATTCTATCACATTTGTTCAATTTACGTCGCTCCTATTTCAGATAGCGTATTGGGCTAAGCTGCATCTCAAAGCGCATGAAATGGCGAATAAAATGCACTATTAAACTTCTAGGCTAGGGCGAACAGAGACCCGATTAGATCATTTTACATTTTGGTTAATAAAAGAATTCAGCGAAATTCTATCACATTTGCTCAATTTACGTCGCTCCTATTACAGATAGCTTATTGTGCTTAGCGGCATCTCACAACGCATGAAGTGACGAGTGAAATGCACTATTAAACTTCTAGGGTAGGGCAAACAGAGACCCGATTAGATCATTTTATATTATGGTTAATTTAAGAATTCAGCAAAATTCTATCACATTTGTTCAATTTACGTCGCTCCTATTTCAGATAGCGTACTGGGCTAGGCGGCATCCTAAAGCGCGCGGAATGGCGAGTAAAATGCACGATTAAACTTCTATGCTAGGGCAATCAGAGACCCGATTAGATCATTTTATATTTTGTTTAATATAAGATTTCAGGGAAATTCTATCACATTTGTTCAATTTACGTCGCTCCTATTTCAGATAGCGTACTGGGCTATGCGGCATGTTAAAGCGCGTGGAAAGGCGAGTAAAATGCACTATTAAACTTCTATGATAGGGCAATCAGAGACCCGATTAGATCATTTTATATTACGGTTAATATAAGAATTCAGCGTAATTCTATCACATTTGTTCAACTTACGTCGCTCCTATTTCAGATAGCGTACAGGGCTAGGCGGCATCTTAAAGCGCGTGGAAGGGCGAGTAAAATGCACTACTAAACTTCTAGGGTAGGTCAAACAGAGACCCGATTAGATCATTTTATATTATGGTTAATTTAAGAATTCAGCAAAATTCTATCACATTTGTTCAGTTTACGTTGCTCCTATTTCAGATAGCGTACTGTGCTAGGCGGCATCCTAAAGCGCGCGGAATGGCGAGTAAAATGCACTATTAAACTTCTATGCTAGGGCAATCAGGGACCCGATTAGACCATTTTATATTTTGTTTAATATAAGATGTCAGGGAAATTCTATCACGTTCGTTCAATTTACGTCGCTCCTATTTCAGATAGCGTACTGGGCTAGGCGGCATATTAAAGCGCGTGGAAAGGCGAGTAAAATGCACTATTAAACTTCTATGATAGGGCAATCAGAGACCCGATTAGATCATTTTATATTACGGTTAATATAAGAATTCAGCGTAATTCTACGACATTTGTTCAACTTACGTCGCTCCTATTTCAGATAGCGTACTGGGCTAGGCGGCATCTTAAAGCGCGTGGAAGGGCGAGTAAAATGCACTACTAAACTACTATGATAGGGCAATCAGAGACCCGATTAGGTCATTTTATATTTTGGTTAATTTAAGAATTCAGCTAAATTCTATCACATTTGCTCAATTTACATCGCTCCCATTTCAGATAGCTTATTGGGCTAAGCTGGATCTCAAAGCGCATGAAATGGCGAGTAAAATGCACTATTAAACTTCTAGGATAAGGCAAACAGAGACCCGATTAGATCATTTTATGTTACGGTTAATATAAGAATTCAGCGTAATTCTATCACATTTGTTCAAGTTACGTCGCTCCTATTTCTGATAGCGTACTGGGCTAGGCGGCATCTTAAAGCGCGTGGAATGGCAGGTAAAATGCACTATTAAACTTCAATGATAGGGCAATCAGAGACCCGATTAGATCATTTTATGTTTTGGTTAATATAAGAATTCAGCGAAATTCTATCACATTTGTTCAATTTACGTCGCTCCTATTTCAGATAGCGTATTGGGGTAAGCTGCATCTCAAAGCGCAAGACATGGCGAGTAAAATGCACTACTAAACTTCTAGGGTAGGGCAAACAAAGACCCGATTAAATCATTTTATATTATGGTTAATTTAAGAATTCAGCGAAATTCTATCACATTTGTTCAATTTACGTCGCTCCTATTACAGATAGCTTATTGTGCTTAGCGGCATCTCAAAGCGCATGAAGTGACGAGTGAAATGCACTATTAAACTTCTAGGGTTGGTCGAAGAAAGACCCGATTAGATCATTTTACATTAAGGTTAATATAAGATTTCAGGGACATTCTATCACATTTGTTTAATTTACGTCGCTGCTATTTCAGATAGCGTATTGGGCTAAGCTGCATCTCAAAGCGCATGAAATGGCGAATAAAATGCACTATTAAACTTCTAGGCGAGGGCGAACAGAGACCCGATTAGATCATTTTACATTTTGGTTAATAAAAGAATTCAGCGAAATTCTATCACATTTGCTCAATTTACGTCGCTCCTATTACAGATAGCTTATTGTGCTTAGCGGCATCTCACAACGCATGAAGTGACGAGTGAAATGCACTATTAAACTTCTAGGGTAGGGCAAACAGAGACCCGATTAGATCATTTTATATTATGGTTAATTTAAGAATTCAGCAAAATTCTATCACATTTGTTCAATTTACGTCGCTCCTATTTCAGATAGCGTACTGGGCTAGGCGGCATCCTAAAGCGCGCGGAATGGCGAGTAAAATGCACGATTAAACTTCTATGCTAGGGCAATCAGAGACCCGATTAGATCATTTTATATTTTGTTTAATATAAGATTTCAGGGAAATTCTATCACATTTGTTCAATTTACGTCGCTCCTATTTCAGATAGCGTACTGGGCTATGCGGCATGTTAAAGCGCGTGGAAAGGCGAGTAAAATGCACTATTAAACTTCTATGATAGGGCAATCAGAGACCTGATTAGATCATTTTATATTACGGTTAATATAAGAATTCAGCGTAATTCTATCACATTTGTTCAACTTACGTCGCTCCTATTTCAGATAGCGTACAGGGCTAGGCGGCATCTTAAAGCGCGTGGAAGGGCGAGTAAAATGCACTACTAAACTTCTAGGGTAGGTCAAACAGAGACCCGATTAGATCATTTTATATTATGGTTAATTTAAGAATTCAGCAAAATTCTATCACATTTGTTCAATTTACGTTGCTCCTATTTCAGATAGCGTACTGTGCTAGGCGGCATCCTAAAGCGCGCGGAATGGCGAGTAAAATGCACTATTAAACTTCTATGCTAGGGCAATCAGGGACCCGATTAGACCATTTTATATTTTGTTTAATATAAGATGTCAGGGAAATTCTATCACGTTCGTTCAATTTACGTCGCTCCTATTTCAGATAGCGTACTGGGCTAGGCGGCATATTAAAGCGCGTGGAAAGGCGAGTAAAATGCACTATTAAACTTCTATGATAGGGCAATCAGAGACCCGATTAGATCATTTTATGTTACGGTTAATATAAGAATTCAGCGTAATTCTATCACATTTGTTCAAGTTACGTCGCTCCTATTTCTGATAGCGTACTGGGCTAGGCGGCATCTTAAAGCGCGTGGAATGGCAGGTAAAATGCACTATTAAACTTCAATGATAGGGCAATCAGAGACCCGATTAGATCATTTTATGTTTTGGTTAATATAAGAATTCAGCGAAATTCTATCACATTTGTTCAATTTACGTCGCTCCTATTTCAGATAGCGTATTGGGGTAAGCTGCATCTCAAAGCGCAAGACATGGCGAGTAAAATGCACTACTAAACTTCTAGGGTAGGGCAAACAAAGACCCGATTAAATCATTTTATATTATGGTTAATTTAAGAATTCAGCGAAATTCTATCACATTTGTTCAATTTACGTCGCTCCTATTACAGATAGCTTATTGTGCTTAGCGGCATCTCAAAGCGCATGAAGTGACGAGTGAAATGCACTATTAAACTTCTAGGGTTGGTCGAAGAAAGACCCGATTAGATCATTTTACATTAAGGTTAATATAAGATTTCAGGGACATTCTATCACATTTGTTTAATTTACGTCGCTGCTATTTCAGATAGCGTATTGGGCTAAGCTGCATCTCAAAGCGCATGAAATGGCGAATAAAATGCACTATTAAACTTCTAGGCGAGGGCGAACAGAGACCCGATTAGATCATTTTACATTTTGGTTAATAAAAGAATTCAGCGAAATTCTATCACATTTGCTCAATTTACGTCGCTCCTATTACAGATAGCTTATTGTGCTTAGCGGCATCTCACAACGCATGAAGTGACGAGTGAAATGCACTATTAAACTTCTAGGGTAGGGCAAACAGAGACCCGATTAGATCATTTTATATTATGGTTAATTTAAGAATTCAGCAAAATTCTATCACATTTGTTCAATTTACGTCGCTCCTATTTCAGATAGCGTACTGGGCTAGGCGGCATCCTAAAGCGCGCGGAATGGCGAGTAAAATGCACGATTAAACTTCTATGCTAGGGCAATCAGAGACCCGATTAGATCATTTTATATTTTGTTTAATATAAGATTTCAGGGAAATTCTATCACATTTGTTCAATTTACGTCGCTCCTATTTCAGATAGCGTACTGGGCTATGCGGCATGTTAAAGCGCGTGGAAAGGCGAGTAAAATGCACTATTAAACTTCTATGATAGGGCAATCAGAGACCCGATTAGATCATTTTATATTTTGGTTAATATAAGAATTCAGCGAAATTCTATCACATTTGTTCAATTTACGTCGCTCCTATTACAGATAGCTTATTGTGCTTAGCGGCATCTCAAAGCGCATGAAGTGACGAGTGAAATGCACTATTAAACTTCTAGGGTTGGTCGAAGAAAGACCCAATTAGATCATTATACATTAAGGTTAATATAAGAATTCAGGGAAATTCTATCACATTTGTTCAATTTACGTCGCTCCTATTTCAGATAGCGTATTGGGCTAAGCGGCATCTCAAAGCGCATGAAATGGCGAGTAAAATGCACTATTAAACTTCTATGATAGGGCAATCAGAGACCCGATTAGATCATTTTATATTTTGTTTAATAATAGAAATCAGCGAAATTCTATCACATTTGTTCAACTTACGTCGCTGATATTTCAGATAGCGTATTGGTCTATGCGGCATCGCAAAGCGCAAGAAATGGCGAGTAAAATGCACTCTTAAACTTCTATGATAGGGCAATCAGAGACCCGATTAGATCATTTTACATTTTGTTTAATATAAGATTTCAGGGACATTCTATCACATTTGTTTAATTTACGTCGCTGCTATTTCAGATAGCGTATTGGGCTAAGCGGCATCTCAAAGCGCATGAAATGGCGAATAAAATGCACTATTAAACTTCTAGGCGAGGGCGAACAGAGACCCGATTAGATCATTTTACATTTTGCTTAATAAAAGAATTCAGCGAAATTCTATCACATTTGCTCAATTTACGTCGCTCCTATTACAGATAGCTTATTGTGCTTAGCGGCATCTCAAAGCGCATGAAGTGACGAGTGAAATGCACATTAAACTTCTAGGGTTGGTCGAAGAAAGACCCAATTAGATCATTTTACATTAAGGTTAATATAAGAATTCAGGGAAATTCTATCACATTTGTTCAATTTACGTCGCTCCTATTTCAGATAGCGTATTGGGCTAAGCGGCATCTCAAAGCGCATGAAATGGCGAATAAAATGAGCTATTAATCTTCTAGGCTAGGGCGAACAGAGACCCGATTAGATCATTTTACATTATGGTTAATAAAAGAATTCAGCGAAATTCTATCACATTTGTTCAACTTACGTCGCTGATATTTCAGATAGCGTATTGGGCTATGCGGCATCGCAAAGCGCAAGAAATGGCGAGTAAAATGCACTCCTAAACTTCTATGATAGGGCAATCGGAGACCCGATTAGATCATTTTACATTTTGTTTAATATAAGATTTCAGGGACATTCTATCACATTTGTTTAATTTACGTCGCTGCTATTTCAGATAGCGTATTGGGCTAAGCTGCATCTCAAAGCGCATGAAATGGCGAATAAAATGCACTATTAAACTTCTAGGCGAGGGCGAACAGAGACCCGATTAGATCATTTTTACATTTTGGTTAATAAAAGAATTCAGCGAAATTCTATCACATTTGCTCAATTTACGTCGCTCCTATTACAGATAGCTTATTGTGCTTAGCGGCATCTCACAACGCATGAAGTGACGAGTGAAATGCACTATTAAACTTCTAGGGTAGGGCAAACAGAGACCCGATTAGATCATTTTATATTATGGTTAATTTAAGAATTCAGCAAAATTCTATCACATTTGTTCAATTTACGTCGCTCCTATTCAGATAGCGTACTGGGCTAGGCGGCATCCTAAAGCGCGCGGAATGGCGAGTAAAATGCACTATTAAACTTCTATGCTAGGGCAATCAGAGACCCGATTAGATCATTTTATATTTTGTTTAATATAAGATTTCAGGGAAATTCTATCACATTTGTTCAATTTACGTCGCTCCTATTTCAGATAGCGTACTGGGCTATGCGGCATGTTAAAGCGCGTGGAAAGGCGAGTAAAATGCACTATTAAACTTCTATGATAGGGCAATCAGAGACCCGATTAGATCATTTTATATTTTGGTTAATATAAGAATTCAGCGAAATTCTATCACATTTGTTCAATTTACGTCGCTCCTATTACAGATAGCTTATTGTGCTTAGCGGCATCTCAAAGCGCATGAAGTGACGAGTGAAATGCACTATTAAACTTCTAGGGTTGGTCGAAGAAAGACCCAATTAGATCATTATACATTAAGGTTAATATAAGAATTCAGGGAAATTCTATCACATTTGTTCAATTTACGTCGCTCCTATTTCAGATAGCGTATTGGGCTAAGCGGCATCTCAAAGCGCATGAAATGGCGAGTAAAATGCACTATTAAACTTCTATGATAGGGCAATCAGAGACCCGATTAGATCATTTTATATTTTGTTTAATAATAGAAATCAGCGAAATTCTATCACATTTGTTCAACTTACGTCGCTGATATTTCAGATAGCGTATTGGTCTATGCGGCATCGCAAAGCGCAAGAAATGGCGAGTAAAATGCACTCTTAAACTTCTATGATAGGGCAATCAGAGACCCGATTAGATCATTTTACATTTTGTTTAATATAAGATTTCAGGGACATTCTATCACATTTGTTTAATTTACGTCGCTGCTATTTCAGATAGCGTATTGGGCTAAGCGGCATCTCAAAGCGCATGAAATGGCGAATAAAATGCACTATTAAACTTCTAGGCGAGGGCGAACAGAGACCCGATTAGATCATTTTACATTTTGCTTAATAAAAGAATTCAGCGAAATTCTATCACATTTGCTCAATTTACGTCGCTCCTATTACAAATAGCTTATTGTGCTTAGCGGCATCTCAAAGCGCATGAAGTGACGTGTGAAATGCACTATTAAACTTCTAGGGTAGAGCAAACAGAGTCCCGATTAGATCATTTTATATTATGGTTAATTTAGGAATTCAGCAAAATTCTATCACATTTGTTCAATTTACGTCGCTCCTATTTCAGATAGCGTACTGGGCTAGGCGGCATCCTAAAGCGCGCGGAATGGCGAGTAAAATGCACTATTAAACTTCTATGCTAGGGCAATCAGAGACCCGAATAGATCATTTTATATTTTGTTTAATATAAGATTTCAGGGAAATTCTATCACATTTGTTCAATTTACGTCGCTCCTATTTCAGATAGCGTACTGGGCTAGGCGGCATCTTAAAGCGCGTGGAAAGGCGAGTAGAATGCACTATTAAACTTCTATGATAGGGCAATCAGAGACCCGATTAGATCATTTAATATTTTGGTTAATATAAGAATTCAGCGTAATGCTATCACATTTGTTCAATTTACGTCGCTCCTATTACAGACAGCTTATTGGGCTAAGTGGCATCTCAAAGCCCATGAAATGGCGATTAAAATGCACTATTAAACATCTAGGGTAAGGCAAACAGATACCCGATTAGATCATTTTATATTACGGTTAATATAAGAATTCAGCGTAATTCTATCACATTTGTTCAACTTACGTCGCTCCTATTTTAGATAGCGTACTGGGCTAGGCGGCATCTTAAAGCGCGTGGAAGGGCGAGTAAACTGCACTACTAAACTTCTAGGGTAGGGCAAACAGAGACCCGATTAGATCATTTTATATTACGGTTAATATAAGAATGCAGCGTAATTCTATCACATTTGCTCAACTTTCGTCGCTCCTATTTCAGATAGCGTACAGGGCTAGGCGGCATCTTAAAGCGCGTGGAAGGGCGAGTAAAATTCACTACTAAACTTCTAGGGTAGGGCAAACAGAGACCCGATTAGATCATTTTATATTATGGTTAATATAAGAATTCAGCAAAATTCGATCACATTTGTTCAATTTATGTCGCTCCTATTTCAGATAGCGTACTGGGCTAGGCGGCATCTTAAAGCGCGTGGAAGGGTGAGTAAAATGCACTCCTAATCTTCCATGATAGGGCAATCAGAGACCCGATTAGATCATTTTATATTTTGTTTTATATAAGATTTCAGGGAAATTCTATCACATTTGTTCAATTTACGTCGCTCCTATTTCAGATAGCATATTGGGCTAAGCGGCACCTCAAAGCGCATGAAATGGCGAGTGAAATGCAATATTAAACTTCTAGGGTAGGGCAAACAGAGACCCGATTAGATCATTTTATATTACGGTCAATTTAAGAATTCAGCATAATTCTTTCTCATTTCTTCAATTTACGTCGCTCCTATTTCAGATAGCTTATTGATGTTAGCGGAATCTCGAAGCGCATGAAATGACAAGTGAAATGCACTATTAAACTTCTAGGGTAGGGCAAATAGAGACCCGATTAGATGATTTTATATTATGGTTAATTTAAGAATTCAGCGAAATTCTATCACATTTGTTCAATTTACGTGGCTCCTATTAAAGATAGCGTATTGGGCTAAGCGGCATCTGAAAGCGCATGAAATGGCGAGTAAAATGCACTATTAAACTTCTAGGGTAAGGCAAACAGATACCCGATTAGATCATTTTATATTACGGTTAATATAAGAATTCAGCGTAATTCTATCACATTTGTTCAACTTACGTCGCTCCTATTTCAGATAGCGTACTGGGCTAGGCGGCATCTTAAAGCGCGTGGAATGGCGAGTAAAATGCACTATTAAACTTCTATGATAGGGCAATCAGAGACCCGATTAGATCATTTTATATTACGGTTAATATAAGAATTCAGCGTAATTCTGTCACATTTGTTCAACTTACGTAGCTCCTATTTCAGATAGCGTATTGGGCTAAGCGGCATCTCAAAGCGCATGAAATGGCGAGTAAAATGCACTATTATACTTCTAGTGTAGGGCAATCAGAGACCCGATTAGATCATTTTATATTATGCTTAATTTAAGAATTCAGCAAAATTCTATCACATTTGTTTAATTTACGTCGCTCCTATTTCAGATAGCGTATTGGGCTAAGCGGCATCTCAAAGCGCATGAAATGACGAGTGAAATGCACTATTAAACTTCTAGGGTAGGGCGAACAGAGACCAGATTAGATCATTTTACATAAAGGTTAATATAAGAATTCAGCGTAATTCTGTCACATTTGTTCAACTTACGTAGCTCCTATTTCAGATAGCGTACTGGGCTAGGCGGCATCTTAAAGCGCGTAGAATGGCGAGTAAAATGCACTATTAAACTTCTATGATAGGGCAATCAGAGACCCGATTAGATCATTTTGTATTTTGGTTAATATAAGAATTCAGCGAAATTCTATCACATTTGTTCAATTTACGTCGCTCCTATTTCAGGTAGCGTATTGGGCTAAGCGGCATCTCAAAGCGCATGAAATGGCGAGTAAAATGCACTATTAAACTTCAAGGGTAGGGCAAACAGAGACCCGATTAGATCATTTTATATTATGGTTAATTTAAGAATTCAGAAAAATTCTATCACATTTGTTCAATTTACGTCGTTCCTATTTCAGATAGCGTATTGGGGTAAGCGGCATCTCAAAGCGCATTGATTGACGAGTGAAATGCTCTATTAAACTTCTAGGGTAGGGCAAACAGAGACCCGATTAGATCATTTTATATTATGGTTAATTTAAGAATTCAGCGAAATTCTATCACATTTGTTCAATTTACGTGGCTCCTATTAAAGATAGCGAATTGGGCTAAGCGGCATCTGAAAGCGCATGAAATGGCGAGTAAAATGCACTATTAAACTTCTAGGGTAAGGCAAACAGATACCCGATTAGATCATTTTATATTACGGTTAATATAAGAATTCAGCGTAATTCTATCACATTTGTTCAACTTACGTCGCTCCTATTTCAGATAGCGTACTGGGCTAGGCGGCATCTTAAAGCGCGTGGAATGGCGAGTAAAATGCACTATTAAACTTCTATGATAGGGCAATCAGAGACCCGATTAGATCATTTTATATTACGGTTAATATAAGAATTCAGCGTAATTCTGTCACATTTGTTCAACTTACGTAGCTCCTATTTCAGATAGCGTATTGGGCTAAGCGGCATCTCAAAGCGCATGAAATGACGAGTGAAATGCACTATTAAACTTCTAGGGTAGGGCGAACAGAGACCAGATTAGATCATTTTACATTAAGGTTAATATAAGAATTCAGCGTAATTCTGTCACATTTGTTCAACTTACGTAGCTCCTATTTCAGATAGCGTACTGGGCTAGGCGGCATCTTAAAGCGCGTGGAAAGGCGAGTAAAATGCACTATTAAACTTCTATGATAGGGCATTCAGAGACCCGATTAGATCATTTTATATTCTGTTTAATATAAGATTTCAGGGAAATTCTATCACATTTGTTCAATTTACGTCGCTCCTATTTCAGATAGCGCATTGGGGTAAGCTGCATCTCAAAGCGCAAGACATGGCGAGTAAAATGCACTATTAAACTTCTAGGGTAGGGCAATCAGAGACCCGATTAGATCATTTTGTATTTTGGTTAATATAAGAATTCAGCGAAATTCTATTACATTTGTTTAATTTACGTCGCTCCTGTTTCAGATAGCGTATTGGGCTAAGCGGCATCTCAAAGCGCATGAAATGGCGAGTAAAATGCACTATTATACTTCTAGGATAAGGCAAACAGATACCCGATTAGATCATTTTATATTACGGTTAATATAAGAATTCAGCGTAATTCTATCACATTTGTTCAACTTACGTCACTCCTCTTTCAGATAGCGTACTGGGCTAGGCGGCATCTTAAAGCGCGTGGAATGGCGAGTAAAATGCACTATCAAACTTCTATGATAGGGCTATCAGAGACCCGATTAGATCATTTTATGTTTTGGTTAATATAAGAATTCAGCGAAATTCTATCACATTTGGTCAATTTACGTCGCTCCTATTTCAGATAGCGTATTGGGGTAAGCTGCATCTCAAAGCGCAAGACATGGCGAGTAAAATGCACTATTAAACTTCTAGGGTAGGGCAATCAGAGACCCGATTAGATCATTTTGTATTTTGGTTAATATAAGAATTCAGCGAAATTCTATTACATTTGTTTAATTTACGTCGCTCCTGTTTCAGATAGCGTATTGGGCTAAGCGGCATCTTAAAGCGCATGAAATGGCGAGTGAAATGCAATATTAAACTTCTAGGGTAGGGCAAACAGAGACCCGATTAGATCATTTTATATTATGGTCAATTTAAGAATTCAGCATAATTCTTTCTCATTTCTTCAATTTACGTCGCTCCTATTTCAGATAGCTTATTGGGCTTAACGGCATCTCAAAGCGCATGAAGTGACGAGTGAAATGCACTATTAAACTTCTAGGGTAGGGCAAACAGAGACCCGATTAGCTCATTTTATATTATGGTTAATTTAAGAATTCAGCGAAATTCGATTAAATTTGTTCAATTTACGTCGCTCCTATTTCAGATAGCGTATTGGGCTGAGCGGCATCTGAAGGCGCATGAAATGGCGAGTAAAATGCACTATTAAAGTTCTAGGGTAGGGCAAACAGAGACCCGATTAGATCATTTTATATTATGGCTAATTTAAGAATTAAGCAAAATTCTATCACATTTGTTCAATTTACGTCGCTCCTATTTCAGATAGCGTACTGGGCTAGGCGGCATCTTAAAGCGCGTGGAAGGGTGAGTAAACTGCACTACTTATCTTCCATGATAGGGCAATCAGAGACCAGATTAGATCATTTTACATTTTGTTTAACATAAGATTTCAGGGACATTCTATCACATTTGTTTAATTTACGTCGCTGCTATTTCAGATAGCGTATTGGGCTAAGCGGCATCTCAAAGCGCATGAAATGGCGAATAAAATGCACTATTAAACTTCTAGGCGAGGGCGAACAGAGACCCGATTAGATCATTTTACATTTTGGTTAGTAAAAGAATTCAGCGAAATTCTGTCACATTTGCACAATTTACGTCGCTCCTATAACAGACAGCTTATTGTGCTTAGCGGCATCTCAAAGCGCATGAAATGACGAGTGAAATGCACTATTAAACTTCTAGGGTAGGGCAAACAGAGACCCGATTAGATCATTTTATATTATGGTTAATTTAAGAATTCAGCAAAATTCTTTCACATTTGTTCAATTTACGTCGTTCCTATTTCAGATAGCGTCCTGGGCTTAGCGTCATCTAATGGCGCATGAAATGGCGAGTATAATGCACTATTAAACTTCTAGGATAAGGCAAACAGAGACACGATTAGATCATTTTATGTTACGGTTAATATAAGGATTCAGCGTAATTCTATCACATTTGTTCAAGTAACGTCGCTCCTATTTCTGATAGCGTACTGGGCTAGGCGGCATCTTAAAGCGCGCGGAGTGGCGAGTAAAATGCACTATTAAACTTCTATGATAGGGCAATCAGAGACCCGATTAGATCATTTTATATTTTGGTTAATATAAGAATTCAGCGAAATTCTATCACATTTGTTCAATTTACGTCGCTCCTATTTCAGATAGCTTATTGGGCTAAGCGGCATCTCAAAGCGCATGAAATGACGAGTGAAATGCACTATTAAACTTCTAGGGTAGGGCGAACAGAGACCAGATTAGATCATTTTACATTAAGGTTAATATAAGAATTCAGCGTAATTCTGTCACATTTGTTCAACTTACGTAGCTCCTATTTCAGATAGCGTACTGGGCTAGGCGGCATCTTAAAGCGCGTAGAATGGCGAGTAAAATGCACTATTAAACTTCTATGATAGGGCAATCAGAGACCCGATTAGATCATTTTGTATTTTGGTTAATATAAGAATTCAGCGAAATTCTATCACATTTGTTCAATTTACGTCGCTCCTATTTCAGATAGCGTATTGGGCTAAGCGGCATCTCAAAGCGCATGAAATGGCGAGTAAAATGCACTATTAAACTTCAAGGGTAGGGCAAACAGAGACCCGATTAGATCATTTTATATTATGGTTAATTTAAGAATTCAGAAAAATTCTATCACATTTGTTCAATTTACGTCGTTCCTATTTCAGATAGCGTATTGGGCTAAGCGGCATCTCAAAGCGCATTGATTGACGAGTGAAATGCTCTATTAAACTTCTGGGGTAGGGCGAACAGAAACCCGAATAGATCATTTTATATTACGGTTAATATAAGAATTCAGCGAAATTCTATCACATTTGTTCAATTTACGTCGCTCCTATTTCAGATAGCGTATTGGGCTAAGCGGCATCTCAATGCGCATGAAATGGCGAGTAACATGCACTATTAAACTTCTAGGGTTGGTCGAAGAAAGACCCAATTAGATCATTATACATTAAGGTTAATATAAGAATTCAGGGAAATTCTATCACATTTGTTCAATTTACGTCGCTCCTATTTCAGATAGCGTATTGGGCTAAGCGGCATCTCAAAGCGCATGAAATGGCGAGTAAAATGCACTATTAAACTTCTATGATAGGGCAATCAGAGACCCGATTAGATCATTTTATATTTTGTTTAATAAAAGAAATCAGCGAAATTCTATCACATTTGTTCAACTTACGTCGCTGATATTTCAGATAGCGTATTGGGCTATGCCGCATCGCAAAGCGCAAGAAATGGCGAGTAAAATGCACTCTTAAACTTCTATGATAGGGCAATCGGAGACCCGATTAGATCATTTTACATTTTGTTTAATACAAGATTTCAGGGACATTCTATCACGTTTGCTCAATTTACGTCGCTCCTATTACAGATAGCTTATTGTGCTTAGCGGCATCTCAAAGCGCATGAAGTGACGAGTGAAATGCACTATTAAACTTCTAGGGTAGAGCAAACAGAGTCCCGATTAGATCATTTTATATTATGGTTAATTTAGGAATTCAGAAAAATTCTATCACATTTGTTCAATTTACGTCGCTCCTATTTCAGATAGCGTACTGGCTAGGCGGCATCCTAAAGCGCGCGGAATGGCGAGTAAAATGCACTATTAAACTTCTATGCTAGGGCAATCAGAGACCCGAATAGATCATTTTATATTTTGTTTAATATAAGATTTCAGGGAAATTCTATCACATTTGTTCAATTTACGTCGCTCCTATTTCAGATAGCGTACTGGGCTAGGCGGCATCTTAAAGCGCGTGGAAAGGCGAGTAGAATGCACTATTAAACTTCTATGATAGGGCAATCAGAGACCCGATTAGATCATTTAATATTTTGGTTAATATAAGAATTCAGCGTAATGCTATCACATTTGTTCAATTTACGTCACTCCTATTACAGACAGCTTATTGGGCTAAGTGGCATCTCAAAGCCCATGAAATGGCGATTAAAATGCACTATTAAACATCTAGGGTAAGGCAAACAGATACCCGATTAGATCATTTTATATTACGGTTAATATAAGAATTCAGCGTAATTCTATCACATTTGTTCAACTTACGTCGCTCCTATTTTAGATAGCGTACAGGGCTAGGCGGCATCTTAAAGCGCGTGGAAGGGCGAGTAAAATTCACTACTAAACTTCTAGGGTAGGGTAAACAGAGACCCGATTAGATCATTTTATATTATGGTTAATATAAGAATTCAGGAAAATTCTATCACATTTGTTCAATTTATGTCGCTCCTATTTCAGATAGCGTACTGGGCTAGGCGGCATCTTAAAGCGCGTGGAAGGGTGAGTAAAATGCACTACTAATCTTCCATGATAGGGCAATCAGAGACCCGATTAGATCGTTTTATATTTTGGTTAATATAAGAATTCAGCAAAATTCTATCACATTTGTTCAATTTATGTCGCTCCTATTTCAGATAGCGTACTGGGCTAGGCGGCATCTTAAAGCGCGTGGAAGGGTGAGTAAAATGCACTACTAATCTTCCATGATAGGGCAATCAGAGACCCGATTAGATCATTTTATATTTTGTTTTATATAAGATTTCAGGGAAATTCTATCACATTTGTTCAATTTACGTCGCTCCTATTTCAGATAGCATATTGGGCTAAGCGGCACCTCAAAGCGCATGAAATGGCGAGTGAAATGCACTATTAAACTTCTAGGGTAGGGCAAACAGAGACCCGATTAGATCATTTTATATTTTGGTTAATATAAGAATTGAGCGAAATTCTGTCACATTTGTTCAATTTACGTCGCTCCTATTAACGATAGCGTATTGGGCTAAGCGGCATCTGAAAGCGCATGAAATGGCGAGTAAAATGCACTATTAAACTTCTAGGGTAGGGCAAACAGAGGCCCGATTAGATCATTTTATATTATGATTAATTTAAGAAGTCAGCAAAATTCTATCACATTTGTTCAATTTACGTGGTTCCTATTTCAGATAGCGTACCGGGCTACGCGGCATCTTAAAGCGCGTGGAATGGCGAGTAAAATGCACTATTAAACTTCTATGATAGGGCAATCAGACACCCGATTAGATCATTTTATATTACGGTTAATATAAGAATTCAGCGTAATTCTATCACATTTGTTCAACTTAGGTCGCTCCTATTTCAGATAGCGCACTGGGCTAGGCGGTATCTTAAAGCTCGTGGAATGGCGAGTAAAATGCACTACTAAACTACTATGATAGAGCAATCAGAGACCCGATTAGGTCATTTTATATTTTGGTTAATATAAGAATTCAGCGAAATTCTATCACATTTGTTCAATTTACGTCGCTCCTATTAAAGATAGCGTATTGGGCTAAGCGGCATCTGAAAGCGCATGAAATGGCGAGTAAAATGCACTATTAAACTTCTAGGGTAGGGCAAACAGAGACCCGATTAGATCATTTTATATTATGGTTAATTTAAGAATTCAGCGAAATTCTATCACATTTGTTCAATTTACGTCGCTACTATTTCAGATAGCGTATTGGGCTAAGCGGCATCTCAAAGCGCATGAAATGGCGAGTATAATGCACTATTAAACTTCTAGAATAAGGCAAACAGAGACCCGATTAGATCATTTTATATTACGGTTAATATAAGAATTCAGCGTAATTCTATCACATTTGTTCAACATACGTCGCTCCTCTTTCAGATAGCGTACTGGGCTAGGCGGCATCTTAAAGCGCGTGGAATGGCGAGTAAAATGCACTATTAAACTTCTATGATAGGGCAATCAGAGACCCGATTAGATCATTTTATATTATGGTTAATTTAAGAATTCAGCGAAATTCTATCACATTTGTTCAATTTACGTCGCTCCTATTTCAGATAGCGTATTGGGCTAAGCGGCATTTGAAAGCGCATGAAATGGCGAGTAAAATGCACTATTAAACTTCTAGGGTAGGGCAAACAGAGACCCGATTAGATCATTTTATATTATGATTAATTTAAGAAGTCAGCAAAATTCTATCACATTTGTTCAATTTACGTGGTTCCTATTTCAGATAGCGTACCGGGCTAGGCGGCATCTTAAAGCGCGTGGAATGGCGAGTAAAATGCACTATTAAACTTCTATGATAGGGCAATCAGAGACCCGATTAGATCATTTTATATTACGGTTAATATAAGTATTCAGCGTAATTCAATCACATTTGTTCAACTTAGGTCGCTCCTATTTCAGATAGCGCACTGGGCTAGGCGGTATCTTAAAGCTCGTGGAATGGCGAGTAAAATGCACTACTAAACTACTATGATAGAGCAATCAGAGACCCGATTAGGTCATTTTATATTTTGGTTAATATAAGAATTCAGCGAAATTCTATCACATTTGTTCAATTTACGTCGCTCCTATTAAAGATAGCGTATTGGGCTAAGCGGCATCTGATAGCGCATGAAATGGCGAGTAAAATGCACTATTAAACTTCTAGGGTAGGGCAAACAGAGACCCGATTAGATCATTTTATATTATGGTTAATTTAAGAATTCAGCGAAATTCTATCACATTTGTTCAATTTACGTCGCTACTATTTCAGATAGCGTATTGGGCTAAGCGGCATCTCAAAGCGCATGAAATGGCGAGTATAATGCACTATTAAACTTCTAGAATAAGGCAAACAGAGACCCGATTAGATCATTTTATATTACGGTTAATATAAGAATTCAGCGTAATTCTATCACATTTGTTCAACATACGTCGCTCCTCTTTCAGATAGCGTACTGGGCTAGGCGGCATCTTAAAGCGCGTGGAATGGCGAGTAAAATGCACTATTAAACTTCTATGATAGGGCTATCAGAGACCCGATTAGATCATTTTATATTTTGGTTAATATAAGAATTCAGTGAAATTCTAACACATTTGTTCAATTTACGTCGCTCCTATTTCAGATAGCGTACTGGGCTAGGCTGCATCATAAAGCGCGTGGAATGGCGAGTAAAATGCACTATTAAACTTCTAGGATAAGGCAAACAGAGACCCGATTAGATCATTTTATATTACGGTTAATATAAGAATTCAGCTTAATTCTATCACATTTGTTCAACTTACGTCGCTCCTCTTTCAGATAGCGTACTGGGCTAGGCGGCATCTTAAAGCGCGTGGAATGGCGAGTAAAATGCACTATTAAACTTCTATGATAGGGCAATCAGAGACCCGATTAGATCATTTTATATTTTGGTTAATATAAGAATTCAGTGAAATTCTATCACATTTGTTCAACTAACGTCGCTCATATTTCAGGTAGCGTACTGGGCTAGGCGGCATCCTAAAGCGCGCGGAATGGCGAGTAAAATGCACTATTAAACTTCAATGCTAGGGCAATCAGAGACCCGATTAGATCATTTTATATTTTGTTTAATATAAGATTTCAGGGAAATTCTATCACATTTGTTCAATTTACGTCGCTCCTATTTCAGATAGCGTACTGGGCTAGGCGGCATCTTAAAGCGCGTGGAAAGGCGAGTAAAATGCACTATTAAACTTCTATGATAGGGCAATCAGAGACCCGATTAGATCATTTAATATTTTGGTTAATATAAGAATTCAGCGTAATGCTATCACATTTGTTCAATTTAGGTCGCTCCTATTACAGACAGCTTATTGGGCTTAGCGGCATCTCAAAGCGCATGAAATGACGAGTGAAATGCACTATTAAACTTCTAGGGTTGGTCGAAGAAAGACCCAATTAGATCATTTTACATTAAGGTTAGTATAAGAATTCAGGGAAATTCTATCACATTTGTTCAATTTACGTCGCTCCTATTTCAGATAGCGTATTGGGCTAAGCGGCATCTCAAAGCGCATGAAATGGCGAATAAATGAGCTATTAAACTTCTAGGCTAGGGCGAACAGAGACCCGATTAGATCATTTTACATTATGGTTAATAAAAGAATTCAGCGAAATTCTATCACATTTGTTCAACTTACGTCGCTCCTATTGCAGATAGCGTATTGGGCTAAGTGGCATTTCAAAGCGCATGAAATGGCGAGTAAAATGCACTATTAAACTTCTATGATAGGGCAATCAGAGACCCGATTAGGTCATTTTATATTTTGTTTAATAAAAGAAATCAGCGAAATTCTATCACATTTGTTCAACTTACGTCGCTGATATTTCAGATAGCGTATTGGGCTATGCGGCATCGCAAAGCGCAAGAAATGGCGAGTAAAATGCACTCTGAAACTTCTATGATAGGGCAATCGGAGACCCGATTATATCATTTTACATTTTGTTTAATATAAGATTTCAGGGACATTCTATCATATTTGTTTAATTTACGTCGCTGGTATTTCAGATAGCGTATTGGGCTAAGCGGCATCTCAAAGCGCATGAAATGGCGAATAAAATGCACTATTAAACTTCTAGGCGAGGGCGAACAGAGACCCGATTAGATCATTTTACATTTTGCTTAATAAAAGAATTCAGCGAAATTCTATCACATTTGTTCCATTTACGTCGCTCCTATTTCAGATAGCGTACTGGGCTAGGCGGCATCCTAAAGCGCGCGGAATGGCGAGTAAAATGCACTATTAAACTTCTATGCTAGGGCAATCAGAGACCCGATTAGATCATTTTATATTTTGGTTAATATAAGAATTCCGCGAAATTCTATCACATTTGTTCAATTTACGTCGCTCCTGTTTCAGATAGCTTATTGGGCTAAGCGGCATCGCAATGCGCATGAAATGGCGAGTGAAATGCACTATTAAACTTCTAGGGTAGGGCAAACAGAGACGCGATTAGATCATTTTACATTAAGGTTAATATAAGAATTCAGGGAAATTCTATCACATTTGTTCAACATACGTCGCTCCTATTTCAGATAGCGTACTGGGCTAGGCGGCATCTTAAAGCGCGTGGAATGGCGAGTAAAATGCACTATTAAACTTCTATGATAGGGCAATCAGAGACCCGATTAGATCATTTTATATTTTGGTTAATATAAGAATTCAGCGAAATTCTATCACATTTGTTCAATTTGCGTCGCTCCTATTTCAGATAGCTTATTGGGCTAAGCGGCACCTCAAAGCGCATGAAATGGCGAGTGAAATGCACTATTAATCTTCTAGGGTAGGGCAATCAGAGACCCCATTAGATCATTTTATATTATGGTTAATTTAAGAATTCAGCGAAATTCTATCACATTTGTTCAATTTACGTCGCTCGTATTTCAGATAGCGTATTGGGCTAAGCGGCATCTCAAAGCGCATGAAATGGCGAGTAAAATGCACTATTAAACTTCTAGGGTAAGGCAAACAGAGACCCGATTAGATCATTTTATATTACGGTTAATATAAGAATTCAGAGTTATTCTGTCACATTTGTTCAGTTTACGTCGCTACTATTTCAGATAGCGTATTGGGCTAAGCGGCATCTCAATGCGCATGAAATGGCGAGTAACATGCACTATTACACTTCTAGGATAAGGCA
The DNA here is from genome assembly GCA_916610135.2 of Macropis europaea. Taxonomy (NCBI): domain Eukaryota; kingdom Metazoa; phylum Arthropoda; class Insecta; order Hymenoptera; family Melittidae; genus Macropis; species Macropis europaea. Next base: position 7,849 of record CAKAJE020001708.1, on the reverse strand, counting down.
AACAGAGACCCGATTAGATCATTTTATATTACGGTTAATATAAGAATTCAGCGTAATTCTATCACATTTGTTCAACTTACGTCGCTCCTCTTTCAGATAGCGTACTGGGCTAGGCGGCATCTTAAAGCGCGTGGAATGGCGAGTAAAATGCACTATTAAACTTCTATGATAGGGCTATCAGAGACCCGATTAGATCATTTTATGTTTTGGTTAATATATGAATTCAGCGAAATTCTATCACATTTGTTCAATTTACGTCGCTCCTATGTCAGATAGCGTATTGGGGTAAGCTGCATCTCAAAGCGCAAGACATGGCGAGTAAAATGCACTATTAAACTTCTAGGGTAGGGCAATCAGAGACCCGATTCGATCATTTTGTATTTTGGTTAATATAAGAATTCAGCGAAATTCTATTACATTTGTTTAATTTACGTCGCTCCTACTTCAGATAGCGTATTGGGCTAAGCGGCATCTCAAAGCGCATGAAATGGCGAGTAAAATCCACTATTACACTTCTAGTGTAGGGCAATCAGAGACCCGATTAGATCATTTTATATTATGCTTAATTTAAGAATTCAGCAAAATTCTATCACATTTGTTCAATTTACGTCGCTCCTATTTCAGATAGCTTATTGGGCTAAGCGGCATCCCAAAGCACATGAAATGACGAGTGAAATGCACTATTAAACTTCTAGGGTAGGGCGAAAAGAGACCAGATTAGATGATTTTACATTAAGGTTAATATAAGAATTCAGCGTAATTCTGTCACATTTGTTCAACTTACGTAGCTCCTATTTCAGATAGCGTCCTGGGCTAGGCGGCATCTTAAAGCGCGTAGAATGGCGAGTAAAATGCACTATTAAACTTCTATGATAGGGCAATCAGAGACCCGATTAGATCATTTTGTATTTTGGTTAATATAAGAATTCAGCGAAATTCTATCACATTTGTTCAATTTACGTCGCTCCTATTTCAGATAGCGTATTGGGCTAAGCGGCATCTCAAAGCGCATGGATTGACTAGTGAAATGCTCTATTAAGCTTCTGGGGTAGGGCGAACAGAAACCCGAATAGATCATTTTATATTACGGTTAATATAAGAATTCAGCGAAATTCTATCACATTTGTTCAATTTACGTCGCTCTTATTTCAGATAGCGTATTGGGCTAAGCGGCATCTCAATGCGCATGAAATGGCGAGTAACATGCACTATTAAACTTCTAGGATAAGGCAAACAGAGACCCGGTTAGATCATTTTATATTACGGTTAATATAAGAATTCAGCGTAATTCTATCACATTTGTTCAACTTACGTAGCTCCTATTTCAGATAGCGTACTGGGCTAGGCGGCAACTTAAAGCGCGTGGAATGTCGAGTAAAATGCACTATCAAACTTCTATGATAGGGCAATCAGAGACCCGATTAGATCATTTTATATTTTGGTTAATATAAGAATTCAGCGAAATTCTATCACATTTGTTCAATTTACGTCGCTCCTATTTCAGATAGCGTATTGGGCTAAGCGGCATCTCAAAGCGCATGAAATGGCGAGTAAAATGCACTATTAAACATCTAGGGTAGGGCAAACAGATACCCGATTAGATCATTTTATATTACGGTTAATATAAGAATTCAGCGTAATTCTATCACATTTGTTCAACTTACGTCGCTCCTATTTCAGATAGCGTACTGGGCTAGGCGGCATCTTAAAGCGCGTGGAAGGGCGAGTAAAATGCACTACTAAACTTCTAGGGTAGGGCAAACAGAGACCCGATTAGATCATTTTATATTACGGTTAATATAAGAATACAGCGTAATTCTATCACATTTGCTCAACTTTCGTCGCTCCTATTTCAGATAGCGTACAGGGCTAGGCGGCATCTTAAAGCGCGTGGAAGGGCGAGTAAAATGCACTACTAAACTTCTAGGGTAGGGCAAACAGAGACCCGATTAGATCATTTTATATTACGGTTAATATAAGAATTCAGCGAAATTCTATCACATTTGTTCAATTTACGTCGTTCCTATTTCAGATAGCGTACTGGGCTAGGCGGCATGTTAAAGCGCGTGGAATGGCGAGTAAAATGCCCTACTAAACTTCTATGATACGGCAATCAGAGTCCCGATTAGATAATTTTATATTTCGGTTAATATAAGAATTCAGCGAAATTCTATTACATTTGTTCAATTTACGTCGCTCCTATTACAGATAGCGTATTGGGCTAAGCGGCATCTGAAAACGCATGAAATGACGAGTAAAATGCACTATTAAACTTCTAGAGTAGGGCAAACAGAGACCCGATTAGATCATTTTATATTTTGGTTAATATAAGAATTGAGCGAAATTCTGTCACATTTGTTCAATTTACGTCGCTCCTATTAACGATAGCGTATTGGGCTAAGCGGCATCCGAAAGCGCATGAAATGGCGAGTAAAATGCACTATTAAACATCTAGGGTAGGGCAAACAGAGACCCGATTAGATCATTTTATATTATGATTAATTTAAGAAGTCAGCAAAATTCTATCACATTTGTTCAATTTACGTCGTTCCTATTTCAGATAGCATACTGGGCTAGGCGGCATCTTAAAGCGCGAGGAAAGGCGAGTAAAATGCACTATTAAACTTCTATGATAGGGCAATCAGACACCCGATTAGATCATTTTATATTACGGTTAATATAAGAATTCAGCGTAATTCTATCACATTTGTTCAACTTAGGTCGCTCCTATTTCAGATAGCGCACTGGGCTAGGCGGTATCTTAAAGCTCGTGGAATGGCGAGTAAAATGCACTACTAAACTACTATGATAGAGCAATCAGAGACCCGATTAGGTCATTTTATATTTTGGTTAATATAAGAATTCAGCGAAATTCTATCACATTTGTTCAATTTACGTCGCTCCTATTAAAGATAGCGTATTGGGCTAAGCGGCATCTGAAAGCGCATGAAATGGCGAGTAAAATGCACTGTTAAACTTCTAGGGTAGCGCAAACAGAGACCCGATTAGATCATTTTATATTATGGTTAATTTAAGAATTCAGCGAAATTCTATCACATTTGTTCAATTTACGTCGCTCCTATTTCAGATAGCGTATTGGGCTAAGCGGCATCTCAAAGCGCAAGAAATGGCGAGTAAAATGCACTATTAAACTTCTAGGGTAGGGCAAACAGAGACCCGATTAGATCATTTTATATTTTGGTTAATATAAGAATTGAGCGAAATTCTGTCACATTTGTTCAATTTACGTCGCTCCTATTAACGATAGCGTATTGGGCTAAGCGGCATCTGAAAGCGCATGAAATGGCGAGTATAATGCACTATTAAACTTCTATTGTAGGGCAAACAGAGACCCGATTAGATCATTTTATATTATGGTTAATTTAAGAATTCAGCAAAATTCTATCACATTTGTTCAATTTACGTCGCTCCTATGTCAGATAGCTTACTGGGCTAGGCGTCAGCTTAAAGCGCGTGGAATGGCGAGTAAAATGCACTATTAAACTTCTATGATAGGGCAATCAGAGACCCGATTAGATCATTTTATATTTTGGTTAATATAAGAATTCAGCGAAATTCTATCACATTTGTTCAATTTACGTCGCTCACGTTTCATATAGCGTATTGGGCTAAGCGGCATCTCAAAGCGCATGAAATGGCGAGTAAAATGCACTATTAAACTTCTAGGGTAGGGCAAACAGAGACCCGATTAGATCATTTTATATTATGGTTAATTTAATCATACAGCAAAATTCTATCACTTTTGTTCAATTTACGTCGTTCCTATTTCAGATAGCGTACTGGGCTAGGCGGCACCTTAAAGCGCGTGGAATGGCGAGTAAAATGCACTATTAAGCTTCTATGATAGGGCAATAAGAGACCCGATTAGATCATTTTACATTAAGGTTAATATAAGAATTCAGGGAAATTGTATCACATTTGTTCAATTTACGTCGCTCCTATTTCAGATAGCGTATTGGGCTAAGCGGCATCTCAAAGCGCATGAGATGGCGAATAAAATGCACTATTAAACTTATAGGCTAGGGCGAACAGAGACCCGATTAGATCATTTTACATTTTGTTTAATACAAGATTTCAGGGACATTCTATCACATTTGCTCAATTTACGTCGCTCCTATTACAGATAGCTTATTGTGCTTAGCGGCATCTCAAAGCGCATGAAGTGACGAGTGAAATGCACTATTAAACTTCTAGGGTAGAGCAAACAGAGTCCCGATTAGATCATTTTATATTATGGTTAATTTAGGAATTCAGCAAAATTCTATCACATTTGTTCAATTTACGTCGCTCCTATTTCAGATAGCGTACTGGCTAGGCGGCATCCTAAAGCGCGCGGAATGGCGAGTAAAATGCACTATTAAACTTCTATGCTAGGGCAATCAGAGACCCGAATAGATCATTTTATATTTTGTTTAATATAAGATTTCAGGGAAATTCTATCACATTTGTTCAATTTACGTCGCTCCTATTTCAGATAGCGTACTGGGCTAGGCGGCATCTTAAAGCGCGTGGAAAGGCGAGTAGAATGCACTATTAAACTTCTATGATAGGGCAATCAGAGACCCGATTAGATCATTTAATATTTTGGTTAATATAAGAATTCAGCGTAATGCTATCACATTTGTTCAATTTACGTCACTCCTATTACAGACAGCTTATTGGGCTAAGTGGCATCTCAAAGCCCATGAAATGGCGATTAAAATGCACTATTAAACATCTAGGGTAAGGCAAACAGATACCCGATTAGATCATTTTATATTACGGTTAATATAAGAATTCAGCGTAATTCTATCACATTTGTTCAACTTACGTCGCTCCTATTTTAGATAGCGTACTGGGCTAGGCGGCATCTTAAAGCGCGTGGAAGGGCGAGTAAAATGCACTACTAAACTTCTAGGGTAGGGCAAACAGAGACCCGATTAGATCATTTTATATTACGGTTAATATAAGAATGCAGCGTAATTCTATCACATTTGCTCAACTTTCGTCGCTCCTATTTCAAATAGCGTACAGGGCTAGGCGGCATCTTAAAGCGCGTGGAAGGGCGAGTAAAATTCACTACTAAACTTCTAGGGTAGGGTAAACAGAGACCCGATTAGATCATTTTATATTATGGTTAATATAAGAATTCAGCCAAAATTCTATCACATTTGTTCAATTTATGTCGCTCCTATTTCAGATAGCGTACTGGGCTAGGCGGCATCTTAAAGCGCGTGGAAGGGTGAGTAAAATGCACTACTAATCTTCCATGATAGGGCAATCAGAGACCCGATTAGATCATTTTATATTTTGGTTAATATAAGAATTCAGCAAAATTCTATCACATTTGTTCAATTTATGTCGCTCCTATTTCAGATAGCGTACTGGGCTAGGCGGCATCTTAAAGCGCGTGGAAGGGTGAGTAAAATGCACTACTAATCTTCCATGATAGGGCAATCAGAGACCCGATTAGATCATTTTATATTTTGTTTTATATAAGATTTCAGGGAAATTCTATCACATTTGTTCAATTTACGTCGCTCCTATTTCAGATAGCATATTGGGCTAAGCGGCACCTCAAAGCGCATGAAATGGCGAGTGAAATGCACTATTAAACTTCTAGGGTAGGGCAAACAGAGACCCGATTAGATCATTTTATATTTTGGTTAATATAAGAATTGAGCGAAATTCTGTCACATTTGTTCAATTTACGTCGCTCCTATTAACGATAGCGTATTGGGCTAAGCGGCATCTGAAAGCGCATGAAATGGCGAGTAAAATGCACTATTAAACTTCTAGGGGAGGGCAAACAGAGACCCGATTAGATCATTTTATATTATGATTAATTTAAGAAGTCAGCAAAATTCTATCACATTTGTTCAATTTACGTGGTTCCTATTTCAGATAGCGTACCGGGCTAGGCGGCATCTTAAAGCGCGTGGAATGGCGAGTAAAATGCACTATTAAACTTCTATGATAGGGCAATCAGACACCCGATTAGATCATTTTATATTACGGTTAATATAAGAATTCAGCGTAATTCTATCACATTTGTTCAACTTAGGTCGCTCCTATTTCAGATAGCGCACTGGGCTAGGCGGTATCTTAAAGCTCGTGGAATGGCGAGTAAAATGCACTACTAAACTACTATGATAGAGCAATCAGAGACCCGATTAGGTCATTTTATATTTTGGTTAATATAAGAATTCAGCGAAATTCTATCACATTTGTTCAATTTACGTAGCTCCTATTAAAGATAGCGTATTGGGCTAAGCGGCATCTGAAAGCGCATGAAATGGCGAGTAAAATGCACTGTTAAACTTCTAGGGTAGGGCAAACAGAGACCCGATTAGATCATTTTATATTATGGTTAATTTAAGAATTCAGCGAAATTCTATCACATTTGTTCAATTTACGTCGCTCCTATTTCAGATAGCGTATTGGGCTAAGCGGCATCTCAAAGCGCAAGAAATGGCGAGTAAAATGCACTATTAAACTTCTAGGGTAGGGCAAACAGAGACCCGATTAGATCATTTTATATTTTGGTTAATATAAGAATTGAGCGAAATTCTGTCACATTTGTTCAATTTACGTCGCTCCTATTAACGATAGCGTATTGGGCTAAGCGGCATCTGATAGCGCATGAAATGGCGAGTAAAATGCACTATTAAACTCCTAGGGTAGGGCAAACAGAGACCCGATTAGATCATTTTATATTATGATTAATTTAAGAAGTCAGCAAAATTCTATCACATTTGTTCAATTTACGTGGTTCCTATTTCAGATAGCGTACCGGGCTAGGCGGCATCTTAAAGCGCGTGGAATGGCGAGTAAAATGCACTATTAAACTTCTATGATAGGGCAATCAGAGACCCGATTAGATCATTTTATATTACGGTTAATATAAGTATTCAGCGTAATTCTATCACATTTGTTCAACTTAGGTCGCTCCTATTTCAGATAGCGCACTGGGCTAGGCGGTATCTTAAAGCTCGTGGAATGGCGAGTAAAATGCACTACTAAACTACTATGATAGAGCAATCAGAGACCCGATTAGGTCATTTTATATTTTGGTTAATATAAGAATTCAGCGAAATTCTATCACATTTGTTCAATTTACGTCGCTCCTATTAAAGATAGCGTATTGGGCTAAGCGGCATCTGAAAGCGCATGAAATGGCGAGTAAAATGCACTATTAAACTTCTAGGGGTAGGGCAAACAGAGACCCGATTAGATCATTTTATATTATGGTTAATTTAAGAATTCAGCGAAATTCTATCACATTTGTTCAATTTACGTCGCTACTATTTCAGATAGCGTATTGGGCTAAGCGGCATCTCAAAGCGCATGAAATGGCGAGTATAATGCACTATTAAACTTCTAGAATAAGGCAAACAGAGACCCGATTAGATCATTTTATATTACGGTTAATATAAGAATTCAGCGTAATTCTATCACATTTGTTCAACATACGTCGCTCCTCTTTCAGATAGCGTACTGGGCTAGGCGGCATCTTAAAGCGCGTGGAATGGCGAGTAAAATGCACTATTAAACTTCTATGATAGGGCAATCAGAGACCCGATTAGATCATTTTATATTATGGTTAATTTAAGAATTCAGCGAAATTCTATCACATTTGTTCAATTTACGTCGCTCCTATTTCAGATAGCGTATTGGGCTAAGCGGCATTTGAAAGCGCATGAAATGGCGAGTAAAATGCACTATTAAACTTCTAGGGTAGGGCAAACAGAGACCCGATTAGATCATTTTATATTATGATTAATTTAAGAAGTCAGCAAAATTCTATCACATTTGTTCAATTTACGTGGTTCCTATTTCAGATAGCGTA